>ML677349.1:30917433-31138777 GCA_007922305.1 Dermatemys mawii
GAAAGAAATAGGTGTGGTTCATCCCATAGCCGAGTTGAACAGAGAAGAGACCCAGAGAAAAACTGAAACTCAAAATCCTGTGTCTCCTGAGGAATTTCTCATTGGTCAGTTGTCCACCTTTCAGGTTACCTTTAGCTTAACCCCTTACAGGTAAACAGTAATTCTAGGCTAATTTATACTTATGACACCATTATTAAATAATTGTTCCACATGTCAATACTTAGAGACTATAATCAAGTCACCCCTTAACCTTCTCTTTGTTAAGCTAAACTATCTTGATGATAGTTGACATAGCACCGGAGGTATTGCTCTAGTACTTCGTTCACCTTCTCTGTCCACCCATTTGTGTGGGGGTGATATATGGTGGAGGTAAAATCATGAATGTTCAGTAACTGAAGCATTTTGCACCAAAAGCATGAGACCAACTGCAGGCCTTTATCTGAGGTGATATGGTCTGGAAGCCATGGAGATGAATAATATACACCATGAGGAGTGAAGCCACTGTTTCAACAGAGGGTAGGCAGTCACAGGGGATGAAGTGCACTATTTTGGTCAGTTGGTCTATGATAGTGAAGTCCACCATTGGACTGTCAGCGTCAGGGAGTTGCACCATGAAGCCCAGGGTGATCAAGGCCCAGGGTCTGGGTGGGCTGAGGGGCTTAACATAGGATGTCTTGGTGAATGCACAAAGGTCACAAGAGTGAACTTTGGCCACATACAGGGCCACAAGAAGAAATGGGAAGTCATGCAGAGAGTCTTAAGGTGGCCAAGATGGCATGTGAGTAGAGTGTTATGGCAGAGTTGAAGATCCTCCAATGGGTATATATATGCGCCCATCAATGTATGTTACCCCACCTGTTTGGAGCTTTGCATTTTGGTTCTGGATTGTTCAGACTCTTCTGTCACATCCTGATCTAATGGGTCATCCTGTGAGGCAGATTGAATTAGGTTAATCAGGTCTTGGTGTATTGCAGCACTAAGGAAGTTGTGGGATTTTAGGAGATGGAGTGATTGTTGGTTGGGCTCCTTACCCTCTTAGTAGCATTGCCCCTTTTGGGATAAGGCCTTGGCCCATTGCTGGTGCTTGGGCAATAGGTGATGAAGAAGTAAAACTGAGAGAATAATAATGCCCACATGAGTCTCAGGTTCAAGGGTAGAATCTCACTCAGATATCTGAGCTTTTTATGGTCAGTAAAAGCTTGGGCCAGCTGTCAGGCTCCCTCGAGGTGATGTAGTTACTCTTTGAAGGTTGATTTAATTATGAACAGCTCCTTATCTATTATGTCATAATTCCATTCTGCAGAGGTGAGTTTGCGCGAATAGTGAGAGCAGGGGTGCAGTGCTTGCTGTGGCCTGTGCTTGAAAGAGTAAGACTCCCACAGCCACACTGTATACCTCAGCTTTCATGATGAATGCCTGGGCTGGGGCTGGGGGTTCTAGAATGGGAGCAGTGGTAAAAGTGGCCTTGAGCTGTTTGAATGTGCAGTGAAACTGCACGTGTCCAAACAAATTTGATGGCCTTCTGGACCAGGTTCTTCATAGGAAATTTTTTTCCTGAAAACAGAATGAACTGTTGGAAGGAGTTTGCAAAGGGAAGGAAGTGCTGCAATTCTTGGGGGCACCTGGATACTACTCAGCTGTGAATGGCTTCCAACTTCTGGGGGTTCATCTTAATGCCCTCCAGGCAAAGGATATACCCCAAAAATTCTGTGAAGGCACATTTCACCAGTTTCACACACAGGCAGTGCTCCTGTAGTCTTTCCAGGAGGAAACAGATGTAGTAGTAATGCTGCTTAGGGTTCTCTGAAAATACAAGTATGTCACCAAATTAGATGATTGTGTTCTGGTTTAGGATGTCTATAAACGTGTCATTTACAAAGCGTTGAAAGATCACAGGAGAGCTGATCAGACTGAATGGCATTACTAAGTATTCATAGTGTCCGTAGTGGATTCGGAAGATGGCCTTCATTTCCTGCCCTTGTAGGGACAGGATTTTCTATTTGTATGAAAGGTCATAATGTAGAATGTACCAAATGTATTCCAGAACAGTCCTTATGACTGATTATGGTCACTCTTTGTTTTAGGATAAGTTGTATTATGAAAGATGGGATCCTGTTTCACATATGCATTAGAATTAGGACCTGTTAATAAGTTTAGTTAGTAAAAGACAGGATTTTTTATTGTGTCTATGATAAATAGATTAGAGAAATGTATTTAGCAAGGCTTGATTTACCCCCACCCATATTCTAGTTAGAATATTCACAAAAACTCCCTTAAGTGTAGACAGGCATTTTCCACGGTCCATAGTGAGCTAAGTGTTCCTTAATGGGCCATTCAGCTTGACTTTCCCTTCATGTGCTGGCTAAATACCTTGTGGGTGTTAGCACAGGAGCAAACATGTAGTAAACATAGCTAATATTCATAACTTCAGATACCAAGGTGAATATACATGCATAGAAATAGCATAATCATAAGTACCAGCTATTTCATCTGCATTACTATTCCCAAAAGAGATTCTGAAAAACCACACCATGTATCTGAGGCTCTGTGTGCCAGCACCATGCCCCACTGGAGTTTTGTTATCTGTTATGTAACAACAGAGATGGAGCCAGTGACATGACTCCATTTAGCTTAAAAGGGTAAAGTGAATTTTTAGCTGTTCAGGTATGACTGCACCTTTAGTCAGTGAGGGCATATTGGCTGGCACACATTCAGGTTAATGGACTTCAGTGTTCCTTTGCAGTTAACTTTTTAATGTTCATAAACCTGGTATGTCCTGAGGTGATTTAAAGCATAACACAGGTTTTAAGGTTTGCAAATCTGTGAACCTCTGCCTCTTTGAGATTTTATTATTATTATTAATAATAATTATTATTATTTATTTTATTTTGCTGGTCATAATGTGGGAGGGTATTCTCTCCGCCCTCTGCTCATTGAGGATATGTATGTGTCTTGTCGCATTCTTCTGAACACCATTTGGAAGACATTTTTGTCTCAGTAAGTGTGAACTGATTCTTTTCTCTTAGAAGGCATGCAGATTTTTTTCAGGTTCACACTGATTAACACAGAAAACAATTGGGGTTGTTAAGCTTTCTTCAAATTTCATAGAAAATTAAGTTCAGCTATATTTCCCAGTACAGTGATGAAATGGGTGTTTGTATATATAAACATCAACATGCTTAATTACTCACTTTCCCCTAAAATATGTAGTATTTCAATCTGTTTATATGGAATATGGGAGTTGGATGAGGAACCATTTCAGTATATATATGACTTATTAAAAGATAAATTTTAAGTAGAACTGTATCCTAAATTGCATTATGGTATTATACCCAGACATTGGATTTCAATGGGAGATTCAACTTCCTTTATAGGAACAGAACAGACTTCTGAAACTCTTACCACAAAAATGGTCCATAGACATGCAAATAGTAAGAGTTTCAGGATTCTGTTAGACTAGTTTGGCTGCAAAGAGTAATTCTATGTACACTGGGGACAACACCTGATACCTGTCAGGCTGCAGAACTAGGCTGATATCAGAATCCAAACATCCTCTGGTCAGTGCAAGCAGAGGCATTCCTCTAATGATTTGGACTTGATGTGATGACGTATGAATGTCATGGATAATTCAGACCAATGTGAGAAACAGAATCAAAAACAGTGTTTAAACACATTCTGTCGCCCTCCCTGCCCCACTGCTCCCCTCTTGAGGACCCCTGACCAATTTAACAGCACAATACACATGCTAACAAACTTAAACAAAGCCTTTAAGTTTGCTAGCATATGCATTGTGCTGTTATAGCCATATAAAGAATGAATGCCCTCCCTAGCCCTGTTCTGCACCTTTAAGGAGCAGAGCACAGCCTCCACCCCTCCGGGGAAGTGGGGGCTAGCCCCAAGTTTTTTTGGTACTTCCTACCCCCTAAAAATCTCTTGGCGGTACTGCATACTGGAAAGTACCCCCCTACTTGTATTACTGTTTGTACCTTCCTCACCCAAAAAAGGAAAGAGGGAGAAAAAAAGGCATAATTCTTGTACTTCTCTACTGATCTAATGCAGCCTTTGGGCACCATCCCCATTCACAGAGCAAAACAAAAAGACTGGACAGATCCGACTGCATGTTCCTCCTTTCCCAGCCCCACCGTGCACCTCTGAGGCTCAGGAAAACTGGCTCCTGGAGACTCCCCAAGCTGGCAGGCAGGTGGTAAGGCCATTTGGTTGATGGAGGGTACCCAATGTCCACATCAAGGAGAGCCTCCTGCAGGACACATCCCCCCTTTGCAAACCAGGGGCTGCCTCTGACGCCATTGGCAATGGCTGCCCTCTGTGGCCTCTGATGTGCCCCTGTCCCTGGACTGACAGGGAGCAATGACCCCACTGGCTTGGCCTGGGAACATATTGGCCTTAGGGTGATCAAACAGCAAAATTAAAAAAATCGGGATGGGGGTGAGGGAGTAATAGGAGACTATAGAAGAAAAATAGTCCACAAATCGGGACTGTCCCTATGAAATTGGGACATCTGGTCTCCCTAAGTGGCCTGCCCTGGGCTGGTGACACCTGCCAGACGCACAGCACAGCTGGCTGATTGAATGCGGCAGCTCGGCCAGCAGGTGGCAGTGAGTCCTCCCAGTAAGAGGCTCTCTACACAACGAGTCCCTTCCTCTCTATGTTTACCCGTGTTATGCCGAGGCAAAAGCCTCGGCCGTCTAGGGCGGCAGGACGGGCGGGTCTGGGTGCGCCGACGGGGCTTGTAGTTCCTAGGGGCCGCACGTCCCCAGCACCGTGAAGGGTGGCGGCACCGACGAAGGACTACAAATCCCAGAATGCACCAGACAGCCGGAAGGACGGTCACATGATGAGCAATATGGCTTTCCAGTATCAGATGGGGCTTAAGCCTGCAGGTGACAGGGGTTTGTGAGCGCAGCCGGCCCCTGGGTCTGAGCTGCGGGAAGCGGCGCGGACATGCAGAAAATTAAGTCATTGATGACCCGCCAGGTGAGGGGGAAGGGGAGCGGGGTGGGGCACAGGGGGGAGCGGGGAGGGAAGCGTGTGAGACCCAGATCCGAGGGGGTTGAGGAGGTGTGGATTAAGGAGGGGCACAGTTGGGGCGCCGAGGAGTGTCCGTGGAGGGGCACGAGGGGAGGGCGCGCAGCTCCTTACGTGGGTAGGGATTGCGGGGCTGCGCTGGGGGTGAGGGGCGGTCAGACGTCGCTCCCCAGGGGACTCTATGGGAGTGTTACAAAGAGGGATCGCGGCCCTTCTATGGGTAGTGCGGGTGGGATGAGGCTTTAGGATGACTGTGTGCTGGGCAGAGGAAGTGGTGCCCCCGGTCTCTGCATGAGGATTGCGACACGTGTGTATCCGAGAGCATAGAGGCCCCCGGTGTCTGAACAAGGAACACCAGTGTGTTATATTAGGGCTAAAGTGGGTGCTGGAAAAACCATGAGTTGCAGTGGAACTTGGGAAGAGATAAGATTTAATGTGCCTCAGCGGTAGGCATATGTACCCAATTTTTGCTTTTATTAGTACTTTGAACTCCAAATAAATGTCAAAATATGAGAGGTTCATTAAATGGTTTATTCTGCCCTCTTATTTGTTCCTTTTTTATGGTACAGATCATAACGTGTCCTTTGAGTTCTCTTGCTTTAGTGCAGTTTTACCTTAAAACTTTTTCTTATTCTAATGTGGTTTTGTTTTCTAGTGAATGTAAGTATTCAAAAAAAGGGGGGAGGGATTGTGGCAGGATTTTGAAGTACATTTGTACTTCAGTTTTGGAAACATTTGTAGTAGAGCACATTTAAACCATGCTTAATATGCAGTTGAAAACCTGTTCCAGTATTTTGAGTCTTTTTGTTACTCCTCTTTACTTTCTATTGGTTATCTTTATAGTTCAGACAGTCTAATGCAGTGGTTCTCAAACTATCTGATGTGGCGGACCAGCATTTTTTGTCCAATGTGCCAGGGACTGATACCATATTTCTGCCATATTATTATCATATTCGCATAGGCACGTAGCACATCAGATAGAAAAACGAACATTCTTCACTGTATTAATTGGAATGGGAGTGTGCATACCAAGTGTAGTGTACTTGCAGAGATGTTCCCATTTTAATACGTTGAAGACTGACTGTCAGGCTGCGCATCTGTGCGCATAGTATAAAATGACTATTATTCATTTATAATCCAAAAAAAATATTATTTGGCTATAGGTGTGGAGGGCTCAATCGTCTCTATCTATCTTGTAAGGGATACAGCGGGATAGGATAGAAAATAATTATTCAAATTTATAGTATTATTAGTACTTACATTCTCAGATCAGTGGGTTCAGATGGGGTCCCAAATGACAAACGTGCAGAGATCCGTATGATGCCCTTTATTCAACTTCTCGATGGTAACTGCCGGTGAGGAGGGGTCTTTATAAGTGAAGGAGTGGAGTAAGCGCATGCTCGCATGTCTCATGCAAAACATGCTATAGTGCTATGGCATAATTATCATCAATACTATAATATGTGCTTCTGAAAACATATTATTTAATATTGTCGACTATCAACTGATAAGTATTCTTGGTGGAATTCCGGTGCAATTTTTAAATTATACTATTCTTTCTTTCTTTCTTTCTTTCTTTTCCTGGAAACTCGCCACAGACCACTTTGAATAGCACTGGTCTAATGCACATCATAGTCTGCTTGTTCAAAGGTCTGTTTCCTCACACAGATATTTAAGTCAGGTATCCTCTCATTGATCTTTGGAAATTAGACTACCTTTACCTGTGTGCCTAACTTTATCTCTGTGCCTAGCAAATTAAAAAATATGGGCTGTCACAAAAAACAAAGGGTTCTAGTTAACTAAATGTCAAAAACTGACCTGCGGAAGATTAGAAGGGGGAAGGGCAGTGTTACATTCAGGCTTGTAGTTCTGGTTTCTCTAAGCTGTACTGGAGACAGCTTCCAATAGGTATCTGGGACATTTTTCAAGCCCCAGAAGTTATATTCTGGTGAGAAAACCAGCTTCCTTCACACACCTAGATACTGGTAATGGGGTGGATGATGGATTCTACTGGAGTCATTATTGCTGCTTGAGGGCTCCATATTAGATCACTCTGCTGTGGTATTTCTGGCACAGTTCCTACACCAGGCGTAGGCAACCTATGGCACGGGTGCTAAAGGCGCACGCAAGATGGTTTTCAGTGTCACTCACACTGTCTGGGTCCTGGCCACTGGTCCGGGGGGCTCTGCATTTGAATTTTATTTTAAATGAGCTTTTAAACATTTTTAAGACCTTATTTACTTTACATACAACACTAGTTTAGTTATATATTAAAGACCTATGGAAAGAGACCGTCTAAAAATGTTAAAATGTATTACTGGCCCACGGAACCTTAAATTAGAGTGAAGAAATGAAGATTCAGCACACCACGTCTGAAAAGTTGCTGACCCCTGTCCCACACAATAGAAGAGTGAAAGGGATTTGAGGACTGCAGAGATCAGGTATCATTGGCTTAGAGTTGAGTTATTTTGTGTCGGTCAACTCCGTTGTGGGGGAAGGGTAAATACATTATTATCATCCCTCTTAAAGGTGGAGCATGCATAAGCAACAAATGACTAATTGAGCAATGACTTAGAGCAGAGACTACTTCCCCTAATTACAGGCTTTCTTGAGATCTGGTGCAGACAGGTGACTAGGATGCAACAGCCCAGCCTTTCTTAAAGCTCCAGTGGTGACAGCCTACCATGGAGATCGGCAACCTTAGCACGCAGCCCCCCAGGGTAAGCACCTTAGGTGGGCCTGGCCGGTTTGTTTACCTGCCGTGTCCGCAGGTTCGGCCGATCGTGGCTTCCACTAGCTGTGGTTCGCTGCTCCGGTCCATTGAAGGCTACAGGAAGTGGTGTGGTGCTGGCCATTGCTTCCCACAGCCCCCATTGGACTGGAGCGGCGAACTGCGGCCAGTGGGAGCCGCAATTGGCCGAACCTGTGGACGCGGCAGGTAAACAAACTGGTAAGGCCCGCCAGGGCACGCGGCCCCACACGGTAAGCGCCCAAGGATGATGATCCCTGGCCTACCATTAACTCTGAGCACAGGAACACAGAGAGGGAGTCCCACTAGGCATCTGATCAGTTTAAAGTGTCTTTCCTGCTGAGAGTTTCCTGTCCATCACCTCACATGCAATCCAGTTCACTGCTGTGAATGAGGTGTTGGAGACCTCTCTTATTCTTTTCCAGTGCCAGGCTACTGTCAATTTAGGGGAGGCTCTCCCTTCTGCATTCCTTCTCCCAGCTCCATTTTTCACCAGTCCATTTCTATGACTATCTCCTTTGTCTTTATCTAGTCCTAGTTTTTAGTAGTAGCAGAGTGAAACTATTGTTGGGGTTCTCAGTACCAGAGGTAAAAGATCAGTCTTGCTGCTGCTGCTTAGGAGATGCTTTGGGTGGCCATAGAGAAGCTGAAGCTGTTTATTTGCGAATCAGGAAGACAGCAATTAATGAACCTTCAGAGCATGAATCATCTTCTAGATGTATAAGCGAGGAACTCCCCATAAAGTTGACATTCTTTAGAAGTTAATCGCTTGGGCTCCTCCTATGCCACTCACGTACGGACGTCCAGAGTTGTTCAGTAACTAAATTAAAGCAAGAAGACTTGTAGAAAATGGTTTGATGTCAAAAGCAATGCAGGGGAACTTTTTAAAAACATTGTGATGGAGTCAGACCAGAAGGGTATAGGAGAGTGCTGGAAGGGAGGTATATCAGCCTTAGGATGTGCAGGTCCTTGTTCCCTGGATAGCCAAACAAAGGCTACTCCAGACCAATCAAGACACCTGGGGCCAATTAAGAACCTTCTAGAAAGGAGTAGAAACAGCTAGCCTAATTGGGACACCTGAAGCCAATCAGGGACTGGCTGAATCCAGATAAAAACCTCCCAGTTAGTCAGGTGGGCTGTGGGTGTCAGGAGCTGTGGAAGGAAGTTATGCTGTTGGTGAGACTGAGTGTTGGACAACGTATCATACTGAAGGAAGGAGGCCCTGAGGTAAGGGTGAAGTGGAGTTGGAAGAAGCAGGGACTGCTCTGGGGAAGTAGCCCAGGGAATTGTATTGTGTTTTGTGCCTAAAAGGTCAGCCATCTTAGCTGATACTATTAGGGTCCCTGGGCTGGAGTCCGGAGTAGAGGGCGGGCCCGGGCTCCCCCCTTTTCCATCTTCCATACTGGCCTGTGATGAAGGTAACTCACTAGGCGGTGACTCTTGCCAATTGTACTGAGAAAGGGAGGTCACTCTGGGGCCTAGATGAGTTTCTGAGGCCCCTAAATCTGCCAGGAAGCGCAGGACCCACAAGGACAGACTTGGAGCTTTGTCACAACATATACATTAAGAACGGTGAGAATATGAAGTAATTCTACAAAAACGTGTTCAGTGTGTTTGGAGTAAGTGGAATATTAGTCCATTGTAGGAAAGTTTAGCTTCAGAATTACTTTAAAATTCTTAGTCCTGGGGCCAGGAATGATGTGATCCAGTGGTGCCCAATCTTATTACACAGGGGGCCGTATGAACTTAAGTACAACCTTGTGTGGGCCAAACAGATGTTGCATATTTTAATAAGATATAAAGTCACCTGTACGTATTTTAAAATTTAAGTTCAGCTTGTTTCATATGTATTTAGATAGGTTGTTTCCATGTACATTATTGTCTGTTCACACATTTGTGTAAACTAAAATGATGTAAACATGACAAAATGCTAATGAACTGGCTGTTGGTATATGATGTTGAAGTAGGCTGCAGATCTTATGAAATGCTCTGTTGGGCTGTGTATGGACTGTAGGCCATAGGTTGGGTACTCCTCCTGTAATCAATACCTCTTTTCAGTCTTTGGGAGAGCTTGGGGCTCATTGAACATTCAATAAGAACTTCCTAATGGTGTCATATGCCAGGGGTTCCTCAGCCTTTTTCTTTCTGAGGCCCCCCAACATGCTATAAAAACTCCACTGCCCACCTGTGCTGCAACAACTTTTTCTGCATATAAAAGCCATGGCCAGCATTAAGTGGTAACAATCAGGGCAATTGCTGGGAGCCCCATGCCAGAGAGAGTCCTGCAAAGCTTAATTGCTCAGGCTTCGGCGTCAGCCCTGGATGGCAGGGCTTGGGCCCCCGAGCTTCAGTCCCATACGGCCAGCCTTCATCTTTCTGTCCTGGGCCCCAACAAGTTTAATGCCGGCCCTGCTTTGCAGACCCCCGAAACCAGCTTGCTCTCCTCCCCCACCAGTAGGCCCCGGACCCCTGGCCGAGAACCACTGTTATACATTAAGCACTGATAAAAATAATGATGGGGTGAAATGGATATCCAAATTTGTATTTTTCAGCTACCATTTTGGGTTGCTTGATATTTTGAGTCTTGGCCTCACTGAGGTGGTGAATGCTTTTGGTTGGGGAGGGCAATTGAAGTGGAGGATGTGTTTAGATTTCCAAAGGTCATAATAAAATCAGACAAGTAAACCTGCAAAAAGTGATGTTTTTTCAACCTGGAAGGTAAAACATTGTGAGTAAAAAAAAAAAAAAAAAAAAAAAAAGGATGCCCTTAGAAAAAATAATGTTTACTCTTTGTAAGAGACTTCTTCATCAATCTCAAATTTGTCTGCTTTAAATGAAAATGAAATGTTTCTCATTGCAAACTCATACTTAATTTCTAATAATGCTGAAAAATGCTCATGTAATATTACCTAGCATTTATACAGTGCTTTTCATTTGAGGGTCTCAAAGAACTCCACAAAGTCCCCCTTTAACAGATGGAAAAATTGAAGCACAGACATTAAATGCCTGACTTTCAGAGAGTCTCAGGATTCATATCTCCAGTACAAGTCAATGGGAGTTTTGGGAGATAAGTATGTCTGAAACTCAGGCCCTGTGTGACTTGGTTGAGGCCTCAGTGGCAGCTGGTGTCAGAGCCATGTTTAAAATTTGGGAGTCCTTCGCTCTAAATCTTGTGCATGCACTGTTAGAATTTATGCATGCAGAATAACATAATGCAATTTGCTTTTTTGCCTCCATGTCACCTCTGAGTTTCTGATAGTAGTAAAAGCAACTCTTTTGTCAGAAAGTTAACCAGGCCTGATTCAGAGAACATGTTGGGAGCAGATATGTGCAATCAGTGTGCCTTTTAGATAGTAATTGTAAAATGTGACAAACATGCTTAACATTCAATAAACTTTTATGTATTAGTTGGCTGGATGGCATGGAAACAGATGATGGTTTTTATGATGCTAGATTTGATACAGGATACAGCCTGTATCAAATCTAGCATCATAAAAACATCATCTGTTTCCATGATTAAAATTCCTTGAAAGAAACAATAATTACATAATTGCTAAAATTTGGAAGGTACTATTTTTTCCCCCCACTAATAAATATAAATGGAAAAGTTTTTAATAGTTCTATGTGATAAATAGTTAAGTGTTCCATTATACAGAAATGACAATTATGCTACAGAGGAGTGGCACTTAATTTGAATTAAAGCTTTTTCATGCCATTAACTCATCAAACTAGCAGAATAGGGTACATTATGTTTTGAGTTGCATTTGCCTTTTAAACACTGAATAACAGATGTGGGAGTTGACAAGATGGTACAATAGAAAGTAAGTATTAATTGTAAAGAAATGCTAATCTTTGTTCATGAATTTGACTGATGTGGTGCAGTCTTTGGTCCTAAACCTGCAAATACTTTGAATAAATTACCCATGTTATTAGTCCCACTGAAATATTTGACATGAGGCAGGCTATTGCCCCAATCCTGTAATCCTGTTTACTAAAGCTATTATGTATATATATTTTCTCCTACAGATAAGATCTTAACAGGGCTTAATTGTAAGATGTACAGAATTGACTAGCTTAACTAACTGTTGCATTTCTTTTTTAAGGGTCTCAAAAGTCCACAGGAGAACGTTCATGACTTCAGTCCTGTTGAGAATTTTCGGATTCCTAGCAAGGTGTGACCCACAGATATTCTTTTGGTTCTTGTTTGTTTTAATGTTTTTGTTTTTTACATAGTAGGCAACTCTTTACTGTTCCCCATCTGTCTGGGACATGTTTGTGTTGGAGAAGTTTTTTCTGTCCCCCCCACCGCCCCAAGCTGAACGAGGGAGTTCTGCAAAAGGTCTAGTATCCAGGGGGTGAGAATGTGCACTGAGTCAAAATTAAGACGAGCCTTCATGGATCTCAACAATACTCATATTGTTTACTGCTCTTAATCCCAATTTGTCTTCCTGTGAGACTAAAATTTACAAAAGCCATACTCTCTCCCTCATTGGAAGGTGCAACATGCACCTCTGCCCTCTGTGTTCAGCCTCTTTATCAGTTTGTTACCATAAGTATATTCCTCAAAGTTGGACATTTTTAATCATAATATTTTCAAGTTATGTCAACAGATAAGTGGCTTTCTACTTTATGCTTCACAATTACTAGGGGTATATAATGATCCCAGAAAAGCAAATTGCTCTGTCTCACTGCTCAGGTAATGTGAATTGCTGATAAATTCAGAATACGTGCTGCTGTCTTGACAATCATGCGAAAAGGTGGGGCTTAGTTCTCAATACATCTTCCAGGTGCTGGTTGCAAGATCTGCTGTGTCTGTTGCCCCTTCGATTTTACTAACGTGCTTGAGCCTGGCATGACCTGTTAACTGATCTATGCCATCATTTACAATTTGGCTTTAACCTATGAGTTATGAAAGTTATTGTCTTCAGCTTCTGAACATACACAGAAGCACATTTATAATGCACTGCTTATGTCGAGGGAAATGAGAAAATCAATCATATAAAATAAAAATATTCCCAAAAGAAATAAAATGTAATACCTCCATTTTTTGTGTCTTTTCATAACATCTGAACTGATTCATAAAGTATGTTCTAGTGGTATGCAGGCATTAATTTCAAAGAGTATGTACATTAAATTCCAGTGACCTCAAGAGTACTGTCTCACCTGCATGGTCCAATTCTTAAATATACAAATTCCTATTATCCCCTAAGTTACAGTTTTGAGGTGTCAAATTTAAAATAGTCTTTTTTTGACAAGTCAGTATTTTTTCCTAGGGTTACTTTTATCTTGTGTTTTTTGTTACACACAATATCAAGCTACCACACTTCAGTATGGTAGTTACATCTTGAAACATTTACAATGGCAAAATAGCCAAAACACTAGATAATTAAAATTAGCTTCAGGCATTTATAGTGAAGTAAATACACGTGACAATCATTCACAATAATCAAAGTTAATGGGAATTCTGCACTCTAATTGACGAACAGACTTTATTTGCATTATTGTTAAAACATGTGGTTTGATTTTTTCAGAGATGCTAAGTACCTGCAACTTCCCTAGAAATTATAGTGATTGTGGATACTCACCATCTCTGAAAATAAAGCTGTTGGTTTTTCCTGTGTTGCTAGTGTAAAACTTTGAAAAATGTCTCTTCTTCCAGCAAAACCCTTTTATTAATATCTTCAGGTGAGTGACTTTCTAAATGACTCATGGATATGTTTTTTGTCCGTGATACATACAAAATAGCTTCTTAAATAGATTGCTGTGATCCTTTCCTACCGAAGATTGTGTATGAGGTTTTATTGAGGCTGTCAGATAAATGAGGAACAAGTTAAAATCTGAATTTATTATAAGATTCTCTTGACCAGCTATGCTATATCTTGCACAATTCCTAGATATGGGCTCTAAGCCATCTAGTGTAGCAGCTTTATGGGTTGATATTTTTGTTTTTAAGGAAATTGTATAGCATTTTTTAGATATAATTGTCATAGCAGAAAGATATAGAACCCCACCCCTAGACTAGATGAAACATGGCGTTAACATTCCTGCTTTTCTGGAAGCATAGATTCTGGTTTCCTGTTTGGGAAACCGGAATTGTTTGGCCTTCACTATGTGAATGACACTATTGGAAAACAATTTTAAGTATAAAAAAAAAAAAAAAAAAAGAGTTCAGTTGGTCAAAGTTTTGCATTTTTTCCCCCTCTCTGAGTTCCTGTCTGGCTATCCTGTACCTCTTGGCATATGCATGTGTTTGGGCATTTATTGCTATGGCAATACACCAATGTCACAAACAGGATTATGATATAATTACAGGATCAAGCAGTTGGCCTGGAAATAAACTAAATCCTCTTAACATTTATTATTTTATGATATACAAAATTGTACACAAACATGCACTGTTTTTACCAAAAGATAAAGAAAAAATAGATTTTTATGGGCACATAAAAGTAAAGCTTTAATTTCTTAAAACATTAGGAAAAATCCTAAGGGGGAACTTGCAAAGCTTATTACTTCCTGCTCATGCTCTAATAAAATGTACTTGCCCTAAACCTAGATGTCTGGAATAACAAAATTTCTCAACCAAATACAACCCAAGTATGGTATTGCTCTTGTTATATGAGAATACTTCTGTATTCAGGGTGACACCTCTAAATTGAGCTAAAACAAATAATGGTACTAGCTCCAATTTCAAAAACTGTATTAATGACATTGGAAGATGCCCAAACTGGAAGAATATGAAGCCTGCATGAATCATAGGAAGAAACATGTGCTGTTCATAGATAATCCTAGGGTGATTGTTTTAAATCAGTGATTTAAATCACTAAGCAGGAAACCTTGATTTAAACCATCATTTTTATCATGTTTTTCATTCATACTTTTTGGTTATTTTCCTAAAGGAATGTTGGGTTTCATCATTGGTAACTATTAAAACATGTTGGTTTGCAACTCTATATATCCTTTACATTAAATTTGGTGCTTCCTTTTGCTAGCCTGGGGGGTTACATTATAGTCTGTCATTTATTTAAGCAGTTATATGGCTTAACTTACATTTATGCAGAGTCTTAATATTTTACATTTTTATTATGTTAGAAAATGATTTATTCTGCATTTCTTATTTACTAGATGGCTAATTTACTTGTTATTGGTGTTCATCTCTATTTGAATGGAAATTCAAATTCAATTAAAATGCACAAAACCAGCATTTTTTTTTTGTTAAAGAAAACTTCCTTAAATGTGCTGGAAAAATAAGAAAAAAAAGTTGTTTGAAATATGTTTTGTATTTAAGCTCATTTTATTAAGCAAAGGAAACGTTATCTGTAGTTAGTAAATTGAACTATCTGATCACCACATCATTCAAGATTTTAGAACTAGTAGATCTCATCCTCTCACATCTACTTTTTATTCAGAGATCCGAAGGGAAAACAAGCTTTCCTTCTTTTTTCAGCTGCCAATTGGTTTCTTAACTTTGAATGACATATTGAAATAATTTAGTTAAATGACTAAACTGAAATGAAGAGGTATTTGCTATGCATCTATAGAAGAGGCTACTTTTCTGAAAAGACAGTTTAGCTTATTGGACAAACTTTGGTTCCAGATGCTCAGCTAGTGACATCCATCAGTTAAGTTGTTTGACTTTCTTTAAAACTTGGCAGCAAATATATACTAAATATTGTGTATTTAAATTATTTTAATAGGTTTATAAATTTAGCCCTTAACATGGGTTGTCAGTTTCAAATTTAATTTTAAACAGGTTAAATTAAAAAAAATATTGATAGGATCGGCAGTGGGGATAATAAATTTCTGTGTTAAAACACATTTTTGAAGTGTGGCAAACAACTTTAAAGCTCAGACAGAGGATTTAGAGAACATGAAGAGGAGGAATACGTTGAAGTTAGATTGTGCCCTTGCTGATGCAAAGGACAGAAAAATTCTTTGGTCTTGGTTTTCGGGAACTGTTGATCTGCAGACCGCTTCGGTTTCCACTTAAGATTACTCAAACAACAACTTCTCCCATGCCAATCTTTGTTTAAAAACAAAAAACAAGAAACTGTTCTGTTAAGGGTATCTTACAGAACACACACACACACATTATATTTCAATCAGTATTATATCATATTAATCAACTGAACTAACAGACTTTGCAACTCAGACAGAAAATTTCCATCCATTTCCAGCATACAAAGACACATAATACATGTGCCAACCTCCTCTAACTCATGGTGTAATGCTGAGCTTTAATGTCATCTTCAGTCAAATACAGAAGCGGGGGCACTGGTTAGGGACATAGTATGGTACATAAGAAGGGACATAGTATGGTACATAAGAATGGCCATATTGGGTCAGAGCAAAGGTTCATCTAGCCCAGCATCTTATCTTCCGACAGTGGCCAATGCCAGGTGTCCCAAAGGAAATTAACAGAACAGCTAATCATCAAGTGATTCATCCCAGCTTCTGGCAGAAAGAGTCCAGGGACATCATTCCTGCCCATCCTGGCTAATTGCCATTGATGGACCTATCCTCCATGAATATATCTAGTGTGTTTTTTTTTTAATCCTGTTACAGTCTTGGATGTTGTGAAGGCTTCGGTCAAAGAGTTCCATAGTTGACTGTGTGTCGTGTGAACAAATACTTCCTTTTGTTAGTTTTAAACCTGCTGCCTATTAATTTCCTTTGATGACCCCTAGTTCTTGTGTTATGAGACAGAGTAAATAACACTTCCTTATTTACTTTCTCCACACCAGTCATGATTTTATAGACCTCCATCATATCCCCCTTAGTTGTCTTTCTTTCAAGCTGAAGAGTCCCAATCTTCTTAATCTCTCCTCATACGGAAGCTGCTCCATGCCCCTAATAATTTTTGTTGCCCTTTTCTGAACATTTTCCAATTCCAATATATCTTTTTTGAGATGGGGTGACCACATCTGCATGCAGTATTCAAAATGTGGGTGTACTAGAGATTTATACAGTGGCAATATCTTATTATCTCTCCTTTTCTTAATGATTCCCAACCTTCTGTTAGCTTTTTTGACTGGCACTTCACATTGAGTGGATGTTTTCAGAGAACTGTCCACAGTGGCTCCAAGATCTTTCTTGAGTGGTAACAGCTAATTTAGACGGCATCATTTTATATGTATAGCTGGGATTTTGTTTTCCAATGTGCATTACTTTGCGTTAATCAGCGTTTAATTTCTTCTGCCATTTTGTTGCCTAATCACCCAGTTTTGCAAGATCCCTTCGTAGGTCTTAGTTAAGTCCCAAGTAGACTGCTATCTTGAGTAGTTTTGTATCATCTTCAAATTTTGCCACCTCACTGTTAACCCCTTTTTCCAGATCATTTATGAATATGTTGAATAGGGTTGGTCCCAGTACAGACCCCTGTGGGACACCACTATTTTCCTCTCTCTGGTCTGAAAACTGACCATTTGTTCCTACCCTTTGTTTTCCATCTTTTAATCAGTTACTGATCCCTGAGAGGACCTTCCTTTTGATCCCATGACAGCTTACTTTGACAAGGTCCCTCATCAAAGGCTCTTAAGCGAAGTTTTTTGAGAATCTAAGTACAGTAGACTCTCGATTATCCAGGATTGGGTTAACCAGAAAATGGATTAACCAGGATGTCAAAAAAAAAAAAATACGCATAACTCGCAGGGCTGGCTCTGGCTTTGCCGCCGCCCCAAGCACACAAAAAAAACCGCACCAGGGCACAGAGCAGCCAGTGAACCAACATCCCCTCCCCCCGGCACAGGGTGGCTAGTGAACCAACCCCACTCCCCCATATTTCCTATGGATGGTGATTATCCAGGATTTTATTAACCAGGATTAATTTTTTCCCTATCATCCTGGATAATTGAGAGTCTACTGTACACTATATCCATTGGATCCCCTTTGTCCACATTCTTAAAGACCAAAGCAGACTGTAAGAACTTCAAAAAGATCTCACAAAACTAAGTGATTCGGCAACAAAATGGCAAATGAAATTTATTGTGGATAAATGTAGAGTAATGCACACTGAAAAAAATAACCTCAACTATACATACAATATGATGAGGGGCTAATTTAGCTACAGCTAATCAGGAAAAAGATCTTGGAGTCATCGTGAATAGTTTGCTGAAGACATCCATGCAGTGTGCAGCAGCAGTTTAAAAAAAAAAAAAGAAAGCAAACAGGATGTTAGGAATAATTAAATGGCTATTAGCCAGAATGGGTGAGGAATGGTGTCCCTAGCCTCTGTTTGTCAAAGGGTGGTGACGGATGGCATGATCATTACCTGTTAGGTTCACTCACTCCGGGGCACCTGTCACTGTCCACTGTTGGCGGTCAGATTACTGGGCTGGATGGACCTTTTGTCTGACCCAGTATGGCCTTTCTTATGTTCTTGTTGACCCCTCACCCCCAAAGAATTTTAGTAGATTGGTGAAGCATGACTTCCATTACAAAAAACATGTTGACTCTTCCCCAACAAATTATGTTAATCTATGTCTTACAGTTCTGTTCTTTACTATAGTTTCAACTAATTTGCCCGGTACTGAAATCTGAGCGTATTCCAGTGGTGCATTAAGTGATATGATTGACACATGTCACATGTAGTTCATTCTCTGTCGTATTCTTCCCATGGGGAGAATTATATTTCCAGTGTAGTGTATTATTTTGGTAGGTTTTATAGTTGGTGTTTGTTTTGTACGTACACGTCTATGTGTTGGTATTGGAGAAGGCAAGGTCAAAGAAGTTCTCCTTGCACTTGGAACAGAATATGATAAAGTTTGTGATGGCCCATAGGTCCTGTGGGAATTCATTTCATAGTCTCAGACCAGCCTTGAGAAAGCTGTGTTTCCTGTGGAAATAAGCTTAGAACCTTGTAATAGAAAGTGCCATTGAATCTGAAAAGTGGAGCTGTCAACCATGGTTCTCAGCTTGGAGCTTTAGTTGTGTGTGTGGTTGTTTTTGTCTTTTTTTTCTTTTGTAACCTCCATCCTTTAATAAAATTAGTCTAGGCTGGAAGATTATACATGGATTCCTTCTGTCAGCATTGCTGTTAAATACAGTGTTCTCAGGATTCAGCCCTTACATCTTTGTTGTCAGCAGAGAGAAATGTCAAGTACAAGCAACTCCCCCAGTATTCTGAATTTGGCTACTCTTACAAAGGCTGCAACTTGTCAGGACAGTCTAGGTACAGAGGAGCCCCCGTATGATGTGCCTCTCCATAACATGAGTTCAGTTAAACGCGATCATAGCATGGCTCCTTGGATATGTCCCTGGCAGGCACAGGCCGCATCTTCTCTCCGCGCTGCCCAGCAGGGGAGAGAAGCCATGGCCCCCGCCTGCCGGGGACAGAGAACTCCGGGGCTGCAGGTGCTGCTGTCCTCTGTCCCCGGCAGGTGCGGGCTGTGGCTTCTTTCCCTTGCTGGGCAGCACGGAGAGGCGCCGCGGTCCCTGCGCCTGCTGGGGACAGAACTCCGGGGCTGCAGGTGCTGCTGTTCTTTGTCCCCGATAGGCGCGGGCCATGGCTTCTCTCCACGCTGCTCAGCAGGGGAGAGAAACTCTGCCATAAGGTGACCCTGCTTTTAAAGCAATGGGATTTTTTGGATCCCAACTGTCACGTTCTAGCAGGGCTCCCTGTATCTCCTCATTTGTAACAAAGTCAGACCAACAGATATTAAGAATGTGCTGTCTGTTTTTTCTCCTGATCTGTTAGCAGCCATGATTCTGCTCCATATAATGGAGTTGTCATCAGTACTGTGTCACTTGTATCTTAGGGAATGTCTTCACTACTGGGGTAAGTCAACCTAAGTTATGCTACTCAAGCTACGTGAATAATGTAGCTGGATTTGATGTAACTTACCCATGTATCTTCAGTGTGCTGTGTCTCATAAACTCATAAGGTCAGAGGGGACCATTATGATCATCTAGTCTGACCTCCTGCACAGCGCAGGCCACAATCTCACCCACAGATTTCTGGCCCCCTTAAGGATTGAACTCACAACCCTGGGTTTAGCAGACTAATGCTCAAACCACTGAGCTATGCCTCTTCACCAGATATGCGCGGGTCAACTTATCTTATTCTTCTTGGGGAGCTGGAGTACCGGAGTTGACCGAAGAGTGCTTTGACATCAATTTAGCGAGTCTTCACTGGATCTGTTAAATCGACACCCGCTGCATCGATTGCAGCACTGTCAGTCTTCCCAGTAGTGAAGACGAGCCCATTTTGCTGCCCAAACAGAGCTCTTCGAAGATCCTGAGATGTCACTGGTGCAAGGCAGATGTCATTTCTTCAGATATAGAACCTCCTGCTGTCAACTGACATCCCAGATAAAGCTGGTCATCCCTTCACTGTTCTAGCCATCTACATGCAGAATCTACTGGTCATTCATTTCTGCTTTATAGGAGACATGATTATCTTTGGTTTTATCACCATTAATCTAAAGTTCCATAGATTCTGCACTTCTTCACATCTCTTCTAGCATTAGCTATAGTTGGTCAGTAGTCTCTCCAAGTAAGACACAATTGTCTGCTTACTTGAGATCCTCTAAAGATCAATTTTTAAATTTCACATCTCCTTTGGCCTTAGTCAATCAGCTAATCTATTAGTATATTAAATAACATTAGTGAGAGAACACGTCCTCGAACTCCTGATTGTACAAAAAACCAGTCTGTAATATAACTATTTACTGTCACACTGCTAATTATATCATGATACGGTTTCTCCACGAGGCACACCAACTTCTCAGGCAGCCCATGCTGGCATAGCAGTATCCACTGTGCTGATTGCAGCCGCTTTTGCCAGGGTTCATTTTTTGGATTAAGTTGTAGTCTACATTTTGGTGGGATCTGCTCATTAATTCACAAAAATGCTCATGCTAGAGCTTAAGTTGATATCCTGGCAGTATTCTCCATTTCTGTTCTTAAACTGATGAAAACACCAATAATGGACATACGGTAAGGAGCTTTAGTGTCTCAAATACGCATTTATGGTCATGTCTTTCAGAGCCGTCCTCAATACACACTGCTCCACCATTTAGTATGATTATTCTGACAGGCTGTCTTAATTGCTCGTTCATGACATTTCTTTTCCTTGTTCGTTTCTTCCTGTCTTCACTGACTTGATCTGACCTTCCAGTGCATCCATTCTGCATTGCACCTCTTTTTTTTTTTTCTCTCCCATAATTTGATGCGATGATCTGTGATCCAGTGTTGCTTTTTTCATTCTCCTTAGTCCCAGTTGTTCTTCCAGCCTTTGATAGAATCCCAAAATACAGTCCACTGTTCTTCGGAGTAGACAGCTGATCATCCAATATAAAATATTTATTGAAAATAACACATCTGTTAGTGATCGCTTCATCATGCATCTTATCAACATTGAAATGTTTCAGTGCAGTAGATATCCTTCTCTGGAACTTTTTTAACGAGAACATTGTTGTTAGGATTCAATGATTGCTGATCTTGCTCCAGAATACATTCTTAAATACATGTACTTTCTCCATGGATTGGATATTGAGATTTGTACTTCTGGCAATTTGTGTGATGAAACCAGATAGCCATTAAAAATAGTCCATTTGTGGAAGCATATTCTAGTAGATGTGAATCATTATCTGATCTCTCTTCATGTAAGCTGTGTGATTCCAGTACCAGTTCAAATCCACCTCTTTCCTGGCCAATTAAGAAAGGTCATAATGGCTCAGATTGATGATCCATCTAGACTAGTATGCTGTCTTCTGTCAGTGGCAAGTGCCAGTTGCTGTAGAGGGAATGAGCAGAGCATAGAATCATAGAATATCAGAGTTGGACAACAATGTTATCCTGCTAGGATGCATGCAGTGTTAAAACTGGCAGGGTAAAGTGTCCCTACCATGAACATGTGATTAGTTTTGCAGACAGTTTGGTAAGAGAACTGGTATATTGGCAGCACAGATGATATGAGTCTATTGTGTAGGAGATGGGCTGCCCTGGTGCGAAAACTTCAAAAAAAAAAAAATACCAGTCCATAAACAGACATCTTAACTAATAACATCAGTACACTGTCTGCTGAATTCCTCACTGTAAAGAAAGAATAGGTGAATCACTTCATCCTGGGAGAAATGAATGCATTTGAACACATACACAAAGGAACAGAACAATTAGCATGTTATTAAAGTGTATCTGTTCTCTGTGTGACTGCCATATGACTCTCTCTATCCCCAATTTTCTTATGGCAGTCTGTTCTGAATAAATGTTGGGATTTAAAAATGTCCTGCAAGTGGGGCAGGAGGAGGAGAAAGTTTTATGATGTGAAAATGCCTGAATGCTAGTTTCCCCCCAATGTGTGTTAACCATAGAAAGATTAGGGGTATTAAGTTGTGTGGGAGTAGAGCACTAGTTGGATGTCTCAGATACAGACCGAGCTTTTTTTCAAGATCTTAACTGAAGGGATGTGAGGGATATTGAATCTTTAAGAAATAAATCTTAAAGTTTTGTGCACTGCGTGGGTTGGAACATCATTTCCTCTCAGTGCTGAGGGGTTGGGTTAGCCCTTGGTGGCTTTAGTTACTCAGAACCAGACCAGTTGAGCCCTAAGATTTAGAGCTGTAATTTATGATGGTGTGTATGTAGTTCTAGTGTGTGGTGAGGTCTATTTGTAGATTATTGTGTGTATGAACAGCACAGACCATGGAAAGTGGACCAAGCCATCTAGCTTGTCTTCAAGAAAAACATGTGTAGGACAACTCAGGATTTTTTCTTAATGTTTGGTGGAACACCCTCTGAGACTCTAGTCCTTCCATGGAAAGTTAGTATAGGATTGCTTTCCATTTTCTCTGTCACTTTGTTAGCTGTGCATCATCACAACTTTTCCACTTTTTAGTTTTGTGCAGAATCATCTTCTCCCAGATAGTGCATAACTAATTCTATAAAGAGATCTAGATATAGGTCTAGATCCCCGATATTAAATATCTATATGGAAATCAGCATGAATGTTCAGAGAGGTCCAGAATTTTAACACTTCTTCCATCTCACAAAGTTTGGTGTGTCAGTAGTTTGGAAAATGTTAGAAATTCAAGCGTTTTAAAGTACTCTTTCCTCCTGTGTGATTACAAAGCTCAGAAAAAAAGACTCCAAAAAAACTTGGAGTCAACTTGTCATCTGAATTTTTAAGTGATTTCACTTGCAGTGGCCCAGAGGACAGAGTAATTTATCCCTGTCACCTGACCTTTGAATATTTTTTTGTTTTTAAATCAGCCACTAGTTCCTCATGGATGATATTTTACAGTCCATTGAGTTTTAAACTAGCTTGTAACAGGAGTCTCTGTGTACTGACATAAAGCTGTGATTTATCTAGGAAATTATTTTCTAAAGGACATTAAAGCATCAGATTAGAGCAGACTCCTTTAAAATAAAATACAATGTGTTGTGAGGGTAACAAAATGTGTGCCTCTAAATGTGTTCTGTTCCTTCCTACACCTGACTAGGGCACATGTATCTTCAGGTGACAAAAACCTCTGTGGTGAGCTCAGAAGTTGGTACTGATCAAAGTGGTTTATTTTTAAATAACCTTTTAAATACAGCACATCCCTCTCCTCCTCTCCTTGCCTGCATGTAGCTTCTATGCACAAATCTCTTAACAGGCAAATCCATTCCACAACCAGTAAATAAGGTCAGTGAAAGCAAGTGAAAGTACTGCTTGCTTCTCTAGACTAGGGAACTTCATGGTTTGTGGGGGGGAGGGAGGAGGTTGTGTTAATTTAGTACTGGATTGACAGTTCTGGCTAAATGAAGTCCTTCAATTATCCCCAGGACCAGTACTGTATAGTACAAGCACATACATATCAATGTGCCTTAAACCTGACTTTGGGGGACCTTCTTCTGTCAGTGAGAAGGTAATTGTTGTGCTCACTCAGTTCTTGCCAGTTTGCTGAGAGAGCCAACAAGGATACCAAATTTGGTAGAGGTGGATGATGCTCTCCGTTCACATTCACGGGATATGGATTGAGGCCAAAAGTCATTTCATATCACCTTCACCAATTGGTCCATCAGCCCTCACAGAGAGAGCGCCGATCATAACATGTCAGACATGTTGTTCTAGCCAGTCCTTCAGCTACCCGCTTGCCAGGCTCTCAGTAGCACTGGACACCCGATTGGCATAGTGCACAGTAGCCTATAACTCCTGAGCGATCTGCCAACTGCAGCCTCTCAAGCAACTGGGATTACAGGCACATGCCACTGTGCCGGGTTGCATTTCATATAAACCATTAAAAAGCTGGAAGATTATTTTTGTACAGTGCTCTTCAGACATAAAATTGACCTTCTTTTTTATGAGTTGGATTCAAGCTAATGACCTAGACATAACAGGCTTGATATTCAATTACCAATCCATTGTACCATCCAGTCCATTAAACATTTTTCTTACTGCTCCTCTGCCCAGTGTATGTATATACTTAGGATTGCTATTCACTTATGACAATGGCTTAGATCAGACCACCAAAATGTTTGTTGTTTAGTCACTGTGATCTTGGTTCGATTCCTCAATCTCATCATGCACCCATCAAGCCCACTAGAAATCTGGGTGAAGAGTAGGGGCTTTGTGAAAATTATTCCTGAACTAAGCTTTCTTAGGTAAAGGTATATTAAAAGCAAAATCTCCTTTTGAACTACAGTTGCACAGGTTTTCCACCAGATGGCACCTAAACATAGTCAATCATAACTGCTGGGGTTGAAAGAAGTAACAACATTTTCAGAGACTCTCTCTGTTTCCTTCTGGAATTAAGAGGATGAAAAAATTACTGCACGCAGTGATATAACCTATTTCATGTAATTATGCACCCTTCTATTTTATTACTTTAATTCTTGAGCAGCACGTCTTACCAGAAGCACTATTAAGTCTCTTCAACTCAAGAAGCTTGAAATCCCATTTCTTTTCAAAATATCAGAGCAAGCAATTACTATTGGTTTATTTTTATTCCATTGTGAAAAAAATGTTAGTACTGAGGGGTCACTGACTTCATGCTGTTATTAAAAGCAAAATCTCATTTTGAACTACAGTTGCACAGGTTTTCCACCACATGACACTTAAACGTAGTCAATCACAACTGCTGGGGTTGAAAGAAGTAACACTTTGCTCTTCCTGCTCCTCCAGAAAAGCAGTTGGCCACTGTTGGAAGATAGGATACTGGGCTTGATAGACCGTTGGTCTGACCCAGTATGGCCATTCTTATGTTCAGTGTGCTGACTCTTTGGGTCTCGCTTGTTTTGATGTAAAGAATGAATTAACATTATTTTGAATAATATGGGGAGCTAAGGATTATTTAGTGAGCCTATTAGAGTCTTTATACACAATCAGTTTTGACTTTATCTTCCCCTGCTCTCTATTATATTTATCATTTGGATTCTCTTTTGTAGAAGTTTTGTTTGTATTTTGAAGCGGCTTTTAAGGGCTTATGGGGATTTTTTTTCTCAAATCACCAGTTTTATTTGAATATAGCTTTCATCTGAAGCTGCAGATACACGTAATTTCATTGTACTTGTCAAGCCTTGAGGTTGCAGTTTGGTTGTTCCATCCTCCACATGTAGTGCTTCAGCATGCGAACATGGCTGAAATTCATTTTGAGACATCTTGGCATTGGTCCTCTCCAGGCATAGATCATTACGGATTGTACTGCTCAGCCAGTGGACCATTGTGTTGCTGACCTGGTGGGGATGATAGGATTTGTTTGTTATTAACAAAATGCTTCCTAAATGCTGTCTGTCTGTCTTCCTTAAAGCTGCCAATGGTACACAGACAGCCTATTGCAAATAAAATGAATGCCATGAAGATGAGTTGTCTCATTCCAAGGCTGAAAAAGTGCTTCAGAAAGACTGTTTAAGTTTCTGTGCTGTGTTTGTTGTAGAGACAAATGAGGTTTTTTAATTTAGCTTCTGCAGAGTGAAAATATTGCAGGTGGAAGTACTTGGTAGATTTGGGCTGCCATACTGTCATCCATCTGAGGCAAAATAGAGTGTTGTTCCCTTAAAGCTTTTCTAACTTTTTAAAGTAAAGTTGGACTGGATTGAGGCTCTGATGGACCAATGCCAAGTTGTCTAAAATTGAATTTTAGTCACGTTTACATGCTGGGGCACTACATGTGCTGAATGGAAAACCAAACTGCAACTTCATGGCATGCGTGTGTGTCTGTGTGTGAAGATTTACACTTCCTTAAGGGATGGCAAAATACCATTTTACCTCAAAAATGTTCATCTGCTTACTATATCATCACTTGAGGCTGATCTTGCTGTCCCTCTTCTTGCCTAACCTATCTTGTTTGGATACAGTCGTTGAGAAGATGGCAGCACAATTCAAAATGTCTGGAGTGTGTGTGTGTGTGTGTGTGTGTTTAAGATCTGTCAGAATCTTTGGGCTTGGCTACACTCGCAGATGTAGAGCGCTTTGAGTTAAACCAGCCTTTGGAGAGCGCACTAGGGAAAGTGCTGCAGTCTGTCCACACTGACAGCTGCAAGTGCACTGGCGTGGCCACATTTGTGGCACTTACAGCGGCATTGGGAGCAGTGCATTCTGGGCAACTATCTCAGGGGTCAGGTGTCTGCAGCATGCTTTTCAAATGCGGGGGGTGGGATGGAGTGTGACAGTGTGTTGCATGTATGTTCGGGGAGAGAGTGGGTTTTGGGGGTGCTGAGAGTGTGTCAGCATGTTGTCTTGTAAGTTCAGACCCCTCTCCCTCCTGCCTTTTTCTCACTCACTGAAAGCAAGCAGCATTCCTCAGCAATGTTTACTTTGCCTTGGAGGAGATAAGCATGCTGGCTGTCAGAAACAGAGCTTTGAAAGGGCATGTCTGCATTCCTACAGCCAATTCCAAATCAATGACAAAAGCGGCCACTTGACTTAAGGGGCTTATGGGACATTTCTGGAGGTCAGTTAGAGTGCAGTAATGCAACATCTCGTTCACACTAATGCTGTAGCATCTCAGCCAAGATGCATCAGACATTATTCCTCTCGCTGGGGTGGATTACCAGGAGCGCTCTAGCTGCGGAGTCAGAACGCTGTACGTGCCTTGTCAGTGTGGACGGGGAGTGAGTTAGTGCATACAGGATGGCTTTAGTGCACTCTAACTTGCAAGTGTAGCCAAGCCCTTAGTTATGATTAACCATTAAGATATTGCCTGACGTTAGCAGAGGCCAGTGGGATTGATGTTGTGTGGCATGGTTCTTCGCTATCTAATAGATATGTTGCTGACTTGACTGACTATAGTGGAGATAAGTCACCGATTTATGTCATAATCGTTCTGGTTTTACTCTGTGTGTTCTAATGTGCTTGAAACTCATTAATATAAAATTCTGGTCATTTTTCCCTCCTAAGAGATTAATACACTAGCTTCTAAGAAACGGTCAACATGAATATTTTATGCAAATATTCACTAAGCTTATTTAAACTAGAAAAACTAACTTTGAGGGCAAAGCACTCTATTTAGTTTTCAAATATATTTTAATTCACTTTGAAATATTCTGCAACAATTTAGTTAATGGAAATAGACTGCTGTACTGTACTTTGTCTGATTCTTTCAGGAACATAACCAATAATCTCAATATTTTAACAGAGAATGCCTATCATTTATTAGGGAAAGATTCTGCTTGTTAATTTCGCCTTTAAACCCAACCACTTTGACGTGATTTGAAGTAGTGCTGAGCACTTACATGGTTCCTTGTGACTTCTGTTGAAGTGGTGAGTGCTCAGCACTTCTGAAAATAAGCCTCTGGTCTATTTTGAGTGTTTCTTAAGTGTTGTGAACACCTGGGGAAAGTCATGACCCCATAGACATTTGTACCTTGTTTCATGAACAAAATATATATTAGTGCAGTGATAACTAAGCAATTCACGGCAGTAGAGCATGAATTCTGCTGTTTGGATAGTCTCCCACTTCAATATTTGGAACAGACTGTAAAATAAAGCTGTTTCTGTTTTGTACCCAGGACTCTCACACTTGTGTAATGGCATGCAGGTTGTCTTGAGTGCAATGTTCCTTCTATGTAGTAACATTTACTAAACTAAATATTTTTGTTAAGGAGGAGCTCAGAGAACTCCGGGAACAACCAACTGATCCTCAAGCCCAGCAAGAAATAATTAACAGCATTGAAGAAGTGTATTTTTCCAGTGATTCCTTTGATATTGTGAAGTATGAGTTGGAGGTAAGAAGTCTTCTAAAAAACCCCCACATCAATATTCTAAAAGACATTAATCATGACATTTATTTGAGTCAGTGTTCACCCCTTCAACTTGACTTTTCTCTTTTGCCTTAACCCAGAATTATGATTTTTCTATCATGCTGTGGTTGTATAGGGCCTGATCCAAAGTCCATTGACGATAAAGGGAATCTTCCCATTGAATTCAGTGGCTTTAGGATTAGGTCCATTGTGCTTCCAAACAATTAAGAGATCAAATTGTGTATGAAATGGCCAAAATAATCAAAACTGGGAAATGGATTAGATTTGGCAGAAAAACGATATTTTTGGCTTTATTTTGTTGATTCTGCGGTGTGTATACACATAATCTGTTGAATGCAAGAAAAAGCTCTCAGAGATTTTGATTATATATTACTAAATACTCAATGTAAATACTCAATGTAAAATTACTAAATACATAATGTAACTCTGACTTTTCATTTTTTATCATTGCCTTGCTTTAAATCCAGATTAGATTGTGAAAGCATAACATTGTTTCCTAAATGCATTTAATTATTATATGGACACTTCATCTCCATTCATTTTTCATTGGTTTTAATTTTGTCTTCTGCATTCAGAAGCTTCCTCCAGTTCTTAGTCTTCAAGAAATGGAAGAATACAGAGACAAACTGAAGCAACAACAAGCTGCTGTAAGTAAAACTGTTTCCTGCTGTGATGAGTGTGTAGAACTTGATGCCACTGACATGTTGTGTTGCGCTCCAGTAGTTCTTTCTATATTTATTAAGAATATTTTGATCTGGGGCTGAAAATAATCTTGGATCCTTAAAGGTATTAACCCAGTTAAGTTAGCACTAAGTTGTGGGTTTTTTTATAGTGGAAAATCAAGATCAGTAAAATATGATGGTCAACTTGGCCCCAGGTGTTACCAGCATATCACTTTTTTTCTTCAGCAGTATTGACTTTTCTCATTGGCTATATTCAAATCTACCAATACGTTGAAAGACCAGGAAATGTATGTTGCTCTCAGTCCTGTAACTGATTTAACTTCTTTGGAGGAACTTTTGGTAATGTAAAAACAGCTTAAACAAAATACAAATATATTGTGTAGCTGCACAGCTATCTTGTTGGCTATTTATATTTGCAGTTGGTGGCTTGCTATATTTTTACCTTGCCAAATTTTATTCTTTCCCAGTGTGTATGTATTCTAGTGAACACTGGTGAATAATTATCATGGAATCAAAGAAATACAATATGAGAATTTGTAGTAGCTTCCTTTCATGATTATGGGGGGGGGGGGAAAATATCAGTGCAGCTGTTGGATAACCTCACAAGGGTACTTGTTACATTTTCTTGCAATACATTATGTACCTTCTAGAATATATTTCCTACCAAAATATTAATTATTGGTTCATTGGTCATTAAATATATGTAATTATATCAGACATTAACTTCTTGTAACTTTGGAGTTTATTGTAGTGTAGCCATTAGAGAAACTACTACTAGGAAGCTTAATCATATTTTTAAAATGAGTGAAATATTAGGAAGAAAAACACTGATTCTGTAACTAGACCCTTCACAGTACAAAAAGGCCTCAGTCCTTCAAACTTTTGTGTCTTCAAGATTTCTTTTCTTTAGGCTTAGCTTTGAAGTTCTACAGGTATCAGCCTGTTAAGACTGAAAAGTGATGGTAGATGTTTTTCATCCCCAAGAGATAGAAGAATGAGATTCTGAAGGGAACAGGGCTCTTTTTCCTTCACCTAGAAGAAAAGTTTTGCAGTGGACATCTGGTGATGGCATAAAAATCTACTGGAGACCATTCAAGACAGAGAGATGGAGAGGGAACCAGTTTCTGTATCTGTCAAATGCTGACTGTCCACACCATATAAGTGTAAGGATTTCTCAACCACAGTGCATAGATAAAGGAAAAAGCAAATTGCAAATAAAAATATTTAAAAGTTTGTGAGACATGCTTTAGTAAACAACAGAAACATCTCTTCACGATTATTTTTCCCAAGACTGTCTTTTACGCCTTCCTTAATCTGTTTTAAATTTCTTCCTAGCATAGGAGGGCATTGTCATTTGGGCAGGGTAGCCTTTCCACTTTATAGGTCCTGTGTACAGTAACTATTTGACATATGGTGTAAGAAATCAGGTGGGGTGGTTTTGCAGACCTGGGTGATTGGTATAAATTTTATCTTTCCTCTCCCTGTAAAATCTTGTGTGGAATATAATTACCCAGGGCCAAACCAATTTAAAATTTAAATAAATAGTGTTAAGAAGACATTAACATGTTTTATGTAAGTCAGCACCACAGAATTCTGCATCTCATTTCTTGTGTACAATTCTAAAAATATTGTCACACACAGGCTACTTTTAAACTGCTCATACAGGACTAGGTCCTTTCAGTATATTGACTGATGATACAACATGTCAGATGGATATATGCTTTAAAAAGTGTGAGTAACATCCATGTTGGTCTGTATCTGTAAAAAGAACAGGAGTACTTATGGCACCTTAGAGACTAACAAATTTATGCCTGTTCTTTTTGCTTTAAAACGGTGGATGTACATCACCATTTCTGTAACTGTAGATCCTGATTTCAGTGTGTATCTCTAGTTGATGTATATAATTACAGTAGTAGTTTAAAGGTATATTAGTCATTTGCAGTGGTGCTTTTTTCCTTTTAGAATTTGAATCTTTAACATACGCTCTATTGACTTTCTTGTGAATAAGCAATGTTTTATCACAAACATTTTGTAAATGTTCCATTTTTTCATTGGGTTTCACCACATGCTTTTGTACAATTGATCTCGGTCACATTTTCTTAAATTACTTGATGTGGTGCTTCTGTCAGGAACAAGGCTCAGTGATTTATCTTAAATATCTTTTCAGATTCAGCACATACTTGCAATTGTTCTGTTATGTAACATGCATTCCAGCACACTCAGGGCTCTTTACTCTCTGTATCATCTCAGTCTTAATCTGAGCAATCATTTTAGTGCATGTAATGTAAATCTGTACAGCAAAAAGTTGGGTCTTGTCTGCAAATCCATTTGCTTTTCATTTTAGTTAAAGTGCCATATGTAGCCATATTTTCAGTTGGCATTAGAAAAGTGTAGTTATTTATTCAGCTTTATTTCTGAAAAAATGAAATCATTCCTTGGTTTGTTTTTTTACGTATAATTTTGCAGTTTCTTCATGTTGACTGTTGTAGTCAGTCCTATTGTTAGAAATTGCATTTCTGGCTTCTAAAGTGAAAAGATATTAACAAGAGTTGTGCTAGCTTAGTTGTACATTTATACAAAATGCCTTTGCATAAAATGCTAATTAGCTTATGAAATTACTAAATCAGTTGAGATCAGAACAAGTTGTGATGATGGTGAGATAATATTTAACCTCCTAAAATAAGAGGTATTGTTCTACTGGTATTCAGCAGCCTTTGAAATGATATGGTCATTCAGTGGAGTGACTGGACCTTGCTTTCCCTTCTGACAACTGAATGTGGTCAAAAGTGCTGACTTGTAGAATGGTTCCATAAATGATGATGGACAATCCTGGGATGTATGGCTATTGTTTGTAGGATGTTTAAGTAAAAGAGAACAGCAGGAGATAACTGGAACGCATTTCATATGATAGAACAATTGCAAGTAAGTGCTGAATCTGCAAAGATATTTAATTTGAATAGTAAATAGTAATAGATTCCTTCAGACACCTTTTACAAGGGGGCCATAGCAATTGTAGACAAGAAAATAGTTACCTCTATTAGCTGCCCAGTTTTTCCATTTTGAATGAAAGTACAAGGAAGTGATAGTTACTGTGATGGTACTGCGAGTCCCTTGTTGCCCCGTGCTTCCAGAGAGAGGGAGTCTTTTTCTGGTGGCACTGGGCGTCAGCTCTCTAACAGGACCACCCTTTCAGCAACTCAGATGCTCTCTTAGCTATACCAGTCCTTCCTTCATCAGGCAGATTAACAATAGGTGCGCCTCCATTCCTGAGTCCCCTTGAATCATTCCCTATTGATGTCCAGCCCCTGACATTGGCTAATCACAAAAGTTCCTGATCCTCTGCACCCAGAGGTGAAGTGTACCAAGTTTTGCCATAAACCATAGAATTATAGAATCATAGAAGATTAGGAAGAGACCTCAGGAGGTCATCTAGTCCAATCTCCTGCTCAAAGCAGGACCAGCACCAACTAAATCATCACAGCCAGGGCATTGTCAAGCCGGGCCTTAAAAACCCCTAAGAATGGAGATTCTATCCCCTCCTTAGGTAACCCATTCCTGTGCTTCACCACCCTTCTAGTGAAACAGTGTTTCCTAATATCCAGCCACGTAGTACTTGAGAGCCCTTAACCTAATTTTGTTTTATTTTATCTTAAGGACTAAAGACTTAACTAGAAGTGAAAGAAATGATGGGTTACCCCTCCACCCCCCACACACACACGCTCTTGCTCGCGCGCTCTCTCAAACCTGAACCTGGATTTAAACCTAAAGTAGGCTATCCCTTCAAAATGTGATCTGTTGCAGAGCTGGATGGGTTCACAAGAACTAGGGTCCATGAAAGTACCCCCTCCACCACCTCCTTCAGGGATTTCTTCCATGAATAGATAGAGTGACTGCACTCTACATTCTTGTATTTGAAACAGTTGTTTGTTTCTGTTAGTAGCCAGGGTGATCTCCTGCCTGCTGTAATGGTCCTTGTCACCTCCAGCTGCTTTTGGCCTTTGATTTTCCACTGACTATTCTGGGATGTGGCAAGAGTAGACAAAAGAACCTTGAATTACCTTGCTGGTTTCACTAGGGATGGTGACAACTCTCTCGTTTGAATGGGTTATCACCAAGACATCTTGGTGACTAAGATCTACTGCAAGTCTACAGACCATCCTTACAATATAAATACATTATGCCTTAAATATTACCTGTGCACATCTTGCAATGACTATGAATCTTGACAAGTTATGAGCTTTTTGTTGTTACCTTACAAGTTACTCTTTATGGATAAATATCCTGTAGGACATTTGTTTGGTGCAGTTAGTTTGTCAGGTCTGAGATGAGAATTTGTTGCCAAGAACACGGTACCCTTTGCCAAGGACTCTCCATGTCACAGATACAAACTGGGAGAAGAAAAAGAACAAACTGGTAAATCTCCAATCCTGTAAAAGGAAACTACATTATCAGACAGATGACATACATTCTGCAGGGCAATCAAGGAAGCATATATCTGTATTATGGTTGCTGGGCTGATTTTTGTGTGTGCATGTGGGGGGAATACAGAAAGATGCGTGATACTCCTGTACCTCGTGTACAGATTGCCAGTTGATGGTACCAAAGACACCTTGCTAGACTCTTACTGCCCTTTTTATACTGATTGTGCTTCAGAAGGATAGGGATTGGGCTGGTATGGCTACAGGAAATGCTGACTGACCTGGGTTCCAGCTTCCTGTCATGGTTAACTGTGCAGGTGTGCAACCTGTTCCACATAAAGAACCTCTTCATTTCCATTTCTTCTCAGCAAACAAGATAGATGAACTGGTTGACTGCTTCAGTCAGTTTCTCCTCTGATTCCCATCTCTGGGAGACTTAGAGAGAAGTGCTTAAGAACAACATAAATCATTCCCTTATTTCAGGTGCTGAGCCCTTGTCTCCTTAAACATCCATAAGCCTTGCTGGAAGAAAACTGTTTTGAACCTGGAAATGTTGCATGATTTTCTGTATAAATCACCGATGGCTTATTTGGTATTTTTTTTCCTTGTTCAACCTTTCTTATGTGTATGTACATTGAAAAGATGCTAATTTTTAAAATTCAATACAGGGTATAATTCTCAGAGTAGAATAACCCTTCATTTACGATTTAACTCAGAGCAGTGCAAAACATAATTTAAAATGCTTATGTTTTGCCCACCAAAGGAAAACTTAAGTTGATTTTGCCATGCACAGGATGATTATAAACTAGCATAAATTATATATAATATGGTATCTGTATGAAAGGAAAGTTTCCTTTGTAGTTTGTTTAATCTCCAGTGTAGGTGGTTAATTTGTAATTGCACACTAATAACCTGGAAAACAGAATGTAGCAGGCTTCAGTGCTCAATATCTTTTCTATTTTTACTCAAGTGTGCTCTTTAGCTGGTGAAGGGCTAAAAGGTTAATTTGAAAACATCTACTAATTCCCAAATGGAGCTGTAAACATACGTCTGTTTTTACTTGGGAGAGAAGTGTGGTCGTTATCTTAGAATGTTTACTTATTTCTTGGCATATGTATTAATCAATGAATGATTAAGAGTGTTAAGAATTACAGAAAATCTTCAGAGTTCTTAATGCAGTTCTTTCAGCATAGAGATTGGATACTTTCCAGATACCTCACATGTAATATTTTCTCCTTCAAGGTATCTAAAAAGGTTGCAGACTTGATTCTTGAAAAGCAGCCTGCATATGTTAAGGTAAGATAATGAACTGATGTATTGTAAATGCTTTCTGTGAATTATTAAATAACACCAGCTAATGTTACTGTAATTCAACTTGATCTGTTTTTCAGGCTCCATTGTGGATCATTCATGTAGTCAGTGGGAGAGTGTGGTCTGAAATTCTTATATTCTGTGGCTATTTTACTTAAGTCATGTTGATACCCATCATTCATGCACCTAGATGCTTAAATCAATATAGTAATGCATTCCAAATCAACCCTATTTTTTAAAAAATGGCAAAATCTGTTAAAAGTCCTGTAAAAGAATACTGCTCCTACTGATTACCAGAGGAATGACTGTAATGAAAAGGCATTCCATCAGCTCAAACAAGCCTCTGAAGAGGAGGCAAACTACTTGATCAGTGGTTTTAAATGCTTCAAATCTAGCATTGACTCTTCCGCTGACAATCCAAAATGTGTGATGTGTCCATTGCCAGTAGGAACTAAATCTTTACACTAAACTCACTTCTAAAACCAGACTGATAGGAATCGAGGACACAAGACTGAGATGTCATGGGAGCTGCTCCAACATTATCTTAATAAGATGCTCCAGAAATGGGAGGCTATAGATGAGGTAGCAGTTGGAGGGGGCTTGAGTAGGAGCCTGACTGCTGTTTACGTTGAAAGATGGCTTGCACCTTGTTTCCACGAAGAAGGCATTAACAATCCTCATCAGTAACAAATTCTAAACTTCCCACTGCTCTTTACCAAGTCATGAGAAGTATGTCCAACAGACAAGTAAGTTGGACATGGCACTTCTAAGGGACTTCAGTGAGCAAAACAGTAAACTCTAGAGAAGATGATAGCTTTAATACTTTCTTATTCTGAGAATGTTCTAATGAGATTGGTCAGGCCAGCTAGAATCTGGTTAATCTTTTCCACAAATCAAAGTGAAGATTCCTCAAAGGAACGAATTAGAGTCTTAGACCCATTAGAGTCAAGGAAACTGGCAGAAGGGTGAATCCAAATCTAATGTAGATTTTAATGAGGCACCCATCACAGTAGTATTGAAATGTCCACAATTCTAATAAGTTGCACTGGAGGAGATTTTGCTGAAGCTGAGGGAGAGGACAACTGACCTTTTGTTCCCCAGAGTAAGAATAACCCATTCTCTGTGGCAGCAGTCTTTGAGTTAGTGTATTGCCTTTGCCATTGACACTTCAGCTTTCTTCCTTGTTGCTTCATCACTGGCAAAGCATCTGCAAACTGTGGTGACTCATAAAGTGAGTGGGTGTCTAGATTCTAGCCTGTCAATATTTCTTTATAAGACATTGTCATAGTATTCCACTGAAGCATTGGTAAAATGCTCAAAGGCTGAGGACCATAGTCTGTTGGAAGTGTCAAATGAGGTAGGTCCATCAATATCCTAGAGTGAAACATGAAAACAGTTTCTCCATCCTTACCGGAGTATGTCCCTAGTCTGATTTTTCTCTGGAAGAGGCGGAGATCTGACAGTGACAAGTATTGTATTTTCATCCCAAAGTTAAAATCCAGTTAAAAGTTCCTTCACAGGTGTAATTATAGTTTCAATTAATTTATTAATTTACTATTAATTTATCCACATTTTATACTGTCAGGATTGCCTCCCCACTCTGAACTTTAGGGTACAGATGTGGGGACCCGCATGAAAAAAGAAATAACCCCCACAAGCTTATTTTACCAGCTTGGGTTAAAATGTTTTTCCCAGAACACAAATTTTTTTGTATTTGGACCTGGTATGCTGCCACCACCAAACTAGGTTTAGGGTAGTTTGGGGACCCTTTTTTTCCTTTTCACTAACCCCCCAAACTTTTTTTTTCCTGGGAAGCTTGAGAGAAAAAAAAAACCCAAACCTTGCCTGATCCTGCGAGACGTGCCCAATTCAAAACCAGGATCTTACACAATGAAAAACAAGCAGTTAGCTTTGAACAGAGAGACCCAGAGAGAAACTGAAACTTAAAATCCTTTGTCTCCTAAGGAATTTTTCATTGGTCAGTTATCCACCTTTTAGGTTACCTTTAGCTTAACCCCTTACAGGTAAACACTAATTTTAGGCTACTTTACACTTATGACATATACCTTATAGGAAACCAGAGCATTTTCATATAATAAAAATGATTTTTTTTTTGAAAAAAAAATAGGCTGTTTATGGACAATTGATGCAGACTCTGGCAAAGAGTTTCTGTTTTGAATAATGTGTTTTTTCTGTACACAACAGCTTCACTATTACAAACCCTTCCTCACCCATAATGTTCTTCCAATATTTTACTTGTTAATTTTAAAATGCCGACATTACTAAATGGGCAGTTGTGCATATGCAGGTCATTACAAGCAGGCATTAATTTCATATTTACAGCAGCCTTTTAGTGTGGCTTGAAACAGTATTGCGTATGGATTTATACAAGAGCACACACTGTTTCAGTGGTTCCAAAGGGATGGTTAAAAATCTATCAGACCAATAAGAAGCACTTTAAAAGCTCCTTAGTTGTGTGTTTGAGTCAATAATCCTGTTTAAAAAGTCTGAGCATGTTAACTGCATAGCTGGGGTGCCTCAGGAGCTATTTTTGTCTCTGGTTTCAATATCCTGACTTTCAAAACTTTAAAATAGGGTGTCCTATCCTGCAAATGTCTAAGAGACTCCTATCTGAGAGGCCGAGTGCTTGCATTCCCACAGACTCACTGGGATGTATTTAATGTGTACCGTACTTCATGATAATAGCTCATATTTAGCAGCAAATCCTATCCTTCCTCTCTTATCCTGCAAAGGATCTCCTGGAAGTGAGTGTATTTCCACTGCATGGCTGGGAGGAGATCAGAGGTGCATCCCCTGTATAAAGTAGAGTCCTGTTCTGAGAGGACTTCCTGTGGGGACTAATGGGGAATAGACTGGGCCAATGGATTTTCCATTCTGCAGATTCTCTGGTGTCTTCTTCCCAGGAGGAGGGGCACTTTAAAAAAAAATAAAGAGGACTGCTGCAGCAGTCCTATTTGGCACTGCCGAGCCGCTCTGTGTCTGGTTGATGGAAGGGAGTACGTCTGCCTGGCTCCTCAGTCTGGGTGTTGGACTGAGGGTTTTGTCCCTAAGAACCTCATAACTGCACTCCATCCCAGTCCCTAATCTGTGCAATCTCAGTGTGTCCAAACGATAAGTTTTATTGAATTCATACAGCCAGAAATATTTCAATTGAATGCCACCTATTATTAGATTTTTTTTTTATTAAAAGCATTTCTGTGTGAAAAAGGAAGTCATGACCCCATGCAAAAGCCGTAGCTATTCAAAGCTTTTTTAAAGGGGAGGCTGTTATGTACAGTGAGAAGCAATCATTGAATAGAATTTAAGCCATGGCTCAAACGAGCTAGTTTCTGACTTTTCTAACATTAGTAAGGAAAGAGAGAACTGTGTGTGTGAACCCAATAATATCTCACTTACATAGTGTACCTTTGATTATTTTGAGCAGAAGATGGTGTTACAATGACCTAGGTTTTAAACTGGACTTAACTAGTAAGTTAGATCAGGTCAGATTTTGTATTATAGAATTTTAAAGTAGAGGCCAGGCCATTCTCTGTGTTTGGAAAGCACCTGGCACGTTCTGAAATGCAGTGCTGTCGTGATGTGTGCATACCTTGTCTCTTTTTGGGGTAGATCACAGGTGTGATGTCATCGTGGTTACAGTTTACCAGACTGTCCTTGGACTCAAGACTGTGGTGCTCAATGGACAGAGTCAATGTGGCTGTCCTTGGCTTCAGGACTGTGTGGCCTAATGGCCAGAGTCAGGGGCCACCACCTGGGGTTGGGGGTGGAGGAGGTGATAGCTGGGGCATGGGGCCTTGGGCCCTCCCTCTCACCCAGACAGTGGGGATCCTACTTCAACATGCGGCCTTTGCTCCAGTTGGGTTACAGCTCACTTCCCCATCCAGGGCCACTTCCTACCCCGTCTCCTGAAGCTCTGGTCCGCATGTTGACTGGGTGTCAGCTCCTTGGGACAGGCACCTCCCTGGGACTCTGATTCCTGTTAGTTGGCTGTAGGCTTCAGGTCTCCTGTCTGGTTCTCGGAATCGCCGTCCCCCACAATCATTGGCTGTAGCGGCTCCTAGTTTGGAGGCTCCACCAAATAGCTGCAAATCCTATGGTGGTCAGTCTAGACTGAGGAAGTCTCCTCCCTTTTATACTGGCACAGCAGTTGGAGCATGCCCAGCATGGTCTGGCAGGAGCAGGACTTCCTCTGCCCATAATGTGGAGTTAATCTTTTCTTGTCTAATGCACACCCTGTCAAAGTGCAATATACATTTTCAATTTTTCTTGTACATAGGGTGTGTGCAAACCTTTCTATGATGTATTGCCAAATAAAGAGAAACTAATAGCGCTTTAAACTCCCCGGTGATTATTTTTTAAGACACCCAAAATATATTAGGAATTTCAAAAAAATTAAAAAATTAAAGCTGTATTCCTTGCCCTGAAAAGGTCATAACCTAAATTAATCAGGTCACAATTAAGGGTCATTGTAAAGTGATATGTACTGAATTGCTAGTGAATACCCAGATATTGTGTATCCAAAATGTCATGTACAGCATATTTGCCTGCTTTGCCAATATCTGGTTTATTAATGCAAATTAAGCTTTGTGCGTGTGTGTGAAGCTTTGTTCATTCCATTAGGCTGAATTTCATTAATGGCAATAAGAATGTTCGTGTGCTAATGTTGCAACATATAAATATAGCAAAAGTATTTTTCTGTTTCCAACTTCAGTAAAAAGAAATTCCAAATAATTCTGTTCTGAAGATGCTTGTTTTTTTGTGGGAGACTGTAAAAGTGTATCTGCAGAACCTCTAAATTGTCTTATTTTACTTTATGGAAATTCTAACATCACAGTATGCCATCAGTGCTTTGGCCTTTACTGATCAGGTGATTTGAAATATATTTCATCTTGAGAAACATGGGAATAGATTATAGGTTTATGTAAGTTACTTTAAGATTGGTGAGAGCATCTGATTTGTTTTACACAAAAACACGTAATTCTTGGATGAATAAATTGAAATATTGCTTCTCTGTAGGAACTTGAAAGAGTTACATCTTTACAAACTGGTCTTCAGTTAGCTGCAGTCATTTGCACAAATGGAAGAAGGTATGGTACATACTTGTCTGCTGTTCAGAGATTGAAAGGGATTAAAATGGTTTAAAAACAAAATTACTCTCCCCCGCCCCAAAAAGAAATGCCTTCATTTGCTTTAATGTGAACTAATGATTACTTTTATTAGAACTATATCCTATTTTTGATGTAGTACAAACACAAAATTACTAGTCAATTCCTGTACGTAAGTCCCAAGTGTGAACTGAAAGTTCTGCCGCTCTTGGAATGGACCATTGACCTAAAACCAAACTCCATATAAAGGGTACATGCACCTTTCTAAGTTCTCTCTGATGTCACTGTAATTGCTGAATTTCACTAGCAGTGCTGGCCATTCAGTATTTCAAATGTGCATGGAGACCTACCTGTTAGACTATTTCAGAGGTCAGCAACCTTTCAGAAGTGGTGTGCCGAGTTTTCAGTTATTCACTGTAATTTAAGGTTTCGCATGCCAGTAATACATTTTAACTTTTTAGAAGGTCTCTTTCTTTAAGACTTTAATATATAAATTAACTATTGTTGTATGTAAAGTAAATAAGGTTTTAAAAATGTTTAAGAAGCTTCATTTAAAATTAAATTACAATGCAGAGTCCCTGAGACCGGTGGTCAGTACCCGGGCAGTGTGAGTGCCACTGAAAATTAGCTCATGGGCTTCCTTCGGCACCCGTGCCATAGGTTGCCTACCCCTGGACTATTTGATATAAAATTATTTATTTTGCAATTTGCTAAGACTATTCTGTATATTGTTAACGTCTACAGGCACTTGAATATTGCAAAGGAAGGTTTTACTCAAGCTAGTTTGGGACTTCTTGCAAATCAAAGAAAACGACAGTTGCTGATTGGACTGCTGAAGTCTCTGAGAACAATAAAAACACTGGTATGTGCAGATTTTTTAATGGCAATATATATTTTTCTTAATTATGTAGTTTTCTTATGGATCTTTTTTTTCTGTCAATTTTTAGCAAAGAACTGATGTACGTTTAAGTGAAATGTTGGAGGTAAGTTTACTTCAAACTATTTTATTATTGTAGAGGGTATACATTTGTTTCCATCCTTTTTATTTCTTTCACTCATTTCCTAACACAGTGGACGCTTCTTAAAAAAAGCAAATAAAATGCTTTACCAGAAATTTTGCTTTTTAATCTCAGAGATACTAAGTGCATGGCACTAACTGCTTGCCTACTGGAAGGTGCCTGCTATTCTGTTCAAGGCTCCAGTTCTGCCACTAGATTTGCATGGGCAGAGCCTTGTAGCCATGTGGATCTGAGGGTTGAGGCTCTAATCAGTACAGTAAGGGTTCTGTTAGGTCTCTCATTTATATGTGTCTATCCTTTCTGAGACCAGTGGTTTAAAGCAGGATGTGCTTTTACTGAGAGGACAAAAAGAGGGTGAGATTTATCTGGTTGCATGTGAGCAGATATTTCTAGTACAGGCAAAGGAAAATACATCAACATGTAACTACCCAAGATTGTGTACTGTGCAGGCTTGCTACGAAAGTGTCTGGAAGTACAGAGTGGATCAGAATAGATTGACTGACTATGTGATAATCAGCTGTGTGATCCTCCTCTCCCACAAATAGTAGGACAGCCTTGCTGCTGTAAGTTCTGCTCCCACTGTGGGTGGGGACAGACAGCAGAGCGTGAGGAAGCTCAAGGGATTTCAAGGTTCCAAGATGTATGCATATTTTGAGAGTTCTGTTAATTTTTTTGTATCGGTTAACTGGCTACTTGTAGGCAACATGGAGAAATTGGGCTCTCAGGAGGGATTTGAATGAGGAGAGGTTCTGGCTTGGTGAACAGAAATGGGAAGGACCTTCCATTAAGAGCATGGAGGAGTGTGGTAGAATGGAGTGGCAAAGAGGATTGCAATAGGAGACAGTTGCAGTGAGGCAAGTGCCTCAGTGCAGGGTCAGCTGCACCTCACTGATTTTTGTGAGTGCACCCTGTGAGGTGACAGGCCTTGCACCTTCACCTGTCTCAGAGTGGTGTTGTATAGTTCTCTGACTCTCAGGGTGGGTCCCCAGAGTAGAGTACTCTAACAACCATGTTTGCTCAGCACATCTGGCTGGGTTTGGCACCTGCAAGTCTTTGCTTTTGGATGTGTGACTGGTGGTGAATACAATGACCCAACACAGCCTTCCTAAATCAAAATATCATTTAATCTCAACAGTGGCAACAAAGCAGACACACCAGCCTCTAGGGACTGAGGTTTAGTTTGATTCCTTCAGTCTTTGCCTTCGCTCCGTTCACCTTCAAGGTCCCTTTGTTTTATCTACCCCAAAATTCTTTGTTTCAATTTTTCCCACCTGGATTCTCTCTCCAGTTTTTACAAGCTGTTGAACTCAATATGAGTGGAAGTAAAACTTTACCTTTAAATATTGGTAAACTGGAGTCTCTGAAGCCATTGTCCACTTTTCCACGTACCTGCGTTGGCTCCTGCTTAATCTCTTGTTTTCATTCAGTAAACCTTCCTAGTAGGTGTGGAATATAAGGGTATGGTTACACTTACAAGATTATAGCGCTATAGGTTATAGCGGTCCCCTTATACAGGAATATGTATAGCGCTATTGTATGTCCACACTCAGATGCTCCTGCGGTATAGCATGGCCACATTTGGGGCACTTAATGTGGCATTAAGAGCAGCGCATTAGGGCAGGTATCCCAGCATTCAGCTGGGTGCAATGTGCTTTTTAAACGAGGGGGGTGAGGGGGGACGCGTTGTGTGTATGCGGAGGGAGAGAGACAGTGGTTTTTCCGTTTTTCTGAAAGCCTGTCAGTGAGCCTCCGTTCACAGAAGGCTTTGTTTTCACACAGGCTCCCTCCTTAAACATTTGCATTGCTTATCTGCCGAGTTAAGAAAGAAACTCTAAAGAGGTACTTCCGCATTCCTCCAGACGAGTTCAAAACAAAGGGAAGAGACGTCAATTGCCTTAAATGGCTCTAGGCATCTCCAGAGATTACTTGTAGCGCAGTGGGTGTCCACATTCTTGCTGTAGCGCTACAGCAGCTGCGCTACAGCCCTTATTCCCCATGCGGAGGTGGATTAATAATAGCGCTATAACTCAGCAGTTATAGCGCTCTACGTGCCTTGCCAGTGTGGACGGGGAGGAGGTTATAGCGCTCGTGGGGGCTTTATAGCGCTATAAAGTGCCAGTGTAACCATGGCCTAAGAAATCAGCCATCTGAAACCCCTGCATGGGTCTGCTGAAAATTCACTGAGCAGTTTTAAATCCTCTTGTTCCAATAAAGGGATTTCTGTTGTCAGGAAATGTTAGTACGGACACTGAAGCTTTGAAAGGAATTCATTTATCAGAATATGAAGTCTTGTGCTAATGACCCTGGCATACTGTGAGAACGAATTACTTGGATTTTCTTTACCCTGGATGTGAGGATATGTGCCCAGCAAGTCTAATTGTGATGGAATCAGGTTACCATCTCTGCTGCTCCAGGAGAGTGTTTTGAGCAAAAGATATTTCATAGGCATTACTAAAAGAGGTCAGCCTTGGGAAAGACGTATGCTGACATATGGTATGATCTAATGTGCACATATGACTTGGCAGAATTATTTTATTTGTGAGTTGGAATGTTCCATTGCTTTTGACAATTCCGTTCTTTTCCTCTTTTCATTGTACTAGTGTCTTCGAACTATATATTTTGTGTATTTTCTTGTTTTGCATCTCCTGATGCATGTTTTCATGTATGGTAGTTAATGTATAACTTTTGCAAAAACAAAAGTAAAATGGGTGTCAATATACTGAATTTGCATGTTGATATTTTGAAAAAAGTTTGCAGATTCTGAATTTCGTGGGTTTAAAAAAATATCTGAGGGCTCTATGTTGGAAACATGAAAATATAGAACTATATTTGGACACGTTATAAGCTTTGGAATTGTGCCTACATGGAGAGTTCAGAATCTGACCCATGAGGCCAAATTCCTGAGTAAAATGGCATAACTTAAACATAAGTGGGCCAGATTTATAGCTGGTCAATGATCATTTAAGTCAATGAATTTACACCATTTGAGTATCTGGCTCAAGTAAGTGGGAGTAATGAAGTCTAAATTGTTGTAATAGATGTGAGGAGTATTTACTTTTACTTTTATTGTTTGGAACCTACTTTTACTTTTGTTGCTACATCCTTCTATTCTGGCCATTTAGCATGTGAATTGCGTGACTTTAGAGGTCCATCAGGCTTAGTGGGTGAAATTTAGAGGTGACACATAGACCAATTTACAGTGCTCTAAGGCTAAGCTGATCAAGGACTGGGAAGAGTAATTGCATAAATTTAGACTTACTTACCTCTGAATTTATAGTGTTTTAAGGGTTCCAATCAAAGTATTTGCTTATATATATTTTAACTCTGTGACACTGAATAGCTTCATCTGAGTATAGCAGTTTTTAAAAGATGATTGGGATACTGATCTTAAGTGTCCTGTCCTTCTGTTATAGTGGTTTTGAATAGCCCAACGTACATTTTTGTAGCTAAATATGAGCCTGCAGAAGAATGTAGCTGCAAATTGGTATTTTTAAATGTTTCTATTATAGTAGCTGATGACAAATGGTTTATAAATTTTCCTTTTGCATTTTTCATTCGTATCAATGGCTTTGTGTTTAAGTTTTGTGAAGCTCATGATATATAATGGGTGTAATCTTTTTTGGGGAAAAAAGCAGACTCTGGTGTAGTATGTTAGGAAAACATTCCTCTCCTCACATGTAGCATAATTACCACAGATCCCTTTAGCATTGTTTTTTTCCCCTATACAGTTCTATGTAATTTTAATCTAAAAATGAATGTTGCAATATTCACTTCAAAAGTTACATTAGCTATCTGTTGCGCTTTCTCCCCCCCACCCCCCCAAGGAGGAGGACTATCCAGGAGCTATTCAATTGTGCTTGGAATGCCAGAAAGCAGCCAGCACTTTCAAACACTACAGTTGTATAAGGTAAGGTTACACTTTGTTCCTAAGGAAGTTCCAACTTTGTATGAGGGGTTTTGGGGAATATAAAATGTCACCAAAGTGATGTGGCCGTGAAAATAGCAAAGGCGATCCTCAGATATAGAAGGTGAGAATTTCCAGTAGAAATAGGGAAGTATTAATGCCATTGTACAAGGCACTGTCAAGACCCTATCTGGAATACTATGTGTAATTTTGGTCATCTTCAAAAAAATGAATTCAAACTAGTACAGGTATGTAGAAAGGGCTACAACAGGAGTGGGCAAACTATGGCCCACGGGCCAGACCTGCCCGGCCCCTGAGCTCCTGGTCGGGGAGGCTCCCCCCGGCCCCGCCCCTGTTATCCCCTCTCCCCTGCCTTCCCCCTTTTCCTGGAGCCTCAGTGCACCGCGTCCAGGAGCGGCTCTGGACAGCGCTGCAGTGGCGTGGCTCCGGCAGGGCCTGAGCTCCTGCTGCTCGGAGCAGCGTGGTAAGGGGAGAGTGCTGTGAGCTCCAGTGGGCCACATGGCCTTCGAACACGCAGCTCAAGCGGCATGGTAAGGCGGGTGGGAAATTGGGGGTTGTATAAGAGGCAGGGAGTCTTGGGGGCAGTTGGGGATAGGGATCAGGGGGCGGTTGGATGGGGCAGAGGTTTTGGGCGGTGGGAAGAGGCGGTCAGGGGAGGGGGAACGGGGGGTTGGATATGGCATGGGAGTCCCGGGGCTCTGTCAGGAGGTGGGCGTGTTAATAGGGGTCAGGGCTGTCCGGGGATGTCAGGGATTGCCTCCCCACTCTGAACTCAAGGGTACAGATGTGAGGATGCGCATTAAAAGACTTCTCTAAGCTTATTTTACCAGCTTAGGTTAAAACTTCCCCAAGAAGTGCAGAGAAGCCAAATTATGTAACGTTACAGATTTTAATTTGGTAGTTCATTGCTCTTTGTGTGTTCAATTTCAGCGTTAGAAACTACTGGACAGATCTGTCTAGATTTTATAAAATGAATATAATATATGTATTTAAGGTGAAAATTTCATAAGCTCTCGCCTAAATCAGTTAAAGTACTTCAAAAAGCAGCCATTAGAAATTCCATGTACAATTATCTAAGTTCCGTATCCATGATCATTTGTTCCTTCACTTAGATTTGTAGTGATCATCTTCCTTCTATGACTCTTGAGTACACGCTAACTGCATTTCTACCTTCTTATTAATGGTGGAGGTGAGGGCAACATGGGCCAGTCTTTACCACAGAAGCCTCCTCTGTATAGTAATGAGCACAGTGTCACACTTTCATTGGGAAAGATGATGTTTGTGAACAGTTGCCAGGACTGCTTCAGTATTTCAAACATCTTGAAAACCGTGTTCAGCACCCATCCTGCAAAAAATGTAGCACCTCAACCATGTAATACTTTGCTGATATTGATCTTCCATTAGTTGAGGCCTACTTTCTCTCTTTACTCAGTGTCCTGCATGATATTGATGTTTGTTATTCACCAAACTTTCTGTATCTTTTGTTGTTTCAAAAGGGATTGTGTAAAATAATATAGAAAACAAACAGTAATCTGATTTGTATTGCAAACCACCTAATCTTTCTTTAAGTGGGGAAAAATTGAGAGATTTCTTATAAATATTTACAAAGACAGTTTGATTTTTTTAAACTGTTAACATATTTGTTCATTTGACATGCTTCCTTTGCTTAATATTGTGAGATTTAGATTAATTAGGCAGTGTTTTCTTGTTTAAAATTCACTTGGCATATAAATGATTTGAAAGTTGCTGGTGAGGAACCATTTAGCACTGAATCACTTTTCCCTTTCTTTTCTATTTTCTAGAAGCTTTTGTCATAGCTGCAGAGTTTATCTTAAGTATGTAAAGCAAAAGTGCTGTAATTTAAATTGATATTAACTGTCACTATAGATAATGGGTGACAAAGTTCAACTGCAGAAGTCATATCATTATAAATCTAATATCATCCTGAGAAGATTATGCTGTTGCTATCACTTTTAAAAGGTTCTCCTTATATGTTCTAAGGGTAAAGTTTCTTTAAAGTAAGAGAATTGTTGTGTTGCATTAGCTTGGTAACAAAGGCTTAATGGTGGAAAAGTTTAATGTACAGTTTGTATCTGGTAAAACTGGGCTTTTGAATTTTGGCCTGCACAGATTAAATCATCTTCCTTCTATTCTTAGAACATATATTCTTCTAAACTGTGTTTTTAAAGAAATTTCACTTGACTATTTGACTCTATTTTTAAAAATACTTCCTTGTCTCTATTGTCAGTACTATGTGCAACATGCATAAAATTATACTAAATTTTAACAAATGCTGATGGAGTAACCTCCCTTAAAGCAAGGAGGAGTCAAAAATCATTCCAGCCACTGATCCCAGCCCCCAGTGCACAAATCAATACTGAGCGGACCCCTCAATCTCCAAAAATCTGGGAATATACACACATTATATTACAGCCCCCTTGTTGTTAAGCAATTGAGCTAAGTGAACTAATGGGACTCTGGGATTTTTCTATTGCTTGGGATCCTCATGAAAGTCTCATGAAATTATGTAACACCCTGAGTGGGTTGTCAGCAGAGGGGATTGAATTTGGGATCTCTTAATCTTAATGCATGTGCTGCCTGAGTTAAAAGACCAAGCTAAGGCCATAGCAGGTTCATCAATCTCTAGATGGCCTAGTCACCACTAGAGGGGGACAGAGTGCTATACCAAGTAGGTATAGTTTACGGTTCTCTCAGGGCTCACATTTAAAAACACAACTCCAAAGATCCCCATGTGGTTCTCCATGTCACAATCCATGTGACTAGCAGCCATGTACTTCTGTGTTTTACCATGAAGCCTTAGTAACCTGACATTGATTGACTCCTGTTCAGGAAGAACCCCCACACATGACACTTTGTCTTCCCACTTTGGGGGTTTCCCAGAATTTTCTTGTTGGATGTCTGTGGGGATCAGGGATGGCTCCCATTGATGTGATGGGAATTCAACCCTGCTCTTTAAATCTTTGGATCTTCTTGGTTCTGTGGAAGTCTTATCCTTAAAGAGCTCTGTATCAGCTTCCCTCTGAAATTGGTCCATGGCCTGCAAGATAGTATAGATTGGATCACCATTATTTTGATTAGGATGTCTTGCTTGTGTGTGGCAGTAGGGAAGGGGAACAATACTGAGGAGAGCAACTGGCTCTGCCCCAACACTCTTCTTTCTCCCAGGGGTTTCTTGCATTTCCCATTGTTTAAAAGCTCGCTACTGGTTGAATCTCTGTGCATTGGAGACCTAGACCTGAAGTGTGTATGAATTGTGAGGAAGTTAAGCAGCAGTTTTAAATAAATATGAATTTAAGTATTACCTCATGAAGAAAACAATGAACACACAACTAAAGCAGTACCCTGATTGTACAGTGGAATGTTTCTAAACAATAGAAAGTCTATACCATGTAAGACTTCTCAAGTGTAGGATTTCAAATAACACTTACTACTATATTACTATGGAAGAAATCTACTGGAATAGGCTCCCTTAAAAATCTCTTGTGAAACTTTAATGTCACACATTAGAACTGCTTCAGCTATTGCAGTTGCGCCCAACTGTCACCTCTGTTATATCATAGTGTACGTACCTTTTAAAATACACTATATAATGGTGTCAGCACCCACCTCTCGCAAGTGCCCCTTTCTGGTTGGGTGTGTCTGCATTCTTTCAGTTTTAGTGACCTCTTTGGTTGTCAGGTGTTGGGTTTTTGTTTTTCTTTTTCTTTTTCCCCCAGCGACTCAGCCCTCCAGTCGAGTCTCTCTCACTGTCTGCATGTGAATCAGAACAGACCCCTTCTGTGGTATACAATCCACCGGGGCTTATCTCAGTACCCCTCTGGAAGTTTCTCTCCAGCCCTCCCTGGGCTCAGTCTTGAAGAAATCCCAGCCCTAGTATGGGGCCATATCCCCAGGGCTTCCCCTCTGGAGACACTATTTTCCTGTGGCCCTCTGGCCGGACTCAGTCCTTACTCAATCCCAGCAGCCAGCCAGGAGTTCCTTCATTGCTCCCCTGGTCCCTGCTAGCAAACTCTCTTTGGCTTAGTACTATAAGCCAGACAGCCACGAGTCTCTCCTGCCTCTGGTCCTTTTCCACACTGAGCTATTCATTGTGCTGCAGTTCCCTCAGTCAGCCAGGCATGCAGTCCTTTCTTCTCCAGCTCCAAGCAGCAACTAACTGCTGCTGTGTTCTGCAGCAACTTTTAGATGGCCCCCATGGCCCCTCATTGACCATTTCAGCAGCCCCTCTACTTCCTTGCAGCCATTCTAGGCTGCTTGGAGGACCTCTCCACTGCTCCTTTCCTGAGAAGGGAGTCTCAGAACCCTGATACCTTCAGCATGGGCCCATTGGGTCTAGTCCACCCCATCACACACTCATTAAGATTATATGACTGCTGATTGACAACCCCCTTTTTTTTATGTGGATGTTGATTAAAAAACCCTTACAACATGTTTTGAGTAGTTGCCTGAATAAAATGAATGTCATGAATTAATGTTTCTAAGTTATGGTTAATAGTGTCTTATAAAATTCATCCAGTGTCATAGACTTTAAGATCAGAAGGGACCATCATGATCATCTAGTCTGACTCCTGCACATTGCAGGCTACAGAATCTCACCCACTTACTACTGTAATAGACTCATAATCTCTGGCTGAGTTACTGCAATACTCAAATAATGTTTTATAGACTTCAGGTTACAGAGAATCCACCATTTACAGTAGTTTAAACAGTACTGTAAATGGTGGATTCTCTGTAACGTGAAGGGATTCTGACCAAGAAATAATTTTATAATTGTACAACATTTGGTTTAGAAAGTACATTTTTTTAAACATATGCTATGTTTCTACAAATTTTCTAAAATTCTTGATCAAAGCAACTTTTGCAATAACTCTTATTTTCTTGGTTTGTCATGTACAGTGTACCAAAAGAAACCTTACAGTATTTGCCTATTAATAATAGTTGCCAAACTGAGCAAACATATATTAATCTTAGATTTTTGAAGAAAGCTATAAGAAAAATTGATTAAACAATATTCACATGTAATTCTACTGGAATTCTACATCTCTGTATGGAAAGAGATGGAAGAAAGAAGTAGAAAGAGAAACCCAGAGGTTGTTAGATGTAAGTTTTCTAATGTTGTAGCAAAAGCTTTCAATTGTAATTCTCCCTCGCTCTGGAATTCGCTGTTCTTGTTTTTTTTACCTTCAGGATGGAAAACTTAAAAAAAGAGAGAGACAACAGCCCTACAGCTTGTATCATTTTTAATTTGGTTTAGTTTAATCCCTTATACTTTAAACTTCTTGTTCTATTCTAAGAGCTATTACAGTGAAAAGAAGTATTTGTTGAATGTAAAACAACACCAAAATCTGGGTCCTGATCCTGCAAACAATTTACGCACATGAATTATTTTATTCCATTGAATAAAGTTCATATGTGCCTGTTTTCAGGATCAACGATCAAGCTTCTGTTGCATTTAAAACAGTGGTGGTAAAAGAAGGGCCATGGAATGAATACTAGGGCTGGCCAGATAATATTCCATTTTGTGAAAAATGTGGCGATTTAAAGACTTGTTTTGGTTCTAATGTGGAATGAAAATGAGCCTTCGTTTCCAAAAATCCTGGGAGGTGGGAGACCCATGTTTCAGTCCCTGCTCTGCCTGATTCAGTGCAGAGATTTGAGCATGATTCTCCCATATCCCAAGTAAGTGCCTAACCACAAGGCTATTAGCTATTCTGGGGTGGTTTTCTTTCTCACGTTCATTTTGATGAGAAATTCCATCCTGGACCTGAGAGAACCTTCCACACTAAATTTTCATGGTAACTGATATTTTCCATTCAACACTTTGGTTTAGACAAAAATGACACTTTTGGACGGAAGAAAATTTGGAATATTTTCAGCCAGCTCTGCTGAATACAGCTTACTGTATTAAAAGTGTTGCCCCTGGAGAGTTGAGACCCCCCAATGTCGTAGTGCAACTTGAATTTCAGATCCATACTTTCTGCTGGCCACACGCTCTATTACTAATATGAAAAGCTGTAGTTTGTTGTTTTAAAGCAAATTAGTTGTAGTCTATGGCCAAACTGGCAGTTTAACTTTCAGTTGTGAAAAGTTTAAACAATCCCTGCCTTAACTATTCTGCTCCATCCTATATTTCTACCAAGGTAAACATTTCAGCTAATTTTCCCCAAAGATGTCTCATTCATTTCTGGCAAAATAAATATTAATAAATGATTGAGTCAGAAATGGCATTGTAAAATATGCATAAAATACTTTTTCATAAATGGATGTTGTAATTCATAAATCTAATATCAGGTTAATAATGGTTTGCTTTCTTCAGGGAAAACAAATGATTTTTCAATGGAGTTTTTATTATGGTGGCTTCATACTGTGGTCTCCCACAGTATTCTTGCCAGCAAGTTAAAGAAGTATGGGCTGGATGAATGGACCATAAGGTAGATAGAAAGCTGGCTAGATCATCGGGCTCAATGGGTAGTGATCAATGGCTCCATGTCTAGTTGGCAGCCGGTATCAAGTGGAGTACCTCAAGGGTTGTTCCTGGGGCCAGTTTTATTCAATATCTTTATCAGTGATCTGGAGGATGGCGTGGACTGCACCCTCAGCAAGTTTGCAGATGACATTAAACTGGGAGGAGTGGCAGATATGCTGGAGGGTAGGGATAGGATACAGAGAGACCTAGACAAATTAGAGGATTGGGCCAAAAGAAATTTGATGAGGTTAAACAAGGAAAAGTGCAGAGTCCTGCACTTAAGATGTAAGAATCCCATGCACTGCTACAGACTAGGGACTGAATGGCTAGGCAGCAGTTCTGCAGAAAAGGACCTAGTGGTTACAGTGGATGAGAAGCTGGATATGAGTCAACAGTGTGCCCTTATTGCCAAGAAGGCTAACGGCACTTTGGGCTGTATAAGTAGAGTCACTGCCAGCAGATCTAGGGACGTGATCATTCCCCTCTATTCGACATTGATGAGGCCTCATCTGGAGTACTGTGTCCAGTTTTGGAGCCCACACTACAAGAAGGATGTGGAAAAATTGGAAAGAGTCCAGAGGAAGGCAACAAAAATGGTTAGGAGCCTGGAGCACATGACATACGAGGAGAGGCTGAGAGAACTGAGATTGTTTAGTCTACAGAAGAGAAGACTGAGTAGAGATTTGATAGCTGCTTTCAACTATCTGAAAGGGGCTTCCAAAGAGGATGGATCTAGACTGTCCTCAGTGGTACCAGATGACAGAACAAGGAGTAATGGTCTCAAGTTGCAGTGAGGAAGGTTTAGGTTGGATATTAGGAAAAACTTTTTCACTAGGAGCATGGTGAAGCACTGGAATGGGTTACCTGGGGCAGTGGTAGAATCTCCTTCCTTAGAGGTTTTTAAGGTCAGGCTTGATAAAGCCCTGGCTGGGATGATTTAGTTGAGGATTGGTCCTGCTTTGAGCAGGGGTTTGGACTAGAAGACTTCTTGAGGTCCCTTCCAGCCCTCATATTCTATGATTCTATGCTTTTTATATGAAATATATATAGACATTTTTTTCCATTTGTGATGTTGCTGTGAAAGAGAAGAAGAAAAATAGGTGTCAGATGCCCTTAATACTTAACCTAATACAGAACTACTTCCTTTTTGCTGATACATTATAACCATAAATGAAGTTTTTCCTCATTTCACTTCAACTCATTTTTTATATAATGTATGAAAATAAGAAACTAGATCCCTACTGCAAATTCCTTTTCCCTGGTTTTCTTCTCAGTCAGTTAAGAGATCTTAACCATATCTGTGTACACATACGAGCGCTGTTAAGTGAAGAGCATGAAAGTCAGGAAATACAACTGAAACATAGCAATTATAATTCTGTCCCATTGGAGCTTTGTTTCAAAAGAGAAACCTTTAATATCAAGAGCAAAATTTTCAAAGATGGGTGGAATGGGGGTGCAGACAACAGGGCACCTGTGATAGAATTTCCTGTAATAACTGTACATGTTTAAGGACGGGGGGGAGGGAGGGTGTGCGCGCACGCAGCAGAGGTGTGAGCAGGTTTTCTGGTGGCTCAACTCTTGAGACCTCTTGGAAACTGCGCGTTTCAAATCTTAATGTTGGAAAACAATGTTTTTCATCTAATTTAAAAACAAAAGCAACAAAAACCCAAATTTGTCAGATTAAATTACTGTACTGTTACAATTTGTCTGAAAGCTGTCATGAACTCATAGAATCCTCCTACTGCGTGATGTTCTGCTAATGTGTAAATAACTGATATTAACCTTGCTGTGATTGCTTCATATGTGCACAGACTGCATATGAATTGGAGTCCTTTTTCTGAATGTTAATAGCTTTGCTGTTTTCAAGTCAAATTTCTTCCGACGTGTGAAAACTCTTTATATGCTAATAGTGAGTGCTATTCTGTGCCTCTAAGAGCTTCAAGCCACTTTGTGCCCTCCTCATGCAGAGCTTCTTTTGGATCTGGAGAGGCCCCCCAAAAGCAAATTATACAGCTTTAAGGCTGCCTGTCTAAGTTAAGGGAGTTTTCCCTAACGTGGCCCTCTGGCTTGTAAAGGGGTCCTTGGATGGCATCTTTATTGTCTCTGCAGTGTCTCCACTGGGGGAATCCTTCCTCAGTAGTATGCGGGTTTAGGAATGCCTCTTTACTTGCTCTGGCCATTTTATTTGGTATAAAGATGCCAGACCGAGGTGAGATGATCACCCTAAATATAAATGTTCTCCCTCTCCCCCCCCGAATGAATAAATTATTCTCCTGTTTGAAGTGTTGTTACCTATGTCACACCTGGACAAACACAGTAAAATAGCAGAGTACAAGGCTGCTAAGTCTTCCATCTTTGGGTGTGTGTTTGTGTGTTTAGAGGGAGTATTAGTAACGGATGAGAAATTGGAATTAGCAAAAAAGAGAAACTTGATGTATAGGAAAGCTCAGTAAATGCTCCTCCTGTTACCACACAGTCCAGTCCAAGCTTTCCTTTTCTGGCTAGAATGCCATGCTTTTTATCTGTTGTTTTGATGTGGTCTCTGAAGTTGTGAACCCCAGCTTGTCTACATTCCTGGATTCAGGTGATGAGGAATGTGTTGCTACACTCCAGGTGACCCAAGCAGGCCACAGCAACATGCTTGCATGCTTTCCTTTTATCCCTCTTCTTTGTGCCCTCTTTGCTCAGCTGGTTGCCTCCCTTGCGTCTTTCCCCAGTGCTATCTTCATGCAGCTTTCAATTGCTAAATCCCTTTCCTGGTACTGCCCCCATCCTTTTTGCCTTTTCTAAGTCTCTTTTCAAAATCCAGTACTTGAATGAAGGTTGTAAACTACACCCTCTTAAACATTTAAAATAAAATATGACAAATAATTGATACCCTTAAGACTTCAGTCTCTCATGTAATCACATTATTATTGTGCTTTCCCTCATCTTTCTCCGTCCCTTGTTTTTTTTTTCTTAACCTAGGTTGTAAGCTCTTTGGGGAAGGTACTTCATCTGTATTGCTGAGAACCATGCATAGCTATTGTACAGAAGTGCAAAACAGTAAATATGTTCTCTTATCACTAGCTAGTGTGTTAAGTCCAAAAGATTGGCTGTTCTGAAATTAAAAAGGCTGTTAAAGGTTTGGTTTGGTCAGATCAGTTAGGTATGAAACTCCTATCCTCCCCTAAATTTTGAAAGAAAACAAGAAGGCTTATTCTGCATGTCTTCATTCAGAAGAGCAGAAACAAAACATCTGTGCAGCCATTTTTTCTGATTTACCCTCTGTCCCTATTTCACAATATTACTTCCTTCCTGTGGACAAGAAACAGCTATGTATACCTGTACCCAAGGAAGATGAACCTGGATGGATGGAGAACTCTTCTTGTTAATCTCCCCTCCCTATTGAGACTTCTCCCAAGCATATCTTAGAGAAGAAAACTTGACAGATTTTTTCCTTTCTGTAAATTTACTGTACTATGCTAGATCATTTATTGAATATCATTTACAACTGCTTTCTGCGTCTGGCAGCTGAAAGTGCTCTGAGGAATTTTCTCTTGATAGATTCAAAGCATTTACGCTTCTGATCACTTTTCTCTAGAACAGGGGTGGGCAAACTAAGGCCTGAGGGCCACATCCAGCCCACAGGACCATCCTGACTAGCCCGCCTGAACTCCTGGAGGGGGAGTATGCTCTTGGCTCCTACCCCCACCCCCCCGCTTTCAGAGCCATGCAGTGCTCTTGGGGGGCAGAGCTGTGCGCTCCTCCGGGAGAGCGGTGCCGTGTGTCTGGCTCTGGCTGGGCCGCCAGCAGCATGGTAAGGGGACCGGTGGGGTTGGATAAGGGGCAGGGAGCCCTGGGGGGCAGTCAGGGGACTGTTGGATGGGCTGGAGGTTCTGGGGGGGGCGTGGTCAGGAGACAGGGAAAGGGTGGGGAGGTTGGATAGGGCGTGGGAGTCCTGGGAGTCTGTCAGGGGGCGGGGTGTAGATAGGGGTTGGGGCAGTCAGGAGACAGGGAGAAGGGAGTGGGATCAGGGTCCTGGGGTGGCATATAGGGTGGAGGTCTCAGGAGAGAGCAGTCAGGGGACAGGGAGCAGAGGGGTCCAGGTGGGTGGTTAGGGGCAGGGGGTCCTTGGAGGAGGTAGTCGGGGACAAGGAGCAGGAGGGGTTAGATAGGTCCAGGATTCTGAGGGGGGCAGTGAAGGGGTGAGAAGTGGGAGGGGATCAGATGGAGGCAGAGCCAGTCTGTTTGGGGAGGCACAGCCTTCCCTGACTCAGCCCTCCATACAAGTTTTCAACCCCAGTGTGGCCTTCAGGCCAAAAAGTTTGCCCATCCTTGCTCTAGAAGTTGTACGATCAGCATTTGAGGATTTTGCCCTCAGAGGTTTCTGAGTTCTGGATAAAAGTAACTATACCAGGTTACAAAGACCATGCAACCTTGGTACTTTGGTCTTAAGAGACAAAGTACTTGATGCTGCTTTCTCTTCTACTTAAGAGACAGTCAAAGTACATGATGCTGCTAAGATGTCCATCTGTCTCTCCATCTGTTCAATTGGCTATGCTGTTTGCAGCTTGCAGAGCTTTTTAGATGGAATATTGCATTGGAGGTGACTTGCCTAAGAAAATTAAATTTGTGGCTCTTCTCTATTCTGACTGGTACCTTTAGGGGAAGCCCTATTAAGTAAGCTTTTACCAACTTGGCTGAAATACAGCTATTCTACACTGGCCACTCATGAGATGAAAATGGATGTTTGTTCATTGTCCATAGTCAAGAGGATATTGCTCACCAGCTCAACTAAAAATGTTTCCAGGGCACACCATATTCAAATAGGAACACTTCCTGTTACTGTGCAAATCCCCTTAAGTTAGAGAACAGCATTGCCCATGTGGAGAACAATTTTTTTTCTTTCTTGTAAAAAAAATATTCTTCTGTGTATATCACTTTCTAAGATACCCTATTCTTAACTGAGCCCTGGTCTGTACTGGAGGTAGGGGGAGGAGGAATCGACCTAAAATATGCAACTTCAGCTATGAGAATAGCGTAGGTGAAGTTGACATATTTAGGTCGACTTACTGTGACGTCTTCACGGTGCTGAGTCGACAGCTACTGCTCCCCCACCGGCTTCATGTGTGCCTCTCGCGGTGGTGGAGTTCTGGAGTTGACAGGAGAGTGCTTGGGGATTGATTTATCGCACCCACCCTAGACATGTTAAATCGACCCTGGATAGGTTGATCACTACTCACTGATCCAGCGGGTAGTGTAGACCTGCCCTTAGTCTTTCAACATAACTGTTACCTTGTTTTCTGTTGGAACTGTGTTACCTCTGCAGTATTTTTAAATCAGACATAAATTTTACTCTGTTAGCTTTAAAATTTTCATGCTTAATTTTTGCTAAAGATATATTTTGTTAAACACTGTTCATGCTTTTAAATAGTTAGCAGTTTGCATGTTATAAATGTTAAGTGTAGGGAAGAGATGGTAATAGTTGACTTCGAACTTTTAATGTAGGTTGAGAAAGTACACGTGTATTGAAAGTGTGCATGCCTTTATATATATCAGCATCTTCAGGTCCTGATCCTGCAATTTGATCTGTATTTCATTGGGACTCTGTGCAGGTGCAGGGGTTCACTTTTACAGATTAGATTGCAGGATTCAGCACTGTTAGCTCATAAGCTCCTGAAGGCAGAGGTAGTGTTGTGTGTCTCCTCTGTATCTGTCACATTGGAGTCCTGATCCTGACTAAAGTCTCTTGAAATATAAATGTGCATTATTATTTTTTTTTCATTGCAAGTGCAAATACTAACTGATGCCAACTGGATAAGCCAATGGAGTGTCTCTTCCATCATAACTATGGTGTTACTAGTGTAATTGGACTAAAGTTTGCACTGTATTTAATGGTAGATGAATGGTTTTAGAAGGATAGTGGCATGATGTTACAGACATACACTTTTTAGAACAGTGATCTTGCTGTGAAACATTACTGTGAATTAATTAGTTTGATTTTAAACGTAATGTAATACCAGGATCTTATTCTCTTACTAGTGAATTGAATTCAAAACTACAAGACACTTTGGAACAAATAGAGGTAAGAATTAGTGTTTGGATTTTTATAATATGTGAATATTTTACATTTCAATGTTTATTGTGATTTCCTAATTCAAATATTTTGGTGTTAGCAGTTATTGTACATTAAAATGTTGTCTCTCTGTAATGCTTTAGACACTGCAATTCATATGGAATTGTGTGCGCAGAATTAAACTCTCAGTAGCATGATAGCTATACTTGTGGGCCCTGTACTGAATTAAAGTATATGCCAGCATTTAATTTTAAAGCAGTCAGAAAGGAATTAAGTTTATCTGGGATACAGCATTCTATATACTTTGTGGAAAATCAGGTTTGTATGTAGATTAGAAGTAGATGTAGCATTTTTTTTTTTTTTTAAAAAAAAAATTTCCTCATGGTCCCTTTTATTTTTCACTTCCATCTAATTAAAACCTCTACAAAATTTTCCTTTTATTTTCTTCTAGTTATAGGTTTCTCCTCCCTGGAGAATGCTGGTGAGAATGCTTAAAAAAACTTGTTGGATTAGTGTTGCTTTTATTTTTCCCTTTTAGTACAGGCTAGGCATATCTTTTGTTGTTGTTTTCACTCAGATTTCACATTGCCACTTCTTTCACTGATTCACTGTTTCTGATTCCTACCTGACAAGATTCTTATTAGCAACTAATTTTTCATCTTGTGTTAATCTGACTGAACATATTTTGAATTAATTTGCTGAAAGGGCTGCGTTCACCTCTACATCTTCCCTCACTGCTTTGTAAAGTAAATCCTGCCTTGCATTAAATTCTGCTGAAGCAGCAGCGATTCACAGATAGTTCATGATTAACACTCAAGCTCTTGATTGTTCAGGTGAATGAAAGACACACACTGGAATCGATTTCAACTGGTAGACTGCAACTTTATTAGCTTTACTGTGGGTAGGGATGATATATAGTCACCCATCTCTCATACCAGGTATTTAACTCAGTCCCATGTAGGGTTACTAAGCTCTTACCAAATCACCCGTCACTTGGGGTGGACGACTTTACCTACCCACCAAACTCAGAACTCAGCTAACTTTTGAGTCCTCTAGCTTTAACTCTAACTCTGGTAGGTAGAGATAAGTACCAAGAGGGACCTTTGTGTGCAAGGATTTCAGGCTTCTCTTCCTCCTTACCGGTACAGGGTCTACCAGTGAAATCTCAGGTCTCATTTATCTGTGAGAGCTGGCCCTTTCAGCCTTTATCCACATTGGACAGTGACGGCAAGTTGCAACAAACTGCACATTTCAGCATTCTCTTAATATTAGAGTTCCCAATCCTAGTTGTCTATCCCGCCAGTGCTACCACAATGCTGGGAGAATTGGTGAAAAACCCACCAGATCTTAGCCAGTTTGGCCCAATGAAAGAAAATTCTTTCATCATCCTCAAAAAAACAAGTGCAATTAGTCACATCCACAGTTTCCTGGAAACACAGTTCACTATGTAGAACTACAGGGACGGAAGACAGGACAGCTAAAGAGGCAAAAGGCATCTGCAGTCTACGGAGAAGTTTTTAAATTTGTTTTTTGGGGGAGGTAGTCAGCTACAGCTCTCCCTTCTCCCTCTTAGCCAGTCACTGGGATACAGTAAACTTGAGGAGAGGAGGCGGCTAGCACAGGCATTTTGGGGCAGGCATTCCTCTCCCCCACTGGGAGTGGTGCATCCCTTTTTTGGTCCAACACAGCAACATTCTCTCTCCCTCTCTCTTCCTCTCCCCCCTGACCCTGACCTGTAGAGATGTGAGCATTATTTTTCAGGAACAAGCTTGTCCCCTTCACCTCCATTTTAGGAACAATGCATTTTGTGGTTTCACCAGATGTCCCTGTTCAAGAAAGGAAAGTCCTCTTTCAAACATTAGAATTAGCTATGTCATACACATTGCAGAGATTAACATAAGGACAGCCTGTGCTTTATGGATTGTTTTATATGATCAGTTATTTGAGAATATACCAGCTCTTGTTCAGCTGATTAATCTTTTAGTAGTGGCACTTTTCAGTTGTTGAGTGCGTCTGTTTCTTCCCATCCGTTTTGTTAGTCCGCTACTTCAAAGCACAATGTTAGGTTCAAAATTGCCTTTTGCTGAATATTTATTTTCTGTTACCCAAGTAATACTTAAGACAATTATATCTGAAGGATAAGAGAAAAATTAGAGAATTTATCAGTTAATTTACATTGTGCATTTGACAGCAATCTGTGCTTAGTCAGTTTGACTCTCTTATATTCCTGCTTTGTGTGGGCCTTTCACACACAAATAGGGGAGGGAAAATATTATATTACACCAAAAAAAGGAAAGTGGGGTTTAAATCCACAAACATTGGTTGGGGAATTGCGGAAGTTGTAGTAGCTGAAACTAGATTCAGTTTATTTTGCATTTGCTCTGGTTCTTTCTGCCTTGAGGTCAGACCAGATGATTGAATAGTAGCCCCTTTGGCCTTAAAAAAATATATCTATGAATCCTATCCCCCATGCTCTCAGTTTTATGGTCCCAATCTATTTGCCCAGCCCATTCCAATCTCTCCCTTTTGCTCCCTGTCTCAGCATTCCTCCATCCCAACTCTGTCCCAGTTTCTTTCCCCCTTCACCAGCCTTAAAGTCTCCATTCCAAGTGGTATATTACTAGGTCTTTTGTCCCAGTTTATTCCCACCTGTACCTGGCATCTGGCTCTTGTTCCTTGTGCATTTGAATCAGGCAGCTTCCTTCAGACGGCTCTCTGGGCATCAGCAGTGGGGAGTACCGAGTGCACGGGAGAGACATGCTTTAAGTTCTGGTTCCTGGCTGCAATTACAGAGGAAGTTCTGCTTGGTCCCAGGCTGGAGCACGCTCAGAGTGGATGGAATCTTTGGAGTTTTCAGCTGCGAAGCTGTAACAAGTCTCTATGGAGCATGTGCAAATTGTGACATTGATTTTTTTTTTTTTTTTTTTTTTTTTTTTTTTTTTTTGAAGGCTTACAACATGGCCAAATTTGGGTGGATTTTTCTGGGTATGGCAAAAGGCACATGCCTGACATGAAGACCTCTGCATGCTGCTGACGAATTACGAGTCCCTGCTCCACAGTATTGGACAGTAGAGCTTTTCAAAGAAGTCTCCAAAATCTTTTTAACATGAGCAAAACACTTTTCACTATCCTCAATCTTAGATATGGCTAAGCCATTTTGGCTGAAATACTGTCAAATAAATTGAGCCTGAGGCAGTCATGTGGCCTGGAAAATTTGTGTCTAACTTATTAAAGTTTATCAAAATTAAGAGTTGAAAACATGGACTTATAATGGGAAGTGTTGGGCTACCTTAATAGATGATACTACCAGCCTCTGTAATAAATATAGATTAAAACCTCTTATTGTGCTAAAATAACTCCTTGGATTCCTTTTATTGAATGTTTAACATTCACTTCTTTTAATTACATTAGGAACAATTAGATGTAGCTCTCTCCAAAATATGCAAGAACTTTGATATCAGTCATTATACCAAGGTGCAGCAGGCTTACAGACTACTTGGAAAGACACAGGTTAGTACTTTAGTTTCTTTATAAAATATGAAGACTAATACTGCCACAATATAAAGTTGGAAAGGACTACCTTGGGAATGTATTTATTAACAGCATTCTATCTTGTTGCATATGTGTTTATAAAGACTTTAGCAATGTTCATATTTGTTGTGATAGTTTGCATGGTAATGTAGAATGTTGCTTGTGGTCAGTTTGGAGCTGTTGTAGCCATTCCATGCTAAAAGTTGCAGCTGAGTGTAAACCCCATTTATGTAGCTGTTGTGCTGATCTAAGACCTTGGATAGGATTGCAGTATGTTTCATTAATATATAGGTTAATTAATGAGGAATCCTGATAATGGGGGGGTCCAATTCACTCCAACCTGGATAGTAGAGGTAGGAGTGATTTTTGTAAGAGCTTGAAGAAAGTAGGAGCTGGGTCTGAGGATGTTCTGGAGAGAAACCTTATAATAGACAAGCTTGAGGAGGAAAGTTAGGTTGAGGTTTGTAATTGTGGTGTTGGTGTGTCTGTGTTATCAATAAAACAGCCCCCCAGAGAAGGGATAGTTTGGAACTAGCTCGGGAACTCTGTGTCCTGTTGAGGATGAGGTAAGGACTTAGCCCAGTTCTTCCTGGTCATGGATTTGTTGATTTTTGTGGCAGTATGTGAAGCCTGGTTGACCTTTAGAAAGCTAATTTTTTTAACCGTGCTTTCATCCACCTGGATTAGCTCTTTTCAATGTGGTGTTGTTATGGCAACAACATTTTAAGTGTATGTAAATTGTTTTTTAGTGCTTTGGTTTTAGTCTTATTTCATTTGTTAACTTAAAGCATTTTTCAGAAGTATTAAAATACTCAAACATAAGCAGTTGTGTCCGGAAGAAGATGAATTTAGCTTTCCTCTGCCAGTGGTAGTCTGTAAATTTTTAAAATATATTTGGAAGAATAAACTCAGTTATTAAATGCAAGGCTTTAAAAGTAAATATAACCCATCTGTGCTTCCAAAGTGTAATGTATGATATGTTGGGAAATGTCAATAAGCACATTAATCAAACATACATAAATAATTAAGCATGTTTTAATGAATGTGGCTAACTTGTGAGAGTTTTCTGATCAACAGAACGAAACAGCGACTAGTATTTTAAACCTTACATAAATCATAAAGCAGGATTATTTTTTCTTAAATGACATTACTGATACTGCAGTATAGGCTATATTTTTATTTTAAAAATGTCAGTTCTAGACATGTTCTGAAAAACATTCAGTATATGCAGAGCACAAAATGAAGTCTCTCTATTTTAATTGCTGTTTATTTTGGATAACTTTAGTACCAAACCTTTTTAAGGTCTTCATTTTTCATTCTGTTTAGATTATGTAATTCAAGTTAGGTTTGGCGGAAAATGATCTGATTGATTATTTGCTTTTCTGTTCTGTATTTGGAAAGAAGCAGAATGACATTCGTATCTTACACTCTTCCATCAGTAATTGGGGAGCAAGATAAAAGGCAACTATTAACTTTCACTCAAAAGTGTTTAACTGTATATGGTCCTGTGGAGTTAAGAGTATTAAGAGAATAGCTAAGGAGCTCTCTGAACCATTATATTTTTTTAAACAAATCTTGGAATACTTTGGAAGTTCCAAAGGACTGGAGAAACTAACGTTTTACCAATATTTATAAAGGGTAATGGGAAAACTCAGTAAACTATAGGGCAGTTAGACTGATCTAGATCCCAAGCAAAATCATGGAAAAACGGATAGGGGATGCAATCAGTAAAATATTAAAAGGTGATAATATATTTAATGCCACTCAATATGTTTGCATGGAAAATAGGTCTTGTCAAACTAGATATAATTTTTGATGCAATTACAACTTTGGCTTGTAAATATAACTGATAATGTCCTGCATGATCCGATAAGAAAAAAATAGCATTCTGCAAAATGTAATTCACGTTAAATAGATTAAAAATATGTTAGCTGATAAATCTTTTAAAAAATTGTAAATGGGAAATAGTAATCAAATGTGTGTGTTTTCTAATGGGATCACACACGAAACTGTACTCACACCAATGCTATTCACTATCTTTAGTAATGATCTGGAAGAAAATATAAAATTGCTGGTAAAAACTGCAGGGGACAGAAATCAAAGTGGTAAATAATGATTGGGACTGATAAAATAGGACCCACTGAGACTACATGGTAATGTGAACTCATTTGAACAACATATGTTTTAACAGAGCCAAATGCTAGGTTATACCTCTAGGAACAAAGAATGTAGGTCACACTTACAAAGTGGGCGAATGGGTCCTGTGAAACAGTGACTCTGAAAAGGACCTGAAGGTCTGGTAGATAACCAGATGAACTCAACTAATCAATGTAATGCTCTTCTGCTTCTCCTTCCTTTTTCAGACAGCGATGGACCAACTACATATGCACTTCACTCAAGCCATTCACAACACAGTGTTCCAAGTAGTTCTTGGGTACGTAGAGCTGTGTGCAGGAAACTCGGACACCAAATTTCAGAAGCTACAGTACAAGGACCTCTGCACAGTACGTGGTGACATAGTTGTCTTAGATACTATTTGTATACTTTTTTGTTCGCATATAACATTTAATGTCTCTTTAAGATTTTTTGTGTGTGTATTTATATTATGGTTTCAAAAATGATCTCAATTTCAGCTGTTATTACAATCACTTAGTAAAATTTGTATGGAGTTAATGAGACCAGTCCATCAAAATCTTGTGTGGGTTTGGATTAAGGGGATACTTGGTACTTAGAGATTCAAAAGTGTGATCATGCATTCAAACTTAAATCAGTGTTAAAGAGAGACAGAAATTGCAGCCCACAATTAGGAGAGAAACACTTCATACTCCTGCATTCAGGCCTTGATGTTGTATCCATTGAAATTTAATATTAGAATTGCCATTGACTTCAGTGAGTTCACGATCAGGCTCTCAGTTGGAATAGTGCTGTAACATAGTGTATTTCACTGAAGGCTTGATCCAAAGCTGATTGAAGTAAACGAGAATTTTTTTCTCCTAATTTTTGAGTAAGGTCCAGAATTCCAGCAAATTAAAAAGACCCATATATGACTAATATTGAGATTCAAAAGTCTGATTAAAGGAGGCTTACACAATGTGGTTACAATACATTTTCCTTTAATCAGCACGCTTCCATGTGCACATTCAGTGTATTTGTGCTGTTTATCTGTGCATATCTCAATCTGGAAAAAATTAATGTCTTCTACATATGATGTAGAATCTTATTTTATTTAAAAAACAGAAAACTAATTACAAGAACTTCCTTTCCTCAAAATATTAAATGAATGTATGAATAGCATCTATTATTACTGGGAATGTTTCAAAAAATATTTTACTAGAAAAAGTGATTGTTTTAAATGCTACTTTCAATACAGTTTTTAGCTTGCTTCATTTGTGATCATACCATTAAACTCTGAGGGATTTCATTACTCTTTGAAGAAATAGTGGAAAATTTAATGAGCTCGGAGGTACTTCAGTTCAGCCGGACATTGACTTGAAACTTGAAACTGTGTCTCTAGATTGAAGTTATTGAAGGAAATCTGTGTATCACAGATTAAGCCCTCAAATATTTTCACACTTGACCAAACCTTGAGTAACTCAAACTTCTGACCAACTCCTTCAATCATTCTATTAAATCAAAGTATAGTAGCAAAAAGATTAAAATTCCTTTGCTGATTATTATGCCCCTCTTTCATTTCTTTTAAATGTTCTGGAATTGCTTAGGAAGGGCTTATCCAATAAGGCTCCAGAAGGCTGGAGTAGAGAAGTGGCAGGGACCAGTGGTGGATGGCATTTCCATTATACAGATAAACTGATGCACAATATGCTAAAAAGAATGAAGACATCAAATCCCTTGATCTGTCCACTAAACCAGCGGTTCTCAAACTGTGGGTTGGAACCCCAAAGTGGGTCATGACTCCATTTTAATGCAGTCGCAAGGGCGGGCATTAGATTTGCTGGGACCCACGGCCAAAGTCTAAGCCCCACCACCTGGGGTTGAAGCCAAAGCCCAAGGACTTCAGCCCCGGGCAGCAGGGCTCAAGTTACAGGCCCCCTGTCTGGGGCTGAAGCCCTTGGGCTCTTGCTTTGTTCCCCCCCTTCCCCCCCAGGGCAATGGGACTTGCACTTTGCTTCTCCCCCTGGGCAGTGGAGCTCAGGTGGGCTCAGGCTTCGGTCCTTCATCTTAGGGTTGTGTACTAATTTTTGTTGTCAGAAGGGGGTCGCAGTACAGTGAAGTCTGAGAATCTCTGCTCTAGACTATACTCTCTCCCTCAAGTCCACTGCTTTTTCATGTTTCTTCATTGTCTTAAACTTTTGATTTTTTAAAAATCTTAAAAAAAGTTCTTTTAGCATTACTTTTTAAAAATTGAATTCTGCTGTTTCCTCTCTCTTCCATGACTTTCTAGGGCCCTCTGTAGTGATTCCCTTTCTTCACTGGTATTTGCAACATTACCTAATTTAATTGTTTGCAGACTGTAGTGGTGTGCTGGTCCAATTTTTTTTCAGACTCTCAATTAACTGTGTATTGTTCGTAGTCTCCACTCCTGCTTACATACATACTTTGTAGAAAGATTTACATGCTACTGGAAATTCTCAATTCCATGTTGTCTTAAAACAGCTTACCTTCTCTGAATTACAACATGGTTTCATATGTCATTAGCTTAATTTATTTTCTTTCTTTGTGAGCAAAGCAAAGAAGTGATATTTTCAAGTTATATGGCACGTCAGAGGTTAATGTCTGGTTCTCTGTATAAAGAGATTTGACGCACAGCAAAAGATGTCCCTATACTTAAGGCACAATGAATATGACAATAGTTCTCTTGAAGTATGGTGTGATGTTGATTTAAAATTCTTGAAAACACATTCTTCACTTTCTTGGTAAATTCTGTGTATCTCAAGGACCTAGTGCAAAGTGAAATTTAGGGCTAGTATTAGTATGTATTTCGAATGGTTCTGTAAAATGTTGGTTCATTTTCTGATATTCTAATGAAAAATTGAAATGTATTTTTCAATAAGACTCATTCTCAGGTTGAGAGCCAAAAGCAAACTCTCTTCCCCCAGACCCTTATTTCCACATCTGAACATGGACTTTTGCACACATCGTGAAAAGAATGACTTTGTGCGGCAATGATTGCAGAAACTTACTGAGACCAAAATGCTTAGTGCAAAATTGCTTTAATTCATGCCCAAAGTCAACAAGATGATACAAATCCAGCAAACAGGTGTGTCTCAAAACTGGGTTCTCTTGTCAGTCCTATGGAGGAACAATTCCTGATTTACTTTCTGGATTTGAAATCTGACCCTTTGAGTCTGCTTCCAATTGCTTCTTTCCCCAGATACTTTAATTGTCATTCTTTCCCTGGACTGAAGGTTGGGAGCTCCCAACTGAGAGTTAACTTTCCTTTAAGATTAAAAAAAAAGAAAAACCTCTTGCTGTTCAGCACCTCCACATCAATAGGCTTTTATGATGTCTTCCAACTGCAGGATGGGGTCAGTATCTAAATCTGCCCATTGGTGGAACCAGTTCTTTAACTAGGACTAGTTAAATGTAATTGGCTGCTGCAGTACCTTTCTGGGAGAAGTAAGACTGAATAAAACTTTCAGGCTGGAACATTACAGAAATTCTGTTTTGTTCTCCCTTCCTCATAAAAAGCAACCCACCACATGCAGCACTTTCAAGGTTGCCAGGTAGTAAGTAGGCTGAGACTAAAAAAAAATCAGCTTTATTTGTATCTAATAGAGCTAGGACCCTGTATGTTCATCACAGTGTAAAATCAGGAAACTTTTAACATAAAAGTAGCTAATCAGCCACAGGCTGATTAGTCAAATTAAACATTTTCATTCATATTAAATTTTAAATCTTCCTTTTGAGTAGATTTACTGTTGTGATTTTCTGGAAATCTTTCTGGTGCACCCATTTGACTCTGTCTGTGTGTTCTGGAATGAAATTCAGAATGTCTCCAGGGACACTTGCTTGCATAACAAAAACGTATGCCTAATCAGTAGTTTTTGGATGCTGTGATGGCACTTGCAGATTCCTTAAAAGTACTGCTTTGTTGTTCTTGAACAGTGACTGCTGGACTCCCAAGTGAGGATTTCCATACTTGAGAAACTTTTGTTTTCAAAATTTTCTTGAATGTGTTCTGTCCTGTAATGTTTGCTTTTAAATCACAAAAATAACCTGTCTAGAAACCTTCAGTGAATCCTGTATATGGAATGCTAAAATGTTTGTATTTTGCATTGAATCCACCATACTGTATATTATCTATTTATTTATTATGTATACTTGTTCAGAAGTCAGGTTTTGATTGCATGCTAATGTAAAAAAGCATTATTTTCTCTTCATTTGTTCTTAGCCATTGTGACAAAGCTCTGTCCTTATCTCCGTGGATCCTGCGTTTCCTGGCAGATTTCACTAGCCTCAGAGGGTCATTGTGACCCTCAACGTAGCCCTTCTCTGCCTAGAAACAAGGTCACAGCCTATTGAGCCATTTTCATCATAAACCAGTGAGGAGAAGCTATTACTCCTTGCACAGTCTCTGTTGTCTGCCAATCTCAGTGATTAATTAGGGGAGGCAGAAATCGGGGGAGCCCTGGCCCGCTGTCTACTCCGGACTCCAGCCCAGGGACCCAAATAGTATCAGCTAAGATGGCTGACCTTTTTAGCAGCAGAACACAATACAATTCCCTGGGCTACTTCTCCATAGCAGTCCTCGTTTCTTCAAACTCCACTTCACCCTTACCTCACGGCCTCTTTCCTTGCGTATGATATGGTGTCTACCACTCAGTCTCACCAACAGCACAACTTCCACCCGCAGCTCCTGACATCCACCCCCCCCAACCCCTGACTAACTGGGAGGTTTTTATTTGGTTTCATCCAGCCCCTGATTGGCTTCAGGTGTCCCAATCAGGCTAGCTATTTCTTCTGCTTTCTAGAAGGTTCTTAATTTGCACCAGCTGTCTTGATTAACCCGGAACAACTGCCATTTGGTTCCAATGGTACCAGGAATTTGTTTAGCCTAAGACTAATATATCTGTTCCTTATCACTTTCCTATAGCCATTTGGCCTTGCCCCATCACACCATATATAGCATGTTGCTAGCCAGTGTCCTTTTAACTGTCGTTCAATTAACTTCCTTGCTGAGCTTGTTTGTTTTGCGGGCATGTTCTATCCAAACTGCTACTCATCCTTCTTTCCTGTTGATTAGCTCTGCAGCAGAGAAGCTTTGAGATACATTTCCTATACATTTATTTTGTTTCCCTGAGCCTAGTTCAAAGAAATTCAGCTGTTCATTTTACTTATCTGCCTTGTGAAAATGAATGTATTTTAGGATTTAATCAGTGCTGTTGTTTTCAGTTTAAGCTTGCTGGCTGTCTTGAAGGAGAAACATCTCCATGGAGAGATCTGAAAGATTTAAGTTTTTGTTCTTAGTTCACTGTGTCTCAGTCTGTTTTTATACTGGTTCTTGCCAGCTATGCTAGAAGCACTATGGTTACTTGTCAATGGACCAGCATGGTTCCCCACATGCTAAGTGCTATTTATATGGATTTATTCAATCAAAGTGGATTATGTTTCTTATAATGCATGACCACCTTGAGAATTCATTATGTCAGGAGCACATTAAACTATCTAAAGCATTAACACGTGAATACTGTTTGAAGTAACATTATAGTTTTGAAGGATTATTTACATTCATGTGGCACAAATCAATCCAAATTATTCTGTATCCCTTCACAAATGAAATGCAGTTGGTTTTGATGTGAAATATAGCTGTTTTTAACAGCGCAGAGTAACTTACATAACCATTTAGGGGAGGTAATCGAGGATGACACAGCCAATTGAAATGGCAGGATAGCTTGCTGAGTTAGGCAAAATCATAAAATGACAGAATTGTAGGGCTGGAAGGAGCATTGAAAGGTCATCTAGTCCACCCCCATGTGCTGAGGCAGGATCAAGTATACCTACAAATCCCTGATAGGAGTTTGTGTAACCTGTTCTTAAATTATTTCCAATGAGAGGGATTCCACAACCTCCCTTAAAAGCCTATTATAGAATTTAACAATTCCTTGTAGTTAAAGTTTTCCCTAATATCTGACCTAAATCTCCCTTGCTGCATTATAAGTCGATTACTACTACTTCTACCTTCAGTGCACCTGGAGAACAATTTATCGCAGTCCTCCTTTTTTTTTTTTTTTTTTTTTTTTTTTTGAGCCTATTTTGAAGACTTTAATGGGGTCCCCCCTCATCATTTTTTTTTTTTTTTTTCAAGACTAAACATGCTCAGTTTTTCAACCTTTAATAGGTGAGATTTTCTAAACCTTTTATCATTTTTGTGGCTGTCTTCTGGACTGTCTCCAGTTTGTCCACGTCTTAAAGTGTGGTGCCCAGAACTGAACACGGTTCTCCAACTGGGGCCTCACCAGTGACAAGCAGAATGGTACAATTATCTCCTGTCTTATATGTGACACTTCTGTTAATACACCCCACAATATTTGCCAATGAATCACATTGTTTACTCATGATCACTTAGTGATCCACTGTAACCCCCAGATTCTTTTAAGCAGTGCTACCACTAGCTAGTTTTTCCCCATTTTGTAGCTGTGCATTTGATTTTTTTCTCTTCTTAATTGTAGTATATTGCACTTGTCTTTTATTTAACTTAGTCTGTTGAATTCAGACCACTTCTCCAATTTTGTCAAGATAATTTTGAATTCTAATCCTGTCATTCAAAGGGTCAGCAACCCCTCCCAGCTGGTGTCACCTGCAAATTTCATAAGCATACTCCCAACCCCATTGTACAGGTCATTAATGAAAATATTGAATAGTACCAGACCCAGGACAAATCTGTGACCCCAGTTATGTCTCCCCAGTTTAACAGTGAACCTTTGATAACTGCTCTTTGAGTATGGCTGTATAGTAATTTCACCTAGAGCACATTTTTTTCTCATTTGCTTATGAGAACGTCATGTGAAACTGTGTGAAAAGCCTTACTAAAATCAGGATATATATTGCATCTATAGCTTCCCCCTAGCCACTAAGCCAGTAGCACTGTCAAAGAAGGAAACTAGGTTGGTTTGGCATTATTCTTGCCAAATGCATGCTGGATATTACTTATACCACATATCCTGTAGGTGGTTACATATTGATGATGATTTGTTCCAATATCTTTCCAGATATCAGAGTCAGGCCTTCTGATCTACAGATCCCTGCATCCACTTTGTTCCCTTTTTTAAAGATATAGGTACTGTGTTTTTCGTTCTTCAGTCCTCTGGGATTTCAACTGTCCTCCAGGAGTTCTCAAAGATAATCACTAACAGTTCCAAGATAGCTTCAGCTTGTCTCTTATGTACCCTGGGATGAATTTGATCAGGTCCTGCTGACTTGACTATGACTAATTTAAATATTCTTTAACCTGTTCTTTCCCAGTTTTTGCTTGTATTCCTTCCCCATCATTGTTAATATTGTGTTAAGCATCTGGTAACAATTTTAATATAAATAAAATATAATACTACAAAATTTGCTCTAAGTTTTGATATTATATATAGTGTCTGATATATCTGTGAATAACCTCAGCAGGAGCCTTTTTCTGTTATCTTAAATACAGTGCCACCTTTTCTTCATATTTTAGAGAGGCCTGGTGCTATAACTTAGTATTTTATGGCAGTATGGTGGTTGAAGATTGTACTCACAGGTGCCCAACTTATTTACACTGTGCAGTTCTGTTGACTTGAAATGAAATCTGCCCAGAATTATAATTAATAATAAAAAAACTGAAAAGACTTAATGATTAATGATGTGAGGTCTCAGGATACTTTCACTAGGGACATATATTAACTCTAAAGAATGATCCTCATGAGTATTTAATCACTGACAGAGTGTAAGTGAATATGAATGACCTGAGCAGTGTGTGTTACAACCAGGAATATTACTCAAATGAGAGAGACAAGTGAACGTGACTGAGTAGAAAATAAAAGTATGCTTCCATTTCAAATTATAAATTCTTTCTGATACAGTTGAGAACAGGGAAAGGCTTAAGTAACCTCCACATACATTTATTTGTATATCTGTCGAGTTTAGTATTCGCTATCAAACCACATTTAATTTTCAAATGATTACCCATTTTTTCTTCAGATTTCTTTTCACCACTAAGGATTCTCAGTGTTAAGAAACCACAAATAATCAGTAAATAATCAAAAGATGTGAATCCCTTAAAATGAAACTGGTGCTAAAGTTTTAGCCTTATGTACATAGTATTTGGTAGTTTAGATAATGTGGATAGGATTCCATTATTTTGTGTGTTTAAAACAAAATGGCTATGGATTGGACACATTGATTTTTATGTGAGTGGGTACCTCATATGTTTGAAGCCTTGTACAGGCATTGAACAAACTTCACTGAGCATTAAAAGATAAATCCTAGATACTGTGTGAGGCTAATGGAGTATAGTGACAACATAGTAAGCTTTGCAAAGTAATTCTAGTTCTTGTCATAACCTAACCTTGCAGAAGTCTACTTTGGGTAAAGAAATAGCAGAAATGTCTGAACTATTCACCACAACTTGATTCACCTAATTTAAATGTTAATTTCAGGCCTAGCTGGGATCATTTCAACATGAACATCATAAAACAACAGCACTTTAAAATGCAAACTCATTCGGACACTTTCAAATTTTCATCCCGCTCTAAGGCTTTGCCTCTTGACAGCGAATTAACCAGAATGATGAGTTTATCATCATATATATCTATATCTATAGATAGATATAGATATATATAATATATTGCATGATCTCTGTGCTCTCCCTGCTTGCCCTTACCAGATAGGGGCTGAATTTGAGGAAATGAATGTAATTGGTTTCTTGCTGCATAGCCCTAGTTTAGAAATAGGGAATGTATTCAATTAAAAAAATCTTTTTATGAGGTTGATGGTCTGCTCTCTAATGAAATTTTAAAACATAAATGTCAGTCTTTGAGGGGGTTTTGCTTAGCTTTCAATCTAGACAGTTTGGGCCCCAACCAAGTTGGCCTCCTAGGTGCTACTGCACATATTTGAATAACTTAATTACTGTGGTGTCCAGAACCTTTAACCGAGATAGAGGCCCCATTGTACCGGGCACTGTACAAATGCAGATATAAAAAACCTTCTTTGAGGAGCTTACACTCTAAATAGACAAGGCAGGAAAAGAGTGAGAGAGGAAACAGAGGCACACAGAAAGTAATCTGTCTAGCAAAGTCACCCAGTGAACCAATGACAGAGCCGGGGCAGTCTAGATCTCTGTCCTGTACCCTATCCAGTAGACCACACTGCCTCCCTTTTTATTCTGGCTGTGAGATACACAATTAGGATAAATACGTGTGAAATAAATGTTTGGCCTTGATCCAGTTTCTAGTGAACAGTGGTCCAAATATCAAAACCAGCATCTTAACTAATTAGCCCTTGTAGATTGCTGAGCATTGAGTGGACATTCACAAATTGCTGTATTCACCTCCAAAACAGGGATGACTTTGTAAACTTTTAATGGTGCAGTTTCTATTGTATCTGTTCTGCAACCAGAATAAGACCTAAAGCAACTCTCTCAAACACTTTTATTTGAAACTAAAACTTGTGTATATTAAGCACTTCACAATCACATGTTGGGTAACAATTGGCAGAACAGCCTCTTATTTTGTTTATTCAGAAAGCTGGGCCAAACTGTTAGTGTTCTCACAGGGCTAACTTTTTTTTTTTTTTTTTTTTTTTTTTTTTGTGTAGCATATTACATCAGACAGCTACATTCCATGTCTTACTGACCTCTGCAAAGCACTCTGGGAAGTCATGCTCAGTTATTATCGAACGATGGAATGGCATGAGAAACATGACCGAGATGAGGAAAATGCTTCATCTTCTGGTAAAGATATGACTTTAGAACTAATTCTCTTGTATTTTGTTGTTTGAAAATAAAATTTAAATGTTCAGGTTTCTAACCAGGTACTTCTGTGGCCATGACCCTCTAGTATCTTAAACATTGTTTTTGTTTTGCTTATCTCAAGTACGTAGTTGCTATTTGTATGTGTGTTTATTACAAATATGTAAAGAGACGTGCGCACGCACACAAAGAGAAACATTAAATTGGAGACTATAAATAATCAGATTCTTTATTAAACTATTTTTTAAAACATCCAGACTTCAGCTAGAGTGGGTCACTCCTAAAAATTTCAATTTTTTTGCTTTAATGTTGTCTACTTGCATTTGGATTCACGATTAATCCATACTTCCTTGAATTTAGTATAAGGGAAAAAAATACTGCTGAATACTTGAATATCTTAAGCAATTTAAAGTTTTTATTGTAAAATTATTTAAAGCTTCATATATACAATTGGCAATTTTAAGGGCAGCAACCGCATCTTAAGTGAGAAACAGGCAAGGTATCAATTTCATGTTTCAGATTTCTTGGAACTATGTCAAAATGTGTACAACAGATTTTAAGTTTAGTAAATTCTACTGGGACGGTTATTGGGGGAAGTAGCTTTAAAACTGAGTAATAAGATTCTCTGTTAATTTGATTATTTTTTTAAAAAATGTTTTGGAAGTGATTCACCTTACTACAGCCTTTGCCATCTTTGTTCAGTCTGACCTTTGCACTTCTGTGCCAACTTACACACCTGGAACTGCCACCCTCAGGCCTGCAATGCTCCTTCACTTTACTTCCAGGAAATCCAAAACCTCTGCCTTAAAACCCACCTGTTCCATGACACATTGTGACTACAGTATCATCTAGTGTTGAGTAGTCTTTGTGTTGTCCTACTACACTCCTTTAGCATTCCAAGCACTTAAACCTGTGTTTGTCTGGGACAGCCCTCTTATACACACATTGCGCTGTACATAACTTGAATCGATGAGAATATCTGAAGACAAATATTGTCTACATTCCTGTTAGCCAAGATACTTAAATATGTCAGTAGGCATAGAGTGAAATCCTGACGCCATTGAAGTCAGTTGCAAAACTTCCATTGATTTCAATAGGAGAGAATTTCACCCGTAGTCTTTATATCTGCAGACTAGTAGAAGCAGTAGCTTCTCTCTCTGACAGATATTTCTGGCGATGCTGTTGCAGATATTTCTCCTCCTCTGATATAAAAAGCATGATTTGTGTAAAACAAGTAAAAAAATATTGTCATTCCTTAGACTGAACTGTGAAGAGAGAATAAAAATGGAGGAGAAAGAAACAGGAGAAAGTGGACTAATCTTACCACTGTCTATACACGCTGAAATCCACCACTGCTTATAAACAAATTAAAATAATTTTATTTGTTTTATTTAAGTCAAACTTACCCAGTGTATTGGGTATTAAATTAATTACATTTGCAGTCATTGAGGTTGCCTCCTTACTTCAAAGCTGAAAGTATAATGAAGGATTTTTTTTTTCTTCTAAGGGCCTTAAAAATATTCTATTTAATATATTAATATATTAAAAAATAATGTGGGCTAATTTATTAAAAGTATTATTGCAAATTAAAGTTTTCTCAGTATGACTAAATTAAAATTCAGATTTTTTTTTTTGATGTGCCCCTTAGGGGGGAAGAGTCTTTATTAATCCCCTTTTCTGTTCCATTTTACATTATCAGTAATACTTTTAACTATTTATAACTTAGACATATTCTGTGTGTTAAATTATGTTTTGGAGGTGGATTCTGTTGTGAAAATTTAGCTGTCTTTTCTGCCAGTGTAATAATTCACATATCATAAAATAAGTGTGTACCACAGCATTGTTGTAATAGGCCATTTCTTTATAATCCTTAAATCATTTATATTATAGACTATTCATTCTCAGTAGTGTGGTTATTTTTGGTACTGCTTAAAACTTTGAATTAACAGTGCTCTGTATTACTGCAAAACCCGTTTTAGAAGAACCGTTAGGTCTTCTCAGGACAGATTTTTTGGTAGCCTCGAGTGCGGCCACCAACTCTTGTTGATGGCCGCTCTCAGCCTTTTTCTTAAAATACTTAGTTAGCTTTAGGAAAACAAATAAATATGTACACATACATGTCAAAATCATTGACATTTATTTATTGCTAGCTAGTAAGTCTGTTGTGAAAAGTGATATTTACAAACATACAAATATCACATTTTACAGCAGACTTAATTTATTCCCATGCTTGCCAGGGCTAAGTAAGCCCAAGATAGAGGGTAAGGGAAGGCAGTGGGGAGCTTGGGCCTGAAGCCCCATTGTCTGAGCTTGAAGCCCTGCAGCTCAGGCCCAGGGACAAAATATTTGTACAGTGACAGGCCCCAGCAACTACCAGAGCCCAGGGTGGGAGCCCAAAGCTCCATGGCTGGAGCCTTCTGCCCTGCCACCCCGGAGCTAAAGCCCAAAGCCTGAGCCCCACCTCTCCTGGGAAGGTTGTGAACTCATTGGCTGCCTGCTTCTCCAGCATTGTGTCCTAGATGTCTCCAGAGGATGGCAGTGCCGAACCCCTGCTGGCCACCCCAGCAGCCAATAGCAAGATCCAGAAGGAGCGGGAGGGGCCACTACTTTGGTCCCCTCCCTTCTCCTCCAATCACAGCCCAAGAAAAGCCCCTGGTGGGCTGCATGTGAGAAACATTGCATTGGACTATATAATAGTATTCTGTTCAGTCACATGTCATTTTAAATTCACTGTTTGAGTGTCTATATATCTACAGCACGAGTACTACTCTAGATCTTATGTTGCACAAATAGTAAGTTGTTGGTGCTGTTGGCACTTAGTCGAGCTATTCTGTACAGTGTGGCATAAGAATTAAAAGTGAACCATGTTTAAAAAAGAATAGTGAATTAGTTTTTTAAAAAACCAATTCATGTAGCAAGGGAATTGATAAGTCTGATATTCATTTAAAAGAAAATACATTTCATGGTAATGGAAGAGTGGGTATTAATTCTGCATGAGACAACTTGGTTCCCTACTTCTTTAATGGCTATGATACATTTTGTAGCTAAAGTATAAAGGTCAAGAATGGGGATTCTCAAACTGGGGGTCAGGACCCCTTGGGGTTGTGAAGTATTACATGGAGGAGTCATGAGCTGTCAGCCTGTACCCTGGACCGTGCTTTTCATCTAGCATTTATAATGGCTTTAGATATATTAAAAAGAGTTTTTAATTTATAAGGGGAATGTGGATCACACTCAGAGGCTTGCTATATGAAAGGAGTCATCAGTACAAAAATTTGAGAATCACTGGTCAAGAACATACGGTGTGTAGAGCAGGAGGACACAGCAGAGGGAGCTGTAGGATAGTTTACTATAGTGTGTACATCATAGTAGTCCGAATAGTAGTGAAACCCAATAGACTGAAGCTGTTGAATGAGCATTATAACTTTTGTATGTGTGGCTGGATCTCATCAGTTTGAGGTATGAACCTAAGGCAGTCTCTAGATCCTTCCCTTATTGCGATTTTTTTACTTACCGTAGTGTTCACAAAGTACTTCCAATACATCAGGTGTCTCTTGCTCATGAAACACAACTCCAAGAATACGAGTGAGAAGCAGTAGATTCAGAAGACATTAATTTTATAGCTCTTTTCATTTCAGTAGACTGCAGCTTGTCCGAAGGATTCTTACATGGATAGTAGACATAATGTACTTCATCATGGCTCATGTATACTTAGACTTGTAATTATTGTAATACCTGTAATGGGCATTACAAATGTATTTGTGCTTGCATAACTTTAAAATGTAAATGCGAATAATCATTTTTTCTATTTGTGAAGAATTTAAAGATATCTGAATAATCAGTTTCCTACCTGTTTTCACTTTGTAAATTAGTCCATTTTTTGAGGTACTGTAGTAAGAGTCAACAAATACTTTTAACTCCAGGGCATGTGTGAGATTTTTTTTTGGTACATTTCTTTATATAAACTGGTTCCCATGAAAGTTTAGTGCTTCCCCCCCCTTCAGATTTCAGATCAAAATTTACTGTGGGGCTTCTATTTATTCTTATTGCCTATTTTCCCTTAATACTTTACCTGGGGATCTTCTTGTAAGGTGGTAGTTGATGGGAATAATATTTTTAGAAACACTGAACATCTCAGTTACTAGTGTTTTTAGCTAATATGTTTTTATAGTTGTACAGAGTCATTAATATCAAGGCAGCAGTGATTCTTTTCAGCTCCCTCTCCCCCCGCCAAGAAAGTTACACTTGCTTCCCCTTGCTTTTGTGATTAATATCTGGAATTCTTCTATGATCATATGTAGCTGGAAGTAGAGACATTCTTACACAGGTAACCCATTGAGCTCAGTGGAATAGCAAGTAAAAACTACTGCATGAGTGTAGGTTGCAAGAACATTTCCTGAAGCAAGAAAATATTTTTTTTTCACAATTTCAGTTTGCCTTTAGATAAATTTATTTTTAGTAGCAGTTAAAAAAAGAAGCAAACCTTAAAAATTGAATTAATTAATGAAGATAGATGGTTAGCTCTAGATACAAACACATACATCCTAAAACATATTTTTATTGTATGTTAATATTTTAGTATGTCACATAAAATGGGAAATAAAGCAATCGGATTTCATTTGTTGAATACTGTCATAACTGAGAAGTAGTAAATTATAATGAAAAAATTCTATTTTATTAGACTAGAACTATTATTCCTGAGTGAGCATATCTGATAAATTGTCAAAATGTAATATTTGAAATATCACACACGATTAACATTATATATAGTTTGTTAAAGCTAAGTCAAAATAAATCTAGTGAATTGAATTTATAACCATTTCAGCCTATAATGGCATTCTGAGACACTCTAAATCGTTGCTACTTTTTTGTAATGTCGTTTTTGTTTATAAATTCATGTTAAATCATACATTTGACAACCCAGTATTTTTCATCCTAGAAAAGTGAAGCTTGGTCATGTAAAAATATGCTTTTACACTGCTGTGCACTCTAAATTTAATTGCCATGATCGTTTTTGTGATATTTAATAGCCCATACTATTTTTCAAAAACAAACACATTTAATGTCGACTCACAAATATGGGGAGAGGGGGAAATAGGCTTGTGTGCTTTTTTAGCTGCTTCATGATTTACAAAGATGACCTGAAGGTAATCTTGGGTGATTACTTTTCTACGGTTTTGTTGGAAGATTCGTTAGAGGTCTTGGATGTTTACTGTGAATTTTCCCAGCACGTAATTGAAAGAGTAGGGATTGTGGAATCTTAACAAAGAAATTTTTTCTTCCTATTGTTTACAAGTCATTTCAGTTAAATAGATGTTAACAAAACCCAGGTTTTGGATGGTATGTTTAGATTGCAGTCCATCGAGGGCAGAAATTCTCTGTTTGTAAAGTGTCTAACACAATTGCTGCTATTTCTGTCACGGTAGTACCTAAAGGTCTGTTAGGGATCAGGGACCCATTTGTGGTGGGCATTGTACAAAATTTATAAAGTCCCAATCCTGGATTGGATTTTCAGCATTGGAAATGGATCCTGGATTGGATTTTCAGCACAATCAGTTATATTCTTACATTATAAAATAATTTTAAAATGACGCAAAACTCTTTAACCTAAAACAATCAGAACTTTTTATATGGTATATGGTGCAGGCTATCCAAGACAAGGAGCTTGCAATGCCAAATACCTAATAAAAATTTGGTGAACTACTATAAAGTTTCTTTCAAATTTACCTGCACACTTTGGAGCTGAATTGGAGGTTTACTACAAATTAGTTTTGTTCCTTCTGAGGTAATCTCTAAAAAATTCCAGTCCCAAAAGCTATCAACAAAGGAAGGCTCCAATCCTGCAAAGGTTTGCGCATTTGCTTTGTGTTATGTACTAATGTGGGAAGTTAATCACATGAATAAGCCTTTGAAGGATCTGGACCTATGCATCACATCTGTAAACAAACAAACACACACAAAAAAATTAACAAAGTTATAGTAGAGGAAAGAGTTGAAAAGGCAACTTCCAAACTTCATTCTCAAACTTTGGTTATTAGAAAAAGCTTTTGTTATCCATCGAAGATGGAGGAAGTTTCAGGGAATGAATCTAGATGAAAATGGTTTGAGTCATGCCTGTTTAGCAGGGAGGCAACAAAAAAACCCTTTTTTATTACCATGGTTGAGGTAAACTTTCCTAAGTTTACAAAGTAGAAATTTTTGTGGGAAACTAGAGACCATTTATACCTAAATTCACTATCTAGAAGAATAGGTCCCCAGATGCCTGTGATTTTTACCTTCACCTGAAATCATGCACAATTATATATTTTGCCACCTATTCCAAATTCCATAAAACGAAATGCCTTTGTATTCCTTTTAGAAGTTTTTTTATATAACATTTAGGACAAAATGTGGTGATTTCAGATTCATATAGCTACATAAGGTGGGTGCATAACTGGTTGGAAAATCATTCCCAGAGAGTAGTTATTAGAGGTTCACACTCATTCTGGAAGGGCATAACGAGCGAGGTCCTGCAAGGATCGGTTCTGGGTCTGGTTCTGTTCAGTATCTTCATCAATCATATATATAATGGCATAGAGAGTACACTTATAAAGTTTGCAGATGATATCAAGCTGGGAGAGGTTGAAAGTGCTTTGGAGGTTAGGATTAAAATTCAAAATGATCTGGACAAGCTGGAGAAATGGTCTGAAGTAAATAGGATGAAATTCAAAAAGGGCAAATGCAAAATATTCCACTTAGGAAGGAACAATCAGTTGCACACATACAAAATGGGAAGTGACTGAAGTTCTAAGGGTTCACGTCTGTGTAGTGTATGTGTTACTGCATTGTTGTTGATAGGTTCCTGTTCTGTTCCCTCCTAAGTAGCCTAGAACGTAAACATCATTGGGTTCAAGGTTCTCAGTGAAATTAGTTCAACTCTTCTCCATCCAAGCCACTAGCCCACATGCAAAACTCCCTGAATGTCAGTGGTCAAGATGGTGACAGAGCACTGTAATTACTATCCCAAATAACTTCCCATGTGAGGGAAAATTAAGTAGCACAGTGTCCCTTTCCTGAGCCACATCACCTTTGCTCATTTGGCCAAGATGTTGACTGTTTCGTAAATGCGCTTCAGATGGTATTTCAGCTGACAATTGTGAAGTGAGTTTACAGTGTATTTGTATTGCAAATTTTGGTTTTTGCTCTGCAAGATTTGTATGCTTCCTTAGTTTTTACTTTAACAGTGGTCAGTGATGTGTAGGACACTTCGCCTTAAGAAGCTTGCATCGCAAAGGACAAATACAGAAAAGAACAGATGCATTGGGATGGGCCAGGGGGGACTTGCATAGCATTGGAATAGTGAAGTGGATCACTGACTTGGATTAGTGTTTCTGAGCATGACTGAGAGAATATAAGAACGGCTATATTGGGTCAGACAAATAGTCCATCAAGCCCAGTATCTTGTCTTCCGCCAGTGGCCAATGCCAGGTCCTTCAGAAGGAATTAACAGAACAGGTAATCATCAAGTTACCCATCCCCTGTTTCCCATTCCCAGCTTCTAGCCAACGGAGACTAGGGACACTTCAGAGCATGGTTTTGCATCCCTGTCCATCCTGGCTAATAGCCATTGATGGACTTATCCTCAATGAACTTATCTAGTTTTTCTTCTTTGAACCCTGTTATAGTCTTGGTCTTCACAACATCCTCTGGCAGATTTCTATGGGTTGACAGTGTGTTGTGTGAAGAAATACTTTCTTTTTGTTTCTAAACTCTGCTGCCTATTATTTTTATTTGGTGACCCCTAGTTCTTGTGTTATGAGAAGGAATAAATAACATTCCTTATTCACTTTCTTCACAGCAGTCATGATTTTATAGACTTCTATCATATCCTCTTCAGCTGTCTCTTTTCCAAGCTGAAGAGTCCCAGTCCTAGTAATCTCTCCTCCTATGGAAAGCTGATCCATATCCCTAATCACTTTTGTTGTCCTTTTTCCAATTCCAATATATAATTTTTGAGATGGAGCGATCGGATCTGCATACATGTTTAAGATGTGGGTGTACCATGGATTTAATAGAGGCAATATGATATTTTCTGGGGTTTTTTTATATATCCCTCTCTTAGCCTATTTTTATTGCTGCTGCACATTAGTGGATGTTTTCAGAGACCTATCCGCTATGACTCCAACTTCTTTCTTGACTGGTAACAACTAATTTAGACCCCATCATTTTCTATGTATAATTGGGATTATGTATTTCAGTGTACATTACTTTGCATTTATCAACACTGAGTTTCATTTGCTGTTTTGTGGCTCAGTCACCCAGTTTTGTAAGATACCTTTGTAACTCTCTTTACAGTCTGCTTGGGACTTAACTGTCTTGAGTAGTTTTATAGAATCTACAAATTTTGCCACCTCACCCTGTTTCCAGATCATTTATGAATATGTTGAATAAGACTGGTCCCAGTACAGATCCCTGGGTTATATCACTATTTTCCACTCTCCATTTTGAAAGTTGATTCCTACCCTTTGTTTTCTATCATTTAATCAGTTACTGATCCATGAGAGGACCCTCTTATCTCATGACATCTTGTTTTGCTTAAGAGCCTTTGTTGAGGGACTTTGTCAAAGGCTTTCTGAAAGCCCAACTACACTATATCCACTGCATCACCTTTGTCCACGTGCCTGTTTACCCCCTCAAAGAATTCTAGTAGGTTGGTGAGCATGATTTCCCTCTACAAAAACAATGAGTCTTCCCCAACATTTCTTGTTCATTTATGTGACCGATAATTCTGTTCTTTACTATAGTTTCAACCAATTTGCCTGGTATTGAAATTAGGCTTACTGACCTGTAACTGCTGGGATAGCCTCTGGAGTTTTTTGTTTTGTTTTTTTTTTAAATTGGCATCACATTAGCTATCCTCCAGTCATTTGGTACAGAAGCTGATTTAAATGATAGGTTCCATCCACAGTTAGTAGTTCTGCAATTTCACGTTTGAATTCCTTCAGAATGCATGGGTGAATACCATCTAGTCGTGGTGACTTGTTACTGTTTAATTTATCAGGTTGTTCCAAAACCTCCTCTAAGGATACCATAGATCTGGGACAGTCTCTCAAATTCATCCCCTAAAAAGAACAACTCAGGTTTGAGAATCTCTCTCATCCTTAACTGTGAAGGTTGATAAAAATAATTAATTTAGTTTCTCTGCAACGGCCTCATCTTCCTTGAGTGCATATTGATGGTCCAGTGGCCCCACTGATTGATTAGCAGGCTTCCTACTTCTGATGTATTTTAACATGTTTTACTGTTGTTTTTGAGTCTTTGGCTAATTGTTCTTCAAATTCTTTTTTGGCCTTCCTAATTATATTTTTACACTTCACTTACCAGAATTTATGCTCCTTTCTATTTTCCTCAGTAGGATTTTACTTCCACTTTTTAAAGGAAGTCTTTAACTGCTTCTTTTTCTTTGTTTAGCCACAATGGCCCTGTTTTGGTGGTCTTTTTTTTTTAAAAAAAATTTTGGTATACATCTAAATTGAGTCTCTGTTATGGTGTCTTTAAAAATTTTCCATGCAGCTTGCAGAGATTTCACTTTTGGCACTGTACCTCGTGTAGATGTACTGTGGAAGAGTGCATGGAGAGAAGAATGGGAGAAAGAAGCCAAGCATAGAGTACTGCTGGCATTGCTCAGTGGAGCAAAGATTGCAAGGTCTTTCTCCAGATGTTTAGCCAGTGTGTACTGCTGGACATGTAGAAATAAGGTTTCCAACAATTTCTCAACTAATGGTTCTTCTTTACAAAGATAGGCTACATGAGGGAATGTTTCTTAGTAGAGAGTGGCTGATATTTAGATTAGAAAAATCTATGGCTCCCTCTCCATTTGAAACATGAATGTCAGTTACCTTTTTATCTTAATTGGTTTTATGGAATGGGATATTGTGTTTTCTTAGCCAGCCGTAACCTTATCTGTCTGATGTTTTAAAGATTTTATTGCTTTCCCTTTAAAAGTTCAGACTTTTCAACTACAGAGAAACATAGTTCGCCATTATCTATTCTCAGCCCTGCAGACTAACTTAGAGGCAGTAGGTTCATTAAAGCTAGTTTGAAGATAGTGTGGGTGTATCCAATAATCTTCCAATTTCAGTTTCAGATGGCAACAATGTGATTGGAGCTGAGGAGACCAATTTTGACTGGAGCTATGTACAAAAGAAATTAGAACATGGACTTTCTCGAATATGGCAGGTTTGTTTTGAATTGTCTAAACATACTCATTTCCAAATACAGAATATAAATCTTACATGGTGATCTTTGTTACAAATCAAACTACTGTAGATAAGTAGAAATTAAAATAATTTAAGGAATTGTAGGGTGAGAATGAAAATAGTCAGTTTAACAAATCTCTTGTTTCTCTAGAGGACTGCCCTAAACTGCTTTTCAGGGGGGTCAAACATCTGAACAAAACAGTCTCCAGACACAGCCAGTTCTTAGGTCAGAATGCCAACAGGAGCACCAATGGTGGTGCTAATTTTTGTGGTAGGGAGACTATTATTTAATAACCAAGACCAACTCATTTCTCATCTGCAGTCTCGCATCCATAGCTCTCGCCAGATGAAAAGAAGGAAATGCACACACGAACAACTCACATAACATAAATGAGTTTTGTTAGTTTGTTTTAAAATAACAGACAGAACATTCAAAGTGGACTAAAAGTCCATGTTAGGGATCAGCAGAACAAGTTAAAGTATTTCAGCAAATACACCCAAGTCTCATGAAGGTTTAAATCAGTAAAGTATGTTTTCTCCCGGCTGTGCTGAAGTCCAGTGATGTGCATTCAGGATAATATGTATGTTTTAACTGTGAAGTTTTGCATTTAATTTAAACCAAGACTTTTGACATTTAATCATATACATTGTGTGTGTAAGTAGTTGTAAACAGTTTTGGAAACATGTACTTGAACAGATGAATGGAACTTTTTCATGAGTCCCCATCATTAAATTGAAAACATGTACTATAAAATGGTGTGACTTGTGTTAAGATTTATGATTTTTAGAGCATCAGTAACAAGGTGAGGGATTTTATTATTTTTAAGGTACTTAAAGCTGTTCATATACAGCTGAGTATAGTACATTTGCAGCTCTGCCCTTCCTGGTATCAGCTAGAAGAGGAACTGCTGAAATACAGGGCTGCGTCATTCTGTCAGTAAGATTTAGGGAAAACCGGAAATCTTGTGAGCCTGCCTATTTTCATGGTAGTTCTAATTTGATTACTAGCCCAAAGGTTTTTAATAAACACCCAAAATTTCATATGCCGAAGCTCTAAACCTTGTGTGATTTGCGTGGAGCAGCAATAATCCAAAACATTCTTTAAGCCAGTCAGTGGCAATCTTGGCATCTCAAGTTGTTTTGGATTGTCACTGCATTACAGAAAGTTGCAAGGAACTATTTTTGACTAATGATGTGATGAGCAAGCCAATGAAAAATCACATGTGCTAATGAAAATGGTCAGTTCAACAAACCTTGTTTCTCTAGAGGACTGCCCTAAACTGCTCTTCAGGTGGGTCAGATATCTGAACAAAACAACAAAAAATGCTAGTGAACCATGCATTAAAAACACTGCCATTCATTTAACTCCAGAGTAGTCACTGCTACTATATAAAAACTCCTAATATGCACACAAATTTAGTAAAGATTCAATACTAACTTTGAAATGTTTGTGTTTTATAGGACGTGCAGCTGAAAGTGAAAACGTATCTGCTGGGAACAGACATGTCTAACTTCAAATATGATGACTTTATCTTTGTACTAGATATCATTAGCAGGTATACTGATGGGGCAAATAAGGCCACTTGCTCTGTCTGCATGGTAGGCTTGAATTGGCATTAGATAATGTGGTAAATTAACATAATAGGGACTAAATCATGGCCCCAATTTCTGTCCACTTCACACTGCTCTGGTGATGCAAAGAGTAGGGTTGATTCCTTAATAGGGCACCAAGGGACTCCCTGCATGCGAGGTAATTCGTGACTGGTGCTAAATTGTTTTTAAGACAGCTACTCTTCTGGGCCACCCTGCAGACATAGCGAGTGTGATGGAAAGGGAGCTGTAGTACTCTGATGATCCTTGGCCAAAAAGAAGTCCTTGAGAGCCATTTCTGTACCTGGGCAGCTTCGAGATTGGGGGGAGCGGGGACAGGAAAGTGTAAAAATGGCTGATTCATCTTTCTGTCCCCATGCCCCCTTAGGTTCTGTGTGAGTACTGCGTGGCTAGGCCTAGGAATAGCAATTTTCTGTAGCCCTAACATTACTGTTGTGGTACCTGTAAAAGCCTGCTTAGTGGCTTCCTAAACCTGAAGCCAAAAGTGAGAGAAGCAGGGCATAGCTCCCTTTTGCTCCTGTTTCTATATTTGAGGTTGTGGTCCGGTGGTCAGAATGCCTTTTTGTTGTTGTTGACCGTGAGAATGGTATGGAGAGATGGGTTCCAGTTATGGGCTATAGAGCTTTCATTGGACCATAGGATCCCAAGCAGACACTTGGATGGCTGTCTGGCCCTGAGTGTTTGTAAAATGCCATGATATGCTGTAAAAGAAACTAGACCATCTGTACGTGTGGTGTTGCATGGTGATGATCTTTGTTTGTTAGGTATTCAAATAGTGTGGTGATGGATGAGCATGGTATGTGAGCTTTTAGGTGAGATAGGGAATTCCAGCTGAAACAATAGCATTCAAGTAATAGTTGCTCCCTCCAGTACTGTTAAAACTAATTGAATGGATAAACACTTCTAAAATGTCTTCTGTTATAATAGGCTGATGCAAGTTGGGGAAGAATTTTGTGGCAGTAAGTCAGAAGTTTTGCAAGAATCTATTAGAAAACAAAGTGTTAACTATTTCAAGAATTATCACAGGTAAGGCTACTAAATGTGCGTTGGATTGGTCAGATTACTCTTATTTACCTTCTTTTTTTCATTTTAAACTGGGTTTCAAGAGGCAATGAGTGGCCTGGTTGAGGTGAACAGCTTGGGCATGTTTCTGTCTAGTGTATGGGGGTAAGAGGCCTGAACACGCAGCTAGTGCTGCAGGTATAATCTCACTTATGCTAAAGTTACTGAGGAGACTTCTGCAATGAGCAGGTTGGGGAAAGGTAGGGAACCTGTGGTATCTAGACTTTCAGTAGCCCTTCAAGCTTCCTCTAAAAGCTGCTTCTTAAGACTCCTCCGTTTGATCCTTTCTCTCGTGGAGCTGCAGGCCTTTTATTCCTGGTTTTCCTGGCAAAAGTATTTTTATTTTTTATTTCTATACCATTCCATAAAAAGAGAGCCCATCCACCCATGTCTCTGGACATCTGACAATTTCTTTTAAATGTATAACTATGCAATTTATTCCTGTCAGGAATTTCATAATTTTATGGATTTGTACTCCTGGATCCCATTCTCAGCCTTCCCTTTGTTGACCATTTGTAACTGCATTTATTCTAGTCTCCCTTGGCTCCGTTACATGCAAGCCTGACCTAATTTTATGGCAGCATGTGTGTCAGCTTCAACACTTGCTGGCTTTTCATTTCTAAGTTAAACTGCCATAATTTTCCTTTGATTTCCCCAGTGTTCAGGCTTGGAAGGTAAGCACTTATTTCATTCCAGTGGTCTGGTACTTGTCTTTCATTGCTTAGGTAGCCAGGAAGATAGGAGGGGGAGAAAATGCCAGAGTGATTCTTGCAAGAAGCCCTTAGTTCCTCACTTGGCATCCTGACCCTGTTGTTCAGGTCAATTTTTCTCCACATGCTGCACCCCACACAGTCATTCTGCAGCTTTCTGCCTGGAGGCTGGATAGATGACTTTATATTCATATGGCTGTCCTGAGAATGAATTGATATTTTACTAAAATTCATAAATTCTTAAAATTGGGGAATGCATGGGAAAGTGTCTTAATTCTGGTGCCAAGAATGTGGTTTGGATGCTCTTCAGGCTCATGCAAGTCAGCTCTAGAATATCTTCTCAGCAATTTTAATAAAAGTTTCACTTCCAGTTGTCTGATACGGTCAGATCTCAGCCTTGATTGCATTGGACCTTTCCAGGGTACAGGGTTCTGTGACTGTGCAGTCGTCATATCTCCCATTTCTCCAAAGTAATAGCCAGCCTTAAGTCTCCACCTGAATCTTTTCTTCTGCCTTGGAACCTCACTTTGGAGCTTCAAACCCTCATGAAACTTCCATTTGAAGCTCTGCTGAAACTTGCTTCTCCATTTGGCCATTTTAAGATGCCTTTCTTAAGGCTTTGTCTAACCAAAAAGTTCAACCAATCTAATTAAACATGTATGTTTGGTTAAATATCCCTTCTTCTTATGGGGGTGATTCCTCATATAGACATAAAGCACTCCTACATGAAATTTGGCCATAGAATATATTGCATCGCTGCAAGAGACAGGTTTAACTGTGGTTTATAAAATCACAAATTTTGAGCCCCCTCCATTCTGGGGAGAAAAGCATATGCTGAGAACTTGTCCTTTGCTTATTCTGTTGCTTTAGCAAATCATGAACTATTTTTACTGATTTGGAAAATAGGGATTTTTGTGATTCTTGTTCAAGGCTAGGTGATAACTATGTATTCCTAGCACTGATTTTTTTTTAATCTCATTGAGAAAAGGATGATTTTTAATAATGTTTACCTACCTGTTTTGTTAATAATTAGGCAGTGTTTCTAAAGCTCTTTGTAGGTTAATACCACTGCATAAGTTCTAAGCACATGATTTAGCCTGATTTATTTGAAGTTGTAAGTGTTTTGAATGTTCAAACCAAGCAAACGCGGCTTTTGCTTCCCTTGTGTATTTAATTGAAAAAAGCTAGACCTTTTAAAGATGCATTAGTGTATAAAAGCTACAATGACTGGAACTGCTCAAGGAGCTTGATTCATCAGCCCATTAATTGTGCAGTTTGATGTATGTAGCCCACTGGTGTGTTAGATACAGGAAGGTTTGGAGGAATTTAGTTTATCGGTAAATGTCGATAAACATTGATTTCACCATACACACCAATTGATGAACAAGTATTTCCATTGATAATTGTCTAAATTTACATATAAGCAAAGTCAGAAAAATGCTGCTTGAGACATTTAGTTTGATTTAAGGCTATTTCCTTGGTACTTTTTTTGACATATAGCTGGTTCAGAGAACTCAATAGTCACAGAAATTGGCCATGTAACTCAAGATCATGTTGAGCATGCAAAGCATTTTGTTTGGAAAGTTCTCTTTTTTATAAAAAAGCAAAAATGGGCTTTTAATGGTGAAAGACACCAAACAAGGGAACTGCTTAAGGCCTGCTGGAACTGCCAAGGAGAGGAGCCCCTTTCTTGGCCCCGAACTGCTGTGGTGAGAGAGAGCTGGGGGGAGTCCCTTCTCTCCCCATCACAGTCCCGGGGCAGCATGCACCCAAAACCTGTCATCCACAGCCCTGTGCCCCCCTAACTCCTCATCCCAAAGCCTTCACTCCTAACTGGAGCCCTCACACCTGCACCCAACCCTCTACCCTAGCCCTGAGCCCCCTCCCACACTCCAAACCCCTCCACCCCACCCCCACCATGTGAATTTTGTTATGTGCACTGTAGCGAAGCGGCAACTCACCCTGCGGCACCTCCCGCTGGTCTGTCCGGGAATTAGCTCTTCCAGTGTCCGGAGCGCGCTCTGCAGGACGATGTCCCGCTTGCTGCTTGGCCCCATGTCCCTCCCAGACCCCGGTGCCCTCTTCCCTAGAGTGCTGCACCCCTGCAGTACCCCCACAGTCTCACTCTGGGTCTCCCCTCCCTGGGGAACCCCCACCTCCTATCCCCACCTTGCCTCAGTTTAGGCAACTGCCAGTCACCACTCGCCCCCGTTCTCTGGGGCAGACTGCAGCGTCATTGCCATTCATCACTGGCAAGGGGGGTTGGCCTGCTGCCTCTGCCTCTAGAGCTCTGGGCTGCCCCTTGCAACCCCAGTACCCTTTGTTGGGCCTGTCCCCTAGGCCCTACAGCCTGGGGGTTTCCAGGCCAGAGCTTCCCCAGCTCCTCTTGCCTTGCCCCAGCCCTGCTTCCCTCTAGGTACCTTGCTCAAGCTCCCAGCAGCCAGGCCTGTCTGCCTCTGTAGCCAGAGGAGACTCTCTCACCACCAAACTCTAGGCCCTTTTATCAGGGACAGCTGGGCCCTAATTGATGCAGCCACAGCTGTGGCTGCTCTGCCCAATCAGCATGGGAGCATGCCTGCTCCCAGCTACAACCCTTTCCTGGGCTGTTTAAGCCCCTTTTAGCAGGAGTGGGGCAGCCACCCCACTACATGCACCAATATGTAGGTGACGTGTTGCATCACCTCCATATTGCTGCACATGGACTTAAAAAATTAGAGGGAACACTGAGTGAGAGGTGTGGGTACTCACTGCCTTGGAAAATTCAGCCCCAAATCTATTTCTGGTTGAACAGAATGTATATGTAAGTAGACAAAGCTAGCTGCAGTAATAGTTAAACACATGTTGCTCTTCTGAGCCAAAATCATTCATTATATCAGTAATTAGTTTGTTAATGAATGGTGCGATGAATGTTTTACAGCCTAATTTGGAACCCAGTGCATAATTTACCAACTGCTACATTCTGAACAAGACAGCATAATGTATCTTTTAAAGAAAAAATTATTGATGTGCCCTCAGTGATTTTTTTTAAAAATGGCAACGGTGAAATAAAGTTCCTGGCTTTCTAGCTAAGAGAGAATGCTAAAAGTGCTTCTGCCTGTTGCTAAATGAAAGGCTGTAGTGCTGATGAAAACTTAACAAAGGAAGTACAGTGAACAAATGTTTTTGATTATGTTGTCATAATAGTGCCCTTCATTAATGAGCTTACCTCCCTGCTCAAAACAAAGTTTAAACGTGAAGAAATGAAACTTCAGTGATTAGTGACCTTGTAATATTTTGTCTGAAAAATGCATGATCCCGTAGAGTGCTGCTTTTCAGTTTTTCCACAGTCTTTTTTTTTTTTCCAGTGCTTTTTATTACATGCAGTATTTGACAAGTTCAGATGTAGGTTCACATTACCCTATAGTGGATAAATGTTGCTACATTTTGTATTTATATTGCTAAAGGTATCTGATCATGTCACCTGCAGAGAATAAAATCCATTATGCTACTGTACAATTTTTTTTAATTGTAGAGGCTTTTAAAAATAATTGCTTCACAGACTTGGTGATAGTGTATTCTTAATGTACTTTTCTACAGGATGTAATAAAATATATAATTTTGTGTTTATTTATAAGATGAGGGAGTGAGTTCAATATTTGGCAAAATAAATCTTACAAAAAGTGTTAAATACATCAAACTTTCCACATGTACCAACCAGGAAAATCTCTGTGACTCACTGAAGTACATCAGAAGAATGTCATTGGCAAAAACTGGCTCGACCTCATGCATCTGTAGCCTTTTTGTTTGTTTTTGTTTTGTTTTTGATTGAATGTAGTAATTTAGTATAAACTACAGTGGGTTCAGCAGAATGAATGGACACAGAGTGAAAGTTACCTCTGGTACTTTTCTCAAATTTGGAGAATCCAGGAACAAACCAGTCTGAGGACAGTGACCGTAGACACAATCACAAGTACAAAGTCTTAACTGTACTACAGGTGTTATTAAAGCAATAAGTAAAGTTACAATTACCCATGCATATGTAAATCCTACAAAAACCCATGCAATTACTGAGACTAGAATATCTCTGAGGATGTGAGTATGACTAATGTCAGACAGATCTCATATCAGTTGATCATTGAAAAAGGATTGTTCCTGCTGGGATTTCCCATGGGGTCTTCTGACTTTTATATCGCTTTTATTTATATATAATATATATATATATATATATATAATATAATATAATTTCTGACCATACCGAACACCTTATGCATATGCAGGAGGATTTCAACCCTCTTTTCCTTTTCTGCACTTCCATACCCCATAAATATTGAGGTGCCCCATTATTCATAAGCTGTTTAAGCTGTTTCTTAGTTGTTCTTATTCTTATTAGCATCTATGCACAACTTGTATTCTGCGGCCGGGACAGGGCATTCCATAATGTTACAGTAAGACATCTTGTGATCTTGGATAATGTAATGTGGTTTATTGCAATCTAGTTTTCTATAACATTACCTATTGGCATATCTTTTACGGTAATCTTGTGACCTTACTGATTTAGGGTTATTCCTAGGTCACTCACTCATGTCAAGCATTCTTAAGCTTATGGCTAGTCTGGCTAAACTAAAATCTTACAGGCCTTAGCCTGTAGGCCTTGCATTGCAGCCGTGCTCTACTTATAAACCCTAATATACAATAATCACTCCTAAATATCTGTCAGTCTTATACTTGTGTAATCCTATGTTCATTTTATGCGAAATAGCATATGAATTGACCATAACACAACATTAAATGGATGATAAAAAATAACTAATTTGCTACACATCAGTTTAAAATTTCTGCAGAGCATCACTTCTATTTTGCTACCATCACAGTTGCTAAATTACAACTGGCAGAGCTATTTTTCATAGTGAATCAGCTCATCCTGGCCAGAGCACTGATTGCTGGAAGGAAGCCTTTTATCTACTTATCAGAAAAGATAACCCAAATATTGCAGGACCTCACCATGCCAGAAAAATCTATGCCAGAAATGTTGATATTAGTCATCTGATTGAATTGTACCTCATCACGTTTGATGAAGTTCAGAGAGGTCTTTGGAAATATTTGAACCAACCTTGCAAAACTGGTCTGTCCCCTGCCTGGCTGGTGGTAAACCAGCAAAGAACAATTGTGTAGCCTACTAACTGATCTCAACAATGGCTTCTTCAGAGACATGGACCAGCCGACCTTACTGTGAAAAATGCAACAGCCCATTCTTGTGACAGAAAACCTCACCAACAAAATAGTGTATAAAGGGACATAATATAATTAGTTGGACTTTCCTAAAGCCTACGACAAAGTCCCTCACAGGAGACCAATCAGGGAGATAAAGTGTGAGAACTAAAATTAGAAATGATATTTTTTTCTTGCACTCCAAATTTTGGCCTTTTGCTATTAGTTCCTTTTTTGTTAATTAACCTGAGACAATGTTAACTTACAAGGGAGATTTCCCAGGGGCTTATTTTGGAGGGAACCACAAGTTTTTGGGGAGGTGATAATCTGAACTACTTTACTAAGGAAATTAATAGCAAAGCCTAAATAAGGATGACTTTTTGTTTTAAAGTGTAATTTAAAGCTTTTTGTTCAATTGAAGGCACTTTTTCATTCTAATGGTTTAACAGTTCAGCTGTGTCTCTTTTTATGCTGACAGTCTAGAGGTTGTATTTCAGAACACGTCTTGAAGAATTGCGAATGTTCTTGGAGAATGAGACCTGGGAGCTTTGTCCTGTTAAGTCGAGCTTTAGTATTTTACAGCTTCATGTAAGTACTGCTACTCAATATTCAAGTTCTTTCTGAAATAAGTTTGTTTTATATGTGTAGACCAGCTGTCTGCAATGTGATAAGACATGCAAACTGCTGTTTAATTTTTAGGGGTTATTTTAATGGGACAGTAAAATTAGAGTGATTTCTATTTAGGGATTTTTGTATGCTATTCTGAACCTCGGATTTAGATGCGTCTATAATGATGAAAAGCCTGATTCAAGAAAACATTCAGGAAAGTACTAAAGCATGTGGTAAAATTCTATTGTGAAGCATTTGCTTTAGTGATTTCTTGAATCAGGGCCTTTGGCTTTAGCTGAGGTTGGTAAATAGAAACATTTCTGTTTTATTTGCTTTTTTAGTATCTATCTGTTTGGGACTGCCTGACAGCCACGTGACTATAGTTGTTGCTACAAATAACATCTAGGTTACTAAGGATGAACATGGTTGGTGGGCATGGAAGATTATTTTCTAATTTGGAAGCTGACTATGTACATTTATGCAGCAAGAAAAAAAAAAAGATCTTTCATAGAACACAAAGCATTTTTAATAGAAAAATGTGATTGTTATAAACCATATGCACTGGCAGGGAAACTCAAAAGAGTAGCTTCAGATCCCAGAAATTATTCATCTAATTTTGTAGAAATTACAAAATTCCAAGTCCCGCTAGCCCAGTATATTTTGATCTGCCTTTAAATTTTGATTACGTACATGTACTATTCAAAGATTAATATCTCAAAATAAATTATGATGTTTTCAACAACAAAAAATTAGGCCAAGATTTTCAGAAATTAATATATAGAGATAAGACTTTAAATGGTCTGATTTTTCAAAAGGTCGGAGCATCCTCCCAGTCTCTTGAAATCCCATATTATTGTGCAATGTAGCAGTCCAAAAATTTTGAAAGGTACTTGATTTAAGGATATTTTAAAAATGTGTTCCATAGTAATAAGCTAAAATGTTTGCAACAAAGATAAAGAGAATTATCTTGAAAATTTTTTTTAGTCTGATAGTGTCACTTTAATTTTGGAAATATGTTCTTTACATTTTGATTAATGCTGAATTTGTATAGTTTGAGATTTAGGTTCTGTTCTAGCTCTCTTGTAAAAATACTCTTTTAATCTCTGCTAAAAACTTTTCTGTTTATTTCTAGAAAATGAACACTTCTATAATACAAGAAGTATATTGCATAGTGCAGCAAGACACACTTGCTAAAATTAGAAAGACAAACCATGTAAGATTGCAAATCTCAAGGTTAACTTCAGTCAGTATAAAAGCTGTATTTAAATAAGAAGTAAACTCTTGTTACAGAGCGGTAATTGACAGTAAGCTATGAATCAATATTTAAACTACATTACTAGGCATAAAAATTATTCTGTATTTTTATTAATAGGAGTTTAAATTCATGGAGCAGTCACGTTCGCCGTCTGTGTCGCCTAGTAAGCAGCCTGCTTCAGCAATCTCAACAACCATAACTTTGTTTGAGCAGTATTGTAATGAAGGAAATCCATTTGAAATTCAGGTCAACAGCAAAGATGATGAGACTGAAGATGTACTTGCTTCTAATGGGGTATGGAGCATTTCATAAATACAAGAACCACGCTAGCTTTCATTATCATTAAATGAACATGGCATCCAGTATATTGGAAGGATCAATTATCTTGTGAATCAGTGTTTGACAACTACATTTGTCTTTACTATTTTGCATTCTACATGGCTATTTTTGGTGCAATTTTACTACTTAAAATAGGTCACTCTGCTTTCTGGCATTGGCAGTTAAAAGCAGGGCTTCCTGTGGAAAGCCAGATCTGTTTGTTTTGCAGTGGATCAATATTTTTCCATCCAAGTCAATTGTTCCTGAAGACTAGCAAGCCATGTTCCACTTAGAACAGAAACAGAAAAGTGCTAATTTATCACAAGACAATTAGATGAAATTTATTTAACTTTCCTGGTTGTGGTAAATTAGGTCTTGTTTTAATATTAGAAGGATTAGCTCCCTCTAGCTTGTTAGAGAATAATCTCCACGGATAATTCATAGATTGTTCTTGTTTATATAAACTTACCATGATTTCCAAAAGCAAATGTAATTTGTTGAGTTGTTTTTATTTTTTGAGTGTTATGGGGATGCTAGTTTGAGCTCTACTGGTATAATAGTCAACATTAAACCATTTAAATGTATTGATTTTTTTTGTTGATTTGTATCATAATCAGACAATCAAATGTTTATGTGAAAGAAAACGTCTTATATAGTGTTATGCATGCAGAAACTTCGTACCTACATTTCTTATTAAAACCTATATCCTAACTTCCTCCTCGGTCAAATATTATTTTCCCCTCTTTTATTATGACATTAGAAAGTCCATCTGGCAGTCTTAGTGCACTCGCTCTCCATGCCTTAATAAACCTGGCACACATTGTAAGATTTAACTAAGTATCTGGTCGCCAGTCTCCAAATGGAACTTTTTTTAGATTCTCTCTTGAATCATATGTTGTTGTCATCTGTTCTGTCCATGATTTGTTGAGCTTCCTATCCCTTCCTTTTATGGGAATTAAGATATATAACAAGGGGTGCCCATCTCCTTGCTGAGCTACATGGGCAAGAGGGAGGGAAAAGAGGAATTCCCAGTGGTAGAGCTAGCCCTCAAGATGAAAAGTCACCCTGCAGGAGCTGGGAGAAGTATCAGGACAAGGAGAGCCTCCACGTGGCCCTGGTTCTCGCTCTTCCTTTTCTTCCCCCATGTACCTCCACAGCTCCTGAACACCAGTGAAATAAGCTGAGTCTGTTCCAAAACTTGGACTCTGGACATTCTTTCCTTACTTCTAACTGGTTGTTCTATAATTGTTTTAAAGCAAGTCACATAGTAGGCCTAGATTATTTTTAATTTTCTTGTTGTTTATAAAATAGATTTATATTTTGTTTTCAGTCTTGAATAGTTATTAATGATCTGTTTACCTAAAAGACCAGAGTGGCTGCTGCATAATAATTCTGTTCTATCCGGAATGTAAAACAATCCTTTTAAGGTGTCTGAGACCAAAATTTTCATTTTGTCTGTGCGTTAAATAAGTGCTTATTTTAAACGGGCATATTTTTCCAAATGCACCGTATAAATACATTAATAAATACATCCACTTTGTAGTGAGAGTGCAGGCAAAAATTCCTCAAGTGCTGAAAGTTCTCCGATGCCTTTCTCGCTATTTCCCCCGAAAGTAAGCAAGTTGTCTGGCAAAGAATCCTAAAGCGTCTCCATGGACAAAACCATAGGATATGCCCCAGGCACAGATGGGCAAGTGCAGAAACAGTGAGGACACAGTGACATGGGGCTAGCTTTGCTGAGGCAGCACTTGCATCTGGGCTAAGCTAATGTGTGTGCTCAGATCTGGGTGCCAATGACCATGGCCTTACCCAATTTATGGTCCATTTTCATAAATTTCAGGGTCATAGCATTTTAAAAATCTTGAATTTCTTGGTTTCAGATATTTAAATCTTAAATTTCACAATATTGTAACAAAGCATGAATATATATTTTAAAATGGTAAAATATAAACCTGTAGGTCCCTTCAGTCAGCGTTTCTCAAACGGGGGGTCCTGACCCAAAAGGGGGCTGCAAGGCTATTATGGGGAGGGTTGTGGTATATCCACCCTTACTTCTGCACCGACTTCAGAGCTGGGCAGCTAGAAATGGGCAGCTGCTGGCCAGGTATCCAGCTCTGAAAGCAGCATAGAAGTAAGGATTGCCCCCTACAATAGCATTGTAACCCCTTTTTGGATCAGGACCCCCTGTTTGAGAAACATTGCTTATAGTATAGGGTAAAAGTATACAAACTACCAGATTTGATGGGGAAGAACAGGTTCCACGGGGAAGAACAGATTTCACGCTCTGTGACGCATTTTTCATGGCTGTGAATTTGGTAGGATCCTACCAGTGACCCAGGTTAACTGTGCATTGAAGACCTACTCCAAAAGGCTTAGACATATAATTGTTTAAAAAAGAAAACTTAAATTCTGGATCACAGTTTTATGTTGAGGGTTGGATTCTGTGGCAAATTCCACAACTACAGAATACATGGAACCCTCATGATGGGCATGGGACTGATGCCATTTAATATAATGTAAAGCTAGGTATGTCTTGAATTTCTTACAGGTATATTTCTTTCTCTTAGTATTAGCATTTTAAAGGGATTAAATAGTTTTTAAAGATGCTAATTTTATATACTTTAAGGACCAAATGAAATCTCAAAACCAGCTCAGTTTTTGGAACAAAATACAAACCAAGGTTTGAAGTGTGATGTCTTAGTCAAAATGGATTATCCACAAATTACAAGTGTCAACATCTGAGCAAGTGAAAAAGTATACTGTTTATTTACAACCTCTGTATTTTCCTCCCTTCAACACCTTTTTTCCTGACTCAAAGATGTAAAATTTAGGAATGTCAAAGGTCCCTTTGGTTCTGACTTCAGCTTTTCTAATATTTTCCTTTCCAGCCTGTGTGCTATGTGAAGTCAGAAAACTGTACATTCAAATGAAAAATCTCTTCCTTTTGTGATTTTTCCCACACTTCAGAATCTGTTGTATCCTGCCACTTCTAGGCCTGTCAAATTTAACCAACTTCATCTGTACTCAGCTTCTCCTTCTAGCCTTCTTAGCATGCGATTAAAAATTGGATAGCAATAGAGGGTGATCATTCTTGAGAGTGATATTTTTGTATGGCATACAGTGTGCCCACTGAACCTATCTCTTAGCTCTTTGTGTACCCATAAATCAAATACAGGCTGGAGAATCATTTACATTTTCTGAGTGAATGAATCCTACTGTAAAAATGAGCTAATTTGACTAAATTAGAAAAAAGAAATCATACAACATGCTTCTGTGTCCAGTAAAATACAGAAATTGAGCTTCCTAAAATACTTCTTTTCAGATCTGTGGCAAGCTGTATAGGAATTACCATAATGGATCAGACCCCTGGTTCACTATGTCTCTCTGACAGTAGCCAACACCACATGCTTTATAGAAGAGTTCAGGAAACCTCAAAGTAGGTGTGAGATACTGTCTCCCTCCCAACCCCCAAATCTGTTCATACCTTTTTTTATAGTTAGAAATTGGCTTAAGCCCTGAAGCATGAGGTTTTCAGGTCCTTCCAAACCATTTTCATTAGTTTAGCATTAACTATTACTCTGAAATATATTGTTAAACCTATAATCATCCATTCCCTCTGAATTTTGCTAATTGGCATCAGTGATGTGCTGTGGCAATGAGTTCCACAGACAAATTGCTGTACAGAAGTATTTTTGTTTTACGATTTTTGAATTTGTCAATTAGGTTTGTGGAGGTTGCTGCATTCCATCCTATTATAATTACCTATTTTTGCTTTTAGAGTGCAGTATTGTGCACTACAAAAGTGGATATATTTTTCATTTTTATCCAAAGCTGATGCTGGATGAAGAATAATCAGCATGTCCTCACCATTAAATAAATACCTCACCCTTTGGATGTGTGACATACCTTAGCCAGAATTAGTTACAGACTCCATGGTCTTCACTGGGGATTGATCTCCAGGAATTTGAGCATCAAAAAGCACATGCCTCTACCTGTTGAGCTAAAGCACCTCTTCATCTGTTCAACTGTAGTGGCCTGTATTTTTGCTGGAATCAGTCACTGGAGGGCGTCTTGATCATATGTATTAGCAGTAGGCTAATATGTTACATATGCAGCAAAGACAGCCTTCTGTAGCCCGTGTTGTGGTTTCCATATTCTAATCTTGAATTATGTTGTGTTTTGTAGGGTGACACACAACTGTGAGCTTACAAGGCTGGCTGTGTTGTCCTATTTTTAATATTTGTGTGCCAGCATAGTGTTCTGCATTAGTGAAACCTAAATATGTCATGAAAAGATAAATCTGAATCTCTGCCTGCCGAAGAACTGCAAATGATTTTGGCTTTTCTTTGACACCAGCAGGACAGAATGTTCAGTGTGGGAAGAATGGAATACTGAGGATGTGATTTATGTATGTGTTTTTGTTCTTGTGATAAACATAGGCCATTCGTATTATAAACAGTTTCATTAACCTTAAATGTGGTATTAATTATTATGGAAACTTCAGATTAGTTTTTAGAATTAAAATGTTTTTCAGATTAATAACATTTATCATTGGTGTCGATGCAAACCAAAGTTTACAGTCACTTACGCAGAGAGATTTTATTTTCTTTCCTTTGCAGAAAGATGTTTGGTAGCGGCTTCCTATATTTGTACCCAGCACAGAACACTGTTAGCAATACATACTATGAAAGTGTTATTCCACTCAGCACTGAAACTTAGCACCTTGGAAATTAGATAGCTGATTGCTTCTGTGTTAAAAGGAAATTCTGTGAAACTAAGGCACTGTGCTGAACAAGTAGATCAATATGTTCAGTTACTCTGTGTATTACACTTATGTCTCAGTCTAGGCACTTATATGGCCCTCATCATTGTAGTATCTAAGTGCCTCATAATTGTTAAGGAGTTTATCTTTGAAATACCCCTGTGAAGTAGGGAAGTCCTAGCCGCATTTTTACAGATGAGAATTTGGGCACAGGGTAGATCAAGTGATTTGCCCAGAGTAATGAGGGCAAAGTTAAAAAATGAACCCAGCTGCTTCTTCAAGTGATTGCATGTGTCCATTCCACTGCAGGGCACTCAGTCTCCACAGCTGGAGATTTTTCCCTTAGTGATACCCATCAGTGTGGTGTGTGTTCCCTCAGCCACCTTGTGCTCCTGAATGATAGTATAAAGGGTGGAGCTGCGGTAGTCGAGTGCATTGGCTTGCTACTGCAGGTTTCTCCCTTTGCAGGGAAGTTCTCTTCCTTTCTACAAAAAAATAAATTAGTGGTATTTGTTAGTGTTAGATTAACATAGTGTAATGTTGCTTCTTGCAGAGTTGATTACCTCTTATTCACAGGGTACTGACATCCAGTACCAAGGTATGCCTCAGTCTCTGAGTTTTAAGTCTTGTGCTGGCTGCAAGAAATTTGTGCTGGTAAGCAACTGTCTTTTTGGGATTAGAATACCAATTTGTAATATTCCTCTCTGCTCTGTTGTATCCCAACATGTTATCCCATTTCCTGTGTGCTTGGTCAATGAAGACCAAGTACTGAGGACAAGTAGTTTATTTGAACCCTGCAGTTTGTAACCTCCACTCTCTGACCCTCCAGTTCCCTTCCCTAATCTTCTTCAGGACCCATTCTCATGAAGATTTCCATCTCCAAGAATTGTCCAGAGGGGTGCTCCTCACCCATGCCAAAGTACTCAGTGCCTGCTGTGATTGGGAAAGTTCAGAAGGTGGATACAGGGGAGCCTCCATGAGAATGTGATGCAGTCTCATCTCCATCCTTCTTGGATCAGGGTTTGAAGTCCCTGCAGATCTGGCAGTGGTCTTGTGACCCTCACTTAGGTACTTCAGGAAGATAGCATGAGGGTCACTCATTGGCACAGATTTCTTGCCGCTGGCCCAAGGCTTAAAACCCAGCCACCAAAGCATGCCTCCATACTGGGTGTCAGTACTCTGTGAATAAGAGGGAACGAACTCTGCAGAAAAAATAACAAAGAATACTTGTGTTAATCTAACACTAACTAATACCACTAAATGAACTACTCACAGAGAGGAAGATAATTGCCCTGAAAAGGGAGAAACTTACAGTAATGAGCCAATGAACTCAGACTACCAATCACAGAAGAAGGAACTCGGGCAGGCAGGGGAGGGCAGTCCAGGGGGCTCTGCCCTTAATACCATTGTGCAGCAGTATGAGAGTGCGCACACTACCCTGATGGGTACTGCCACGGGAAAAATCTCCAGCTCTGGAGAACTGGCCATGCACTACTTGAAGTGGAATGGACATTTGCAATGACTTAAAGAACAGCAGGTACTGAACAGGTTAGTAAAAGTTTTTTCCTAAGGCCCAGTCCAATACCTTATCCACTTCACTAGCCTTCCTGCATTCACCACAAAATACTCAAGAGATCTGACATAGCTGATATTTGGAAAAGATCGGGATTTATATTGTAAAATACAGTTTTAAAGAAAAACATTGGTTCAGGCAGTAGGGAAAATATCTCTCTGTGTGGGAGGGAGATCCCTACAGTCTTGTTATGTTGTAATTTCTCCACTGATCTTTTTAAAGGCACATTTTTTAGCACTCAAGTTTGTAATTATTTCAGGCAGTTTTTGCACTTTCATTTCACAATTTTGTTTGCTGTTTTCTAAAATGTAAAAGCAGTCTGTGGGGAGTATAACAAGTCTAAAGATTTATGTCAAATTATCTGCAGCGCAGTAACAGTCTGCTGAATTTTTTAATAAGGTTTCTGTTTAACTACAGAGTAGTCAGTGTGGCCAACATTTTCAAACGTGGGTACCTGAAATTAGGCATCTGCATTCATGGTTATCACTTAATATGTGTCTTGGACTTTAAGGGGATAATCATCCATAGCTCCCTTTGAAATCAGGTCCTGTGAATGCTCTGAGCCGTTCTAAAAAGCAAGCCGTTTGTTATAGATGCCTAGCTGTGGATTTTAAGTTACTAACAACCACCCAAGTTGTTAAAAATATGTAAGAAATTGTGAATTAATGTTTGGCAATGACAAAAGTGACTGGCTTTTGATATCCAAAGGAACCCTACAACCTCTAATAGTTCATTTTAATACAATGGAGGAAATATCTTTTAGTGTCCTTAACAAGCTGTGGGTAGGCAGGATTGAATATTATTTTAGTGAAAATGAGCTGTAGTCTAGTAGCACCATCCAAAAGAGGTAAAACTGGAAGTCTGTTCAGATGCAAGGTAATTTTTAGTAGGATAATTACTAATCTTAGCATAGTTGTTATAGTCTGTTACCTAGAGGCTTGTGAAATTGCAATTACTACTAGCCACGAGGATACCAAAACTCCCTCCAACCCTCATGCTCCTTAGATTATTTGTTATGAACAGCAGATTATACCTTAGTTAGAAATTACTTTAAGAAGAACTCTTCAGGGAAGTTGAGATTCCATGGTTTATCAGTTATGATTTATTATTTACTTTAAGAAACAAGCTTTTTTCCTTTATATTGCTACCATAAACAACTATTACTGCTTGACAGTATCATTGTTCAACTTTGCTAAAATGATTTTACTCTGCAAAAATCATTTTTTTGAATGCCCTTATTCCATTAAACAAATGGAAATTAAGTCCTCCTTTTTTTTTTTCCTTCTGGATTGATACATTTGACACGCAAGATCATCTTAAATGTATGCAAGGGCTCTGAACATTTACAGTCTGTAAATGATCTCCAAGTTACTGGGTCTTAACTGAGCCAAGGAAGATTATTTCCAACTAGGTGACTGACTAATTCTTCATATTAATGATTCTGCCACGTGAATTAATTCAAAACCCCCCTTTTATCTCCTAATAATCAAACCATAGGTTAGTTTCTTCCTGAAATAATCTGTATGGATGTAATCGTGGTTTCCATTCATTTGAAAATGTGGTGTGGCAGGGTTCTCTTTTAGAAATAATAATCAGGACACCTGTATGTTCATTATATCTCATATCACCATTCTCTTTTCTATGCTACTCGGTCCACTGTAAATTCCACTCCTGATGTCCAAGCCCCCACCCCCTCTTTTTAAAATTTGCTGCTTCCACAAAATCCCTGTGTTAACTGATATATGTAAGAAATACTGGCTCACATGTAAGAATATTAGCAAAACCTGGTTGTGCTGGTTATTCCATCCTCTGAATGATCCAGGGCATTGAGTGTCTGAATTGTTTTCTCTGTCCAGAGTATTTGCTCCATGGGGACACATCCTTCAGAAACCCCTATCAGCTGTTAGCTGTTATCTTCAGTGAAATTAACATTGCTCCATTACGAGGTGTCTTTGGAACCCTCTGCAAAGAGTGTCTACAGAGCAGTGTGGGTTGGGGCAAAGCTGAGGTAGAAGTCTCAGTGTATCTTTCCCTGAGGTAGGAGGATTCATGTAAAGGGACATGTAAGAGTCAAGTGGTGTCTTGGAATCCTGAGATTGCAGTAGCACCGATGTAGCAGTTCTGTAGGTAACCAGGTTTTGCCCTAGAACGTGGCCTGTTTTCTTTTGCTCTGTTAACAACTAATAGACTAGTGAAAAACCTATTTTTCTTACACAAGAAGTAGCTTAAAGCACCTCAGTGTGGAACAATTAACAGCAATTTACTAAATGTATTAGGATTAAAAATTACTTTTGAGTCTGAAAATATCTTCCTTTAGCAAGTTTTTTTTTCTCTACAAACTCTATTTGAGGCAACTAATTTTAACTTCAGACAAATGTTACAGTGCTTAATTAATCTCTGATTTATTTGCTAATTTCTTAATTTAGCAATGTTCAAAATACAACAGCTAGAAAAATAGCAAAACTTTAGTAAATTTCCACAAATTAAATACTTATTTTTCTTCCCCCTTAATTGATTATGCCTCAGCTTGTAGTATGCAGTTACCAATTAAGTAATTAAATTGCTAATCAAATAGTCTGGAAAGTTAAAATAGCTTTTCTAATTTATAAATATTTGTCATATTGTTTGATTGTCTGCATAGTCTCAAGCACACATTATTTCATGAGCTCATATCTTGAGGTGTTTGAATACATTAGAGCTGTAGGTGTTCTAGAGACAATTATAATTAAGGCTGCTGGAAGATTCCCTTTGTAATTGTGTGTTCTAAATTGCTCACAGTTTTTTCCCACATCTTTTTCAGTTTATCAGGCTGAAATTTTCTGGGTCTAGGGAAAACGAAATTATCCTTCAGGCCACAAAGTGTCAGTATTTTGTTTGCCCATTAGCAGAGGAAGAGATTTTCTGCAAAATAGTAAAATGGGATTTATAAAAACAAATGACAGGGTGATCTAGCAGAGCTCTAGTGCCTGCAGTTACTTTCTGCTTGGTTTTTAAAAATTGGATTACAGTTCACATTAATAATGTCCCTTTAACAATGACTATATGATATTCTGAGCCATATGTGCTTGGCTAATTTAGCTGCAGAGTCCATATTGAATGAAGCAGGCAAGTGTCTTCATGAGGCTTTCACTCATTGCAAGTGTGGGACAATGCTGCATTGTTTTCTAGCTAAACATTCCAGATGAGAGGTATTTTTTCCTTAAAAAAAAAAGTATGGAAAATTACATGAAAGTACATTAAGATATTGTTCAGGTTGCATAATTAAGCATGCAAAAGTCAGGAAACCCTAAAATTATGGTTGCAATCCTTAGCTACGCTGACTTATGCATTTGGTATGCATTAGTTTCTAGTTACACGATTGAAGAATATTTGAGAGCACAATATAGCACTCTTTTTCTGGGGCTAAGGTGTATCTGTTAAAACAAGTTTTTAGGATCATTGTCTTTGTATACTGTGTGTCATGCATATTAATTACTTTCATGTATTTGATGTACACAGATTTGAAGAAGCTGCTTCACATGCATTTAAGGTTTTAGAAGAAAAAATGTTTTGTAATCCTGAGAAATACTCAGATAAATGTCAGTGTTTCTTCAATAATCAAGTTTTTGTAACAGTTGTGCGAAGTCAAAGTGGCTCTGTATAGCATCACTACACACCAGACCAAAAACTGAAAAATACTCCAGTGGGAGTATCCTGTTGAATGTAGTAGAACTGATTTTTAAAATGCTTAAATATTTTGTTAATATTTTCAAAATGTCTATAAAACATGCATATCATGGAAAATATTACTTTTTAAAAGGGGATACACAAAATAAGCAAGTTTTCATTATCACATACTGTTTTGGTACTTTCTTACTCAGTCTAGTGGTTTTGCACTGCCTTTTCTTTCTTTTTCCAATTTGTTGACCAATTCAGATTTTATATCAACTTTGCAGAGTATTACTGACTAAAAAAGCAATAATAAATTATGTCAAATATCTGAATAACGTAGGTAATATTGAGGCTAGGAGAAAAACAGTGATTGGGAGAAAAAGTGATTAAAATATTTACTGTTCACAGGACATCTAGAATAGAAGCATGTATTAAAATCTAGTTAGAAGATTTTATGTGCTTTTGTCCATTGTCAATCTGTTATTTTTAAAGTTCTCATGTATTATTAATGAGCCGAGTAGACAATTTTTAATTATATACAGGATATAGAAAACTCAGTCAAGGTACATATAATGCTGTTGCATTGTGACAGATCTAAAAGCAAGGAAGTCACAAAGCACTACTGATTTTTTTTTTTTTTAAAAAAGGATGTCCAGGGATGTTCTGAAATAAGTGGAAAACTGTCATTTTGTTTCTTTAATAGTATGAATCTGATGAACAGGAGAAGAGTGGCTATCAAGAGTATGACAGTGACAGTGATGTTCCTGAGGAGCTGAAAAGAGATTATGTGGATGAGCAAACAGGAGATGCCCCTGTAAAAAGGTAAACATACAATTATTTGCCCTTTTGTATCTCTTGCTCTGTGCTTTTTAACCTTTCCTTTCTATTAAGATTTTCATAGAACCAAACACTTAGCTGTCAAATAATCTCTAATACTGCAGGCACTATTTGAGCAGTATGGAACCTAGCTCGCCAACATCAAGAGAAGCTGTAAGCCATGGAGCATTATCTGATGTTGTATGTCTATTGTTGTAGCCTTGCTGGTCCCAGGATAGGAGAGAGACAAGATGGGTGAGGTAATATCTTTTATTGGATCAACTTCTGTTGGTGAGAGAGAGAGACGATTCTGAGCTACACAAAGCTCTTCCTCGGGTCTGGGAAAGGTTCTCACAGCTAAATATAAGGTTGAACATATAGTTTAGCATAAGTAGTTACCTTGAATGGTCCCTTAATGTCTGCTAAGTGGCCTGTTACAATCCGGTAATCCTAGGATAAAAATTAGTGGCTTATAAATTGTTGTAATAAGTCATAAATCCAGTGTCTATGTTAAGATCAAGTTTAGTTTCTAGCAAAGTTATGAATTTAAGTTCCTAGGGTTGTCTTTTAAAAGTGTTGTGCAGGGTTCCTTTGAGGATGAGTATTGCATATAGAGTGATCACTTTGTGAAAAGTGTTCACCCATAGGTGATACGGTGTTTTTGTCTTTTATCACTTTCCTGTGTGTTCATTTGAGAGCATAGTGATTGTCTGGTTTCACCCACACTGGGCATGTACTGCATTGAATGAGGTAGACCATATGTTATGACAGGCATGTGTAGGACTCGGGGATCTTAAGGTATATTGTGGAAGGTTTTGATCATTGTAGAAATGGAGATATGTCTGCAGGTTTTGTATCTGTTATTCTGGCAGGGTCTAGTGCCTCTCTGAGTTGGTGTGTCTTGGTCTGTGGAGAGCTTGCTTCTGATGATGAAATCGGAGAGGATGAGAGGTTGTTTGAAGGCCGGAAGAGGGAAAGATCTCTTTTGGGACGGGGTCCTCTCTGAGTATGGATTATAGTAGTTTGATTTCCCATATGGGCTCCACTGTGGGATGGTAGGTGACAACTAGGATTGTGCAGTCAGAGAAGGCTTTATTTAATAGAGATCAACAGCCACCACCACCTCTCCATTAAACTCTCATTGGAACACTCCCACACTAGCATCAACTTCCTGGACACCACAATCAGCTTTAGCATTTGAACCCTACAGACAACCATATACAAGAAACCCTCAGATCACCACACGTACCTTCATATATGCAATACCTACCCAAAACATATCAAGAAATCTGTTATCTACAGCCAGGCACTCAGATACCACAGAATATGCTCCGAGGAGAAAGTCCAGGATATACACCGTAGCACACTCAAATCCGCCGTCACCAAACAAGGACACTTCACCAAAGAAGTAGATTGCTTCATGCAATGGGCCGCCTAATATCCCAAGAGAACCTATTTCAATACAGAAATGAAATGCAGCAATCTGTAATCCACTATTTTTTCCTTTTTGTCCTACAACTACAAGGGTGTTATTGGGCCACTTTAACTTGAATGGTCCCTTTTAATATGTGCTAATTACTTATGCTAATCTATCTGTTTGACTATGTATTTAGCTGTAACATTCTGAGTACTTTTCCCAGGCCAAGAAGAATCCTGTGTAGTGTGAAAGTTTGTCTCTCTCACCAGTGGAAATTAGTCCAGTCAAACATGTTGCCTCACCCACCTTATCTGGGAAGGAAACAGTGAATGGATAGGTTTAGAAAGAAGATAAAGATTCTCATAAGGAAAGAAGAGAAGTATTGATTAATAGAGCATTATACATTAACTGAGGGCTTGATCCTACAGTTTTCCAGGGAGGTAACTCCTGTTCAAGTAAATGGTAATTGTGCAAAGACAGATGGCTGCAATGTTGGATGCTCATTTTCAATTTTGGACCAAACCAGTAATTTTTTAAGTGCTGTGTAGATCAAAGGTAGCCATTTATAATTTCAAACACTTTAGTATCATTTACTGTTTTTATTGTGCCATCTCTGTATCATCTAAAAGAAAACAAAATACTAATTTGTCCCTTCCTCTGACACTGTACAAAGATAGAGATTAATTCATACTGACTAAAGCAAAAAAGCATTATTTTTCTATAGGCTTTCAGGGAAATTAGAATACTGTCATTCAGGCAAAATTCAAATATTCTTAATTGAGTTTTACAAAAAAGATATATTCCTATATCATCCTTGAAACAGCATATGTGCAGAACAAAGGCAACAGATTATTTAAGGGGAATCAAACTAAGTAGCTACATATACATTAAAATGCATGTTTATTGTGAAATTCTTAGAGCGTTTTCCAGGAATAACATATATTATTTTGAGGCATGGAAGACTGGGGGCTGTTTGAATTTGAGTGCTTTCATTCTCTTCTCTTGATTCTTTCCACTTATAGTGCTTTTCATCCTGAGCTGTTTAATTCTCATCTTCTCCATTTTGAAAGTGATGCGAGAATCCGCTAGCACCAGAAATCAAGCATTCTTGTCTCTAGTCTTGTGTTCAGAAAACTAGACTAGGCCTCTCTTTCTAAACATATTTACATGCCCTTATCCAGTTACATGTTGGGTGCATCCAACACAGTGGGAATTAATCCAGTTACATATTGGCATAAATAAAGTACATGGCTAGACCTGAAATGCATGTTGTACAAGGTCATACTTTTTTCTGTTTACATTTGAACACTGTTAGACATACATGGATAATTACTTTTTTTTAATTAAGTGTTTCTCGAGAAACCCTGAGGAGCAGGAAGCGATCAGATTATAATCTCAACAAGGTGAATGCACCCATCTTAACAAACACTACACTGAATGTTATAAGACTTGTTGGTAAGTAGAATGGTTTCATGGCTGTTCTGTATATACCTGAATATCATTGAGAATATGCTGGTTGGATTTCAAAATATTTTAAAAATCCTTATAGTAGAAACTCTTATTCGTTTTACCTTCCTTAGTTATTCTGAAAATGTTAATTCTTAAACTGACTTTTGGTCATAAGACAAATAATATGAATCTTGTGGGATAGTATATGAATTTTGAGTAAGATTAATGACATTCATTTGCATCTGCTTATTGCCTATGTAATGACTTAATTATACAAAGTGTTGAGTGCATAAGGTTAATAGATATAAAAAGGGCACAGTAGAAATCTGTGTTTGTTACACAGGCATTCCGATGGATTTATTTTTTATTGAAAAGCAACCTGGTTGCAAAATAGTCTTATTCATTTTTTTCTCCCTCTAATGTGCACACATGATCTATATTTACCTCATGATCTACCACTAAGGGAGATTTGAACTGTTGCTTGAAAGGCTAATTCTGACCATATAGGATCCTAGAGTGTAGGGCTCGAGGAGACCTTGAAATCATCAAGTCCAGCCCCACGTACTGTGGCAGGACCAGGTAAACCTAGGCCACCCTAATCCCTAGATCCTCTTCAGCAGTACTACCACCTAGCCAGTTATTCTCCATTTTGTAGCTGTGCATTTGATTTTTTTTCTTAAGTGTAGTATGTTGCACTTGATGAAATTGAATAAAGACGTGTTGAATTCAGACCAGTTCTCCAATTTGTCATGGTGATTTTGAATTCTAATCCTGTCCTCAAAAGTGTCAGCATCCCTCCCCGCTTGGTGTCATCTGCAGATTTTATAAGAATATTTATAAAAATACTCTCCACTCCATTATATGTCATTAATGTAAATATTGAGTAGTACCAGACCGAGGACAAACCCTGTGGGACCCTGCTTGATACGTCTCTACAGTTCAACAGGGAACCCTTGATAGCTACTCTTTGAGCACAGTCTTTCAATCATTTGTGCATCTACCATTATAGTAATTCCATCTAGAGCACATTTCATGAGAATGGCATGTGGGACTTCATCAAATGCATTTACTAAAATCAAGATATATCACATCTGCTGCTTCTTCACCATGTACTAGGCCGGTAACCATGCTGGTTATTCCTTATGGCCCTATTATCCTCTAGGTGCTTACAAATTGATTGTTTAATAATTTGTTCCTGTATCTTTTTAAATATTGATGTTAGGCTGGCAGGCTTCTGATTCTCTGGGTCCTCTTTGTGCCCCTTTTTAAAGATAGGTACTGTGTTTGCCCTTCTCCTTTATACTGGGATCTCACCCATACTCCAGTAAAATTGCTAATAGTTCTGAGACTGCTTCAGCCAGTTTCTTAAGTACTCTAGGATGAATGTCATTAAACCCTGCTGACTTGATTACATGCAACTTATCTAAATATTCTTGAACCTTTTCTTTCCCTGTTTTGGCTTGTATTCCTTCCCCCCTTGTTGTTAATTTTAATTGTGGTGAGTATCTGGTCACCATTAACTTTGTTAGTGAAGATTGAAGCAAAATAGGCATTAAACACCTCAGCTTTCTTGATGTCATCAGTTATCAGCTCCTCTTCCCTGCTAAGCAGAGGACCTATGCTTTCCTTTGTCTTTCTCCTAATCTATTCAAAAACCCTCTTTTTATTGCCTTTAATGTTCCTTGCTAGGTTTAGTCTTTCTGATTTTGTTCCTACATGCTTATGTTATTCTTTTGTACTGCTTAACAATTTGTCCATGTTTCTGTTTTATGGGATTCCTTTTTGATTTTCAGGTCATTAAACAGCTCCTGATGGAACCATATTGGTTAAGCTCTACCAAATTCACAGTCCATTTTGACCAATTTCATGGCCAGAGGGTTTTTAAGTTGGTCAGTTTCATGTTTTTAGATATTTACATGTGAAATTTCACATTGTTGGATGTTGTAATTGTGGGGATCCTAACCCAAAAGGTACCTGCAGGTAGGTCTGATCTCCTCCTCCCCACAAGCTGTCCTGCAAGGGAAGGATGAATCCTATGCCTCCCCAGCCAAGCAGGGACTCGCAGCTAGGAGCACCCCATTTGGGGTCTACGCAGCAGCAGGGAGAGAGCGGGCCATCCTCCACAAGCCTCTTCCAGCTGCAAGAACCTCTAGGGCTGCTACCCAGCCACAGAGCTTCCTGAAGCAGGAGGAAGCACTCTGAGGTGGGTCTGATCTGCCTCCCTGGCCCAGCATGCACTTGCAGCTATGAGCACTCCCTCCTTTCCCCCAGTTGGGCACTCCCAGCAGCAGTGGAAGATCAAATTTCATGGGGGTAGGGCTAATTTTATGGTTCGTGACCTGATTTTGGTGGACGTGAAATTGATAGGGCCCTTCATATTGGCCTCACTATTCTTCATTAGTATTGAACTCGTTTGTAGTTGTGCCTTTAATATGGTCTCCTTGAGAAACTGCCAACTCTCCTGAACTTTTTTCCTTTAGATTTTCTTCCCATTGGTCCTCACCTGTCAGTTCTCTGTTTGTTAAAGTCTGCTTTTGTTAAAGTCCAATGTCCTTATTTTGCTGCTCTCACTCCTCCCTTCAAATCATGAAATCTCTCATTTAATGATCTTTCACCCAAATTGCCTTCCACCTTCAAAGTCACTACTGATTCCTCCCTGTTTGTTACAATCAAGTCTAAAATGGCTTTCCCTCTGGTTACTTCCTTCCCTTTCTGGAACAAAGACTTTTGTCTCCAGTACATTCCAAGAACTTATTGGAAATTTTGTGTTTTGCCATGTTAGTTTTCCAGCGGATATCTGGGTTGAAATCTCCCAGGTCGTTTGTTTTGGGTATTTTTGTTTTTGTTCTAGAAGTGCCTCATCCACCTCATTTTCCTAATTTGGTGCTCTGTAATAGACCCTTGCCACAATGTCAGCCCTGGTTTTTAACCCTTTTATCTTTGTGCAGAGAGACTCAGCTGATCTGTTTCCCATCTCCTTCTGAACCTCAGAAAAGTGTTTATATTCTTGATGTATAGTGCAACACCACCTCCCTTTTTAGCTTGCCTGTTCCTTCCTGAACAAACTATACCTTGCTCTACCAGTATTCCCGTCATGAGCCTTATCCCACCAAGGTCATAAAACTTTTATCAACAGGAAACTGTATTCTTTTTCTCTCTGCACATACACAAAATTAGTCAATTAATTATTATTCAAACTACTTCATCTTGGGCAAATCCTAGAAAATCTTAGCGCTGAAGTGTAAGAAGAACAGCTGAAAGTATAGATATAAATGGAAGTATGTATTCAGCCTTAATTTTAGGTATTAGTTTCCCCATAACAACTGTAAATGTAGCATAGTATTTCTTTTAAAAGTAATGAAGTATTAATATCATGAGAGAGCACTACAGTGATTTGCTGCTTAATCTTAACCGTGAAGAATGGGGAAATTTGGGTGTATGTGCATATTATGTGTGATGTGGAATAGCAAAACTGATATTACTAAAGACTTTTATGAAGATGTTTTTGGTACTTCGTTACAATTTTTTTTTGAGGAAAAGCTTTCCATAATATGGAAAATTGCTTTTGCTATGGTAGAGGACTGCGGTTGAATTATTTTGTGTAGAAATTCATTTTTAATATGAATGCTTGCCAGTTTTCTCTCTCACAATGTCATTAGGATTTTTACTATATAGACCTGGAAAACATGCTTGACAGTTTGATTTATGTTATGCACTGTTATGACTCATCTTCTAGGGAACTGATTTATAAACTAAGCACCTGGGAGATGCTTGGACAATGCAGTTGGACAATGAACATTATCTATGAACAAATTGCTAGTCACTTCAGGTGTCTGTTTTATTTTAAGAAAATTCAGATTTAGGCCAACAAATCTGGCCTTAATTTACTGCACTTTTATCCCTTTTTTGTCATATGCAAAGTGAGTGGTTGGAGGTATAGTCTGGATTTGCTCTTGTGTCTTCCAGCCAAAGCCTTAAAGTTACATAAACTTTATTTTCATTGTTTGATTTTTTTTCCCCTTCTGGAATTATATTTAATTTGAATGGTTAAAACCATTAAGCAATGCTTTATACAACTTCTGTAGCAGCTACTAATGGCTGAACCTGTTTGGCTGTGTTAGCAGTTCCTTATATTTGGAACCGTTTACTAAGATAAGAGAAGATCACTTGGCCAACAGCCTTGGCCTTTTAGTTTCCTTTACTTCTTTGTTTTCTGGATCCATCCCTCCAAAGATAGGGTGACCAGATGTTCCATTTTTAAAGGGATAGTCTCATATTTAAGTCCTTCTGTAGGTATCCTGACTTTTTCTTAAAAATGAGCAAATTGTCCCACATTTATTGTCTTCCCCCCGCCCCGTCAGTACTGGCGGGTCCTGCTGCTGGCCAGATCCTTGCTCACCAGCTGCCCGTCTACCAGCAGTGAGTGGGAGGGGTTCAGTAGCTCGCAATGGGGGTGGGTGTGCAAGGCTGGTGATGGGGCAAAGATGCAGTATGCAGGGCTGGCCACTTCCCCTGCTTGTCCGTCAGCACAGTCTCCGCTGTGTGCCGGCTCTCGGCCAGTAGGCCCTGCCCCCCCGTTCTGTTTCCGGCTGGCACTGGCTGTGAGCTGAGGTGGTTGGTGAGTGCAGGCAGGCGCCAAGTGGCCTCTACTGCCCACCCATCAACACTTTATGTGCTTCCTGTCTCGCTGTCCTCTTCCTGCTTTGCCCCTTTGCCTCCCATCCAGCTCCGCTGCTCCTCCATATTCCCCCCCGCGGGGTGCGTCCCACTCCCAATGCTGTGTGGAGAACCAGCCACTGGTCGGATCGTTCAGCTCACCAACAGCCTGGCCTGTGGGCTCCTTCCTTTCCCCACAGCCTCTGGCTGTGCCAGTGCCCAGGGAAAGCCTAAGACCCTCTGTCCCAGGGTGCCGGCCAAGAGGAGCCAAGCCCTGCAATGCCCTGCACAGCGCTGGCATGGGGAAGCCTCTCCACCACTCAGCTAAGCTCCCAAGTTGGGGGTAACTATTTCCAGCCTATTAATGCCCCAAAGCTGCAAGCTTAGCACCCTCTTCACCCACCCTTCCCTCCCTGCCCTCAGCTCTGGGTCCTGCTCCCAGGGAGCGTGTGGCTGCTCTGAACCCTAGGCACCCTCCTTTGCTGAGTCACCTCTCTGGCCAGATTCACTGAAGCCCCAGCAGTCAGGTTCCCTGGGCCCTGGGGCACAGTGCATCCTTAGGGCTTAACCCCTTCCTGCCCTCACTGTAGCCCAGGGATAGGAGATGGCTGGGTATTGTTGGTGGCCAGCAGTAGCCTTGAGGTGTTAGCTACCTTTTGACACTGAGTGGGTAGGAAGGGACAGGCTGCTTACAGCTGGGGGTGGGGGAGGTGGGAAGAAATTAGCTCTGCAAAGACTCAGGCCAGGTCATCCCTTCCCTCCCTCCTCCTCCCCTGCAGCTGGAAGCAGCTCTCGTCCCTTCCCTCCCGCACAGTACCAAAAGGCTGCTACTGGCCACATTCTGGTGTGAACCCTGGCAGAAATTGGGGGTGGTGGTGGTGGTGACCCTGGATGCCCCCACCACCATGTTGTCTCAGGAAAACACAGTGCCAGGTACCAAGAGAGGTGGGTCCTTCCCTGGGGATCCAGGAATGGAGAGCGCCAGGGAGGGTTGGTTGGTCACCCCCTCCTGTGTGAGAGGTGTACAGGAGTGTGTGTGCGGGGGGGTAAGGGGTGTGTGTGTTACCCTCCCAATGTGATCCCTGAAGCCTTACAGGTGATAAGGTAAATAAAAAGAATCCAACTACACAGCATTTCTTTTTAACAGGGGCTCAGTCAACTTGATGTTAATTTGAATGTCTGTAAGTCTGATTGCCATTGAACTCACTTGAATAAGAGTAATTTTACCAGGTGTCCCGTATTCAGCATAGGGAAATATGGTCACCCTATCCAAAGATGTAAAAATAAAATGTATTGCTAGCTTGGCAGTTCTGTGGCAGTGTACAGGACTATCGTGCAAGAGATCCAGATTTAATTCCAGAGAACTGAACTCTTGATCCCTAGCCAAGAATCCGGGGAAGGAAATGGGTCTCATCTTTTAACAGCAGCCTCTCCAGGTAATTAAGGGTGTGGTTTTGTTTTTTTCCAAAGGGAATCTTAATCAGAATATGGTTGGAAGGGTGGTGGCCACAATGTGAAGCCTGAAAAAGTGAAGGTAGATAAAGCAAAGCAATGTTTTGGTGACATCTTGTGTGCTCTGGTTACATGGGACCAGCTAGGGAATGAAGAAGGTATTTGGATTAATGAATAAGACCAGGAAGACTTTGTAGCACCTTAGAGACTAATCAGGAAATAAACTGGTTAATCTCTAAGGTGCTACAAAGTCTTCCTCGTCTTATTTACGAATACAGACTAAAACGGCTGCTAATCTTAAACCTGGATTAATGAAGAGTTTTGCAAAATTCAGAAACCTAAATGGTTCATATTAATAAGGATTTCATAAGCCACGTGATTTAATTTAATGAGGATAGGAAGAGAATCAAATTGATGCAGAACTTTTCTTCCCAAAGGATAGCAAATATACGAAATATGTAGCCATTTAAAACCACTGAAACAAACTCTGTCCTTTCTAGCAACCACAGGAGGTAAGAGGAATCCAGGGAGAAACGTGAGATAGGAATCAGGAGGCAGTTTCTGAAGTGAACTGAGACAATTGGTCAGGCAACTTTTGCGGGAAGCCTTACAGAGCTAGAAATACTTGTTGGATGTGAGTGAATGTTTGTGTCTCATCTCATTTCATGTTTATCTTTTTGTGTACAATATCTTGGGGTGGAGGCTGAATGAATAAACCATAACCAAGGTATATTGTGCACAGAAACAGTATGAGTTAAAGTAGGTTCTAGTATAACAATCCACTTAATTTTGGATTTTAAACCAATTGTTCAAATCACGTGGTTTTCAGATTAATTAATCAATTTGTTTTTCATAGAGAAATTAAAAAGCAATCACTGTAAAACTTAATCTTTGTCCCATTCATGAGCAGTATATGATTTTCATTATTCAAAAAAATGTGAATTTTGGAAAATATAGTAATCCCAAATATGTGTACATGCATGTGTACGTACGCACACGCATGTGTACTTACACACACAGCGCCCATGAATACAGCTAAGATTAGCATTTGGAATGCAGACATACATTAAAAATACTGGAAATTCCTTACTAATCTATAGGTGGTAATTGGTTCTTTGCTGAAGATATATTGTGACCTTGACTGAGTCTCTCAAAGAGACTAAGTTTAGAGACTAGTATAGTATTAGTTGTAGAAATCGTTGTTTTTGTTAATTCCATGCTTATTACTATCCAATTTGAACTTTGGAAAAACCAACACAAAACTCTAAACTGTTTCTTCCTCTGGGCTTCCTAGTGCCTCCTGTCTTTCAGACTGACAGCTTTTGGGGGGAGGAATGCCTTTATTTTATCTCATTTAGAAAACAGCCCTAACAATGGAATCATTAGCAGGTTTCCCTATAATAGAGTATCGGCAAATAACAGCATCGTCAGAAGTAAAAGGAATGGCGCCACATCATCTGTTGGAAGGATGGACTGGAAACTCAGCAGCAAAAATTGGAGTTGGAGGAATTAGATGATGATATACTTAAGAGGTTTTTTTTCCTGTGTTTCCCTCTCTCCTTCATATTGTCATGTTGGTGTCTAGTGTTCATCAAAAAGTCTGAGAGGAAGTGAGATGTTTGGAATTCTTGGGTATCAAGGAAATGGTTTGCTGATAACCATAGCTATATGAAAACTCAAATACATTAGATGTTGAAAAAGTATTTACCCTTTTATTTTTGGTGATTTGAACATTTTGATATAAATTGGTACAATAAACACTGTCTTGTATAGATTATAGTTGAGGGAAGCAAAGCCAATTTTGTACTAGCTGTTCTAACAAATCATCAAAAACTAGTGTTCATCAATCCAAATTAGATAGGGTATCTATCTGAGTGTTTCTAATATGCCCATTGTTGCGGAGTCTATATGTAGTCTTTCACCTCCAAATATTTCAGAAATACAGGGAGATTATGCTACTTGCACTATTTAATAAACTTTCTCAGTACAGGCATGTCGCGTCTTACGCTGATTCAACTTACGCGATTTCCACTTTACGCAGTTCACCAAAAAAAAAAAAAAAAGGGAGAATTTTTTAAAAAAAACTTCCTGCAGGGGGGCGCAATTTTGCCCCCCATTGGAATCAATGGGTTTTGGCTATACGCGGTTTCTGCTTTACGCGGTAACCGCAGAACGGAACCCTCGCGCAAGACGCAACACGCCTGTAAATCTTTTTATTTTTTAACCAGATATCTGAACTTCACGTTAGTGCGTGTAGGTAACGATATTTCTATAGAAAAGATTTGCAAGCTTGGCATCATTGTAGGGAAAGGAACGAGAAGGAAATGTTCTTGGAACATTTTGTAGTGTCAAGAGGCTGAGTGATGTGATACAGAAATGTTCTTGGCATCTAAAGATTTTACAGGGACAAGACTTAGGGGGAAAGTGCAATGTATAGTCCATAGTTTCCTAGGTGCAGTCCTATGCTTTTGCTGCCTTGTATATTTATTCCAAGTATAGTGAAATTTTGACAATCAAACCTTTCCAGAAAAGACTCCTCTTTATATCACGTGCTGGCTATATATTGGCTTTGAAACATTGTGCGTTAGCACAAAGGATGAGTGGAGAAATTCAGCCTTTAGAAACAGCATGTTCAGACTTCACTTCAGATGACATAAGAGGACGATCCATTGCTTTGATTAGATGTCATCCCTTTGCATTTGGGCATAAGAAGTATAAACCACACATGGAAACTTATTTAAATTTCCAGATCATACAATGTAATAATGTTTTGTGGTTTGCTGTTTTCATTGATGCAGATATAATTAAACTACTTGTCATTCTAGGCCAAAAAAGTCAGTATTAAATGAAAGACATCAAATATTAGATAACTGAGTTCTAAATAATAAATATTAGGACATATTCAAAGTTTTCAAAGAATAACAATACAGTTTACACTAAATGTAAAGGAAAAAGTGTATTCGTGCTGGGCAAAAACTCATAAATGTCTGATTCACAAATAAATGTGCATCAATTTCTTTATATTTATATATGAATTTAGTCTGATTACTACATTGCTCCAATTTCTTGCCAGGAGACTAATAAACTGCAGTAACACAGTAGTGAACAGATCCAAGCAGTATAATTGTCACCAATAGAAACTGAGCTATTTAGAGATCTGGAAAGCAGAACTGTCAAATTAAAAGATATAAATACAGTGATATTTCTCTAATATACCTATCAGATATGTTTGGCTCTCACTGAATGGGACTAATAATTATGTTGTTAGAAAAAATAAGCTGGTATTTTTGCTCTGTTGGTTCATTTTTCTATCTACGAAGCAATCCTCTCTTTATCACAAAATACCAAAATACTTCGCTTGATGTTTTTTCTGCATTACATTGTTAACTTTCTGGGTATGTCTTCTGTGCACACTTCTTACAGCAGTGTGCAGAGTACATACTTGCATGTATAAATATACATATTTATATCCCCAGCATGGATATAAATAGCAATGTAGATGGTGAGACATTGCAGAGATGAGTAAAGATATGCTGATGCTGTGGATATGCATCCAGGCATATACCTTACATGGCTCCCCCATCAAAGTGTAGTGTCCTGCTGCCTCTCCCTGCCTTTCGCTGACACACGTGGCTTGTACGCAGCTTGCTTTTCACTGTGGCTTGAAGCTAGACATACCGTATCCACCACAGATTCTTATGTGCAGTATATACATAGCCTATATAAGTTATGAAACAGTGTAATGCTGCTAATGCTACTAACTTTAAGAATAAAATTATATCAACAACACCATAACATAAACATTTTAGCTGAAATATTTAAATATATCTATCTAGCTGTTTTGATATATTATACTGAAATCTAACTTTTTGTCATTTAGTATAGAGAAACTTTTCTGTTACAGTAATCAGTTTGTGCTTTATGAACTCATCCTTTATACTAGACACACTCTAATGGGAACATCAGCAAAAACTCTCCATCTTCAGCTAACCAGCATCCTACCTCCCCTGCTATCAGACATGAATGTAATCACAGTGATCCATACCTCTGTGAGCATCATAGTCTTTTATTACAAGGGCACAGTATTTAGGAGTGAATCCACAAATAATAAGATAACTCCCGCTGGTGAAAAGGCTGCCTTATGACAAATGCATGTCAATGGGAGCGTGTTGCTCCATACATGGTTCAATACACTGGCTTCCTACTGAACATCAAATCAAGTTGAAAGTCCTCAGGCACTATTCAGTTCTTGGCAGGGCACGAGGAAAACAAGGCCTATGATTTTGTCCTTCACAGAGTAAGGGAGAGAAAAATAAGAATAGGAAGTTAGTAAGCTCTCTCCTGAGTAGAGGAATTATATAGATCATCAACTTTCTCTAATGGAGAACACTGATTTACATACCTTTATAAAGATATCATCACACCATCTAAGTTTCACACCATTTAAGAATAAAAGAAAAATGCTTGAGTAGCATGTAAGCTATTTGAAGCAAGGCTTTCATATATTACCTCTTCCCATATGTCCCAGTCACAGGTAATGGATGTGATTCTGTGCTGGCAGAAAACTTGCAGACCAAGAGAAGCAGAGGGGCGAGGATGACTTTAAGCCATTTTTGAGCCTTTTTGATCTTGGGCTGCTCCAGAGACTGGAAAGGCTCCAGGCACAACTTGGACAGCCTTGGGATTGCCCTATGAGTGGCAGTGCAGTGCTGTCCAGAATCTCCACGGTGCTGCAGCGCTGCCCCCATTATGCCCCACAGACCTTCTGGCACACGTGTTATGCCTGGGCTTGCAAGTGGATCATTTGAAAGGAGTCTGGGAAGGCCTTATAGCTGTTTCCCATAATGCCTGCACCAGCGTTACCCTCCCTCGGCAGGAGATTTTAGAGTCTCTTTGCACCACTCTGTCACATGATGACTACAAGTACAGTGGCTAATATGCTGCAGACTGCTATGTTAATTTTGGCATGTAACCCATGTTACCATAGTTTTATAATTTGAAAAGTCTCCTTCCAGTAAAAGTGTTCTATTTTTAGTGGTATATTAAGCATCATTGCCAATGCTGGAGAACATTTTATAGCAATAATTCTCAAAATAAAGCTGAGATTCTGGAGCTAGCTTAGTAGATGCGATAAATTGATCCCCGATAGACGCAGATGGTGAGGAAATACTCCTAGTGGCTTGCTACCACCTGTGGTGTGGTTAGTGGGAGCATGGCAGACCTGGTGTCTTTAAGGGACATATTTTTATGGTCTATCATCAGACATTTCTCACTGCTGTCTCCATTTTCTCTCCCACATTTCTCTACTCCCCTGTCCTCCAAATTAAGAGTTTCAATTCTCTTCCTCATCCCTAGACTCTCTGCCTTCTGAATGTATTGATATCCTTCCCCCAAGTCCTGCAGGGGGATAGGCTATCTATTGATGTAGCACATGTTCTGGGGTTGAGCTAAGACTGCTCTGCTGCCACGTCTTGGGGCATGGACTGATGTGAGAAATAGAGAAGGGTAGTATGAGTGCTGATTTTTGTTTTATGTATTTTATGCATTGGTCAATATGATTTCTGTAGCATTTTTAAAAACTCTATCGTAAACCTTGAGACTGTGACTTCAAGTGATTTTCAGAAATTAAATAAGTTTGCCTATTGTTGTGTGATCAAATGTATGTAATGTAAACGGCTAGCATACTATGCAAAAAACCTGAAATCCCAAAACATCTAGTTTTCAGAAAATTCTGTGGCACTTAGTTTATATCAGTTGTCATATCTAGCCTCTTTTTAAAGTTCCTTGTTCCTGAAATCTTACTGTCTCACTAGATTGTGTCTAAAACTCAAGGTTAAATAATATCTAGATTTGCAAAAGTTTGTTTTGAATTAACAAAGCATTCCAGTGTCTACATACCACTTCTGCTAGGAAAACTGAACTTTTGTATTTTATCTTCAAGGGAAATACATGCAGATGATGAACATTCTGAAACCAATTGCATTTGATGTGATTCACTTCATGTCCCAGCTGTTCGATTACTATCTGTATGCCGTGTATACGTTTTTTGGCAGAAATGACACGGTAGGTAGAAATTATTATTCCCTTCAGAGCACATTAGTGTATGTGGTACTGTACAGAAAAGACTTCTGCTTCAAGAAGATTACTGAGCGTATGATCTTACAGAAGGGGCAGTGGCAATAGACTGGGGTTGGAGGCATGAATGAGAACAGGCCAATAAGAACAACTAGAAAGAGTAATGGCTTTAAAAGTATTATCACGAGGAGTGTTGATCGTTTTATATTTCTCTGTCTGGAGGAGGAGAGGGAGGATGCTGGGTGCACAGCAAGGGTGAGACTATTCCAGATACAGAAGTTTGCACAGAAAAAGGCACGCAGTCATGCATGGCAAAAGGAAGCGGCAAAAGATTAAAGGGGAGTAGGGACAACATGGTATGCGTGGGGTGGGTGGAGGGAGAGAGGCAAGCTGTGAAAATGGCTAACTCAGAGCTATATGTTGATTTGCAGATCTTGTGCTCCTTTGTCTAATGTACTCTAATAATGAAATCCATTTCTGTTCATTTTTAACATATAATTTGTGTCTTTTAGTTTAAGAAGCAAATACGCATCCACACTGTCTGTCCATCAACTCTTCACAGATTGTGATAGAACAGCATATAAAACCTGTATTTTTAAAAAATTAAAATAATAATTCCATGAACAATAACAGGGCTCTAAATCATTATATGCTGGCAAATAGTTGATGGAGTCACACATTCTCAACAGCTTGTTCTAAATAGTTTTGAGATGTTCTCTTTGGCAGGAGAAATATATTTGGGAGTTGTTTGTTTATGGAGGCTGGGTGGTAAAATTTTTTTGAAGGTAATTGATTTCCTTTGGCTTAATCAACTGTTCTGATATTTTTTTATTACATGTACTTTTTGCACCTCCTGTTTTGTGTTTTAAAGCCTGTACAGAGTTCTTCACTTCCCACATCTAACAGGGAACAGTACAGTGCTAGGCAGGTAAACATTATAGCAGATGAATAAAATTGTGTTTGTTACTGTAATGTGCTTAATTGTTGTTTGATAAACTCTTTTGCCTTGGAAACATACTGCTTACAAAGGGCCTATATAATAAAAAAAACCCTCTTGTAATGCTGCCATAGTGTCCTAAATCTCATGTAGGGTATTTTTTTGTTTGTTTTTTTTTTTTTTTTTTTTAACAATTCTTTAAGGAGTAGAGATGGGTAGTGGTATGTGATTTAGACTAGTAACAGTCATTCTTGTCAAAACACATGCCAGTGTGGTTCTTATTAGAAGTATGCTGATAATGTGACTGCTTTGGGTGGCCTAAATTCATTGTGAATCTTGTGTCTACACTTCATGTTTGTTAAAGTACATATCTGAATGACAAGGAAAGCAAAATGCACATACCATAAATTATTCACAGAGAAACTGGTGTTTAAACTCTCAGAACAGTGAGCCGACTCTAGATACATTATCTCCAGTCATTTGTGATTTTCATAACTTGAGGTTTTTTACTATTATTAATTATGGGAAAGTTGTCTCATGTGCTGAGCATCTGGCATTATCCACTGAGAGAGGAAGAGTACCATTCAAATACCATTTTTCACACATCTATCTTTCTCTGCATGCACATTAAATCTGTTTTTCCTCACCTTTCTGTAAAATCATGGCAGAACCTGATGCCCTAGAACCTCAGTAATAACTTGTGAATTAATTTTACCAAGTAATTATTAAGTGAATGCACATAGGTATACATCCCAAAATAAACTGTTAATGCATTTTGCTAGTGATAGATTAGTTTTAATTGATGTAATATAGATGATATAACAGTAAACTATAGCAGTAAATGTAAAGTGTATTTCATAAAATTTGTGTGCCTGGGTCTTACACAACCCTCGTGACTTCAGCATTTGTTCTAGAGAAATCTTAGTCAGAGCTTAATCTGCTATTAAATTATTATGAGAATTGGGGAGAAATCAAATCATTTTTGTGCAGACAAGTAGGCTTAGGGAAGTACTGATTAGCAAAGTTTGACTGTGATTTCCTTGGCATTCTGTTTTTTTCCATCGCATATCAATTATTAGGTCATCAGTAAGTTGTGGAAATACTGTATCCACTGTCTGGCATACATGGTTTGTAAAAATCCACATGAAACTGCAGGCCATGTGCAAAACAATTGAATATTGATATAATATGCTCTGTATGATGAATTCACTATGGTCCTATCCTTGATGACTGCTGATCTTATGTTCCGTATAGAAGTATGTAAATACACTCTACAGCTCTCTGCATATTTTTTCCCTTTGATTTACACCTGGTCATCCCTTGCATAGAAATCCAATCGTCCTTTTGAAGTGAAAAAAGGCAGAGAGTTTAATGCATAGTAACATTTTTGTTCATGGAGATTTATTTAGAATTACACTCATCTTTGTTTGTGTGAATTTGTTAATATGTACTAAGGAAATTCTGGTGCTGGACAAAGTTCTTAAAAGTGAATAAAAGAAAACCTACTTGTGCTGCCTCCTTTTCTTTGTGGTAGCATATTTTTTTAAAAGAAAAAACAAACAGTTTTATTTCTGCTTGCTTGTTTTTACCATAGGTATGTGAATAATATCAAGTCTTGGCTGCTCTGTTCTTGTTGGGGGAGCCTGGAACTGGACCCAGAGCTTTCTCAGTCCTCTTAGAGGAGGACTGGGCGATTCTCTCAAAGAAGTTTTTTTTTCTCCCAATTGGAAGTTAAACATCTGCGTAACAAAAACAAAGAGAGAATACTAGTAATAGAATCATAGAATATCAGGGTTGGAAGGGACCTCAAGAGGTCATCTAGTCCAACCCCTTACTCAGAGCAAGACCAGTCCCCAACTAAGTTATCCCAGCCAGGGCTTTGTCAAGCCTGAACTTAAAAACTTCTAAGGAAGGAGATTCCACCACCTTCTTAGGTAACGCATTCCAGTGCTTCACCACATAAGTCTTCGATTTGTCATTTCTCTTGTTCTTCCATCCTCCAGCAACATCAAGAAAGCTAAGATTTGATATTTCTAAAATAAAATATTTTTCTCCTTGATTTTTATTTTTTTTTTAAATGAAGGCTGCCACTCTTCACCATGAAGAAGCAATGAAGAGTGAGAATATTCTTGCTATATAATTCTCCTTTAAAATTCAGTGTAGATGGTAAATGAGTAAAAGTTGTAAAAATGATTTTGATTTGTGGAAACTACTTGACCATGGCTGATCATTTCTTACCCAGATGCAGTCTGGGAAAAGTTTTATGGGATTGCATCCAACCTAGCATATTGCAGTGTCTAAACATTGTTCAGAAAATTATTTTTCTGGTGTGAAACACATACCAGTACCATATCTTGGTACTTCTAGATAATGTGGACCCTGGATATAAATGTATGTTCTGTAGTTTTTTCCATCTCCATTATAATTTCATTTGATTGAGCTGTTCTGTTTGGTAATATGTTTCTTCTGGAGTGAAAATTGGAAAATAAGTAGTTGTTAATATAAACATGTTGGGCCAGATCCTCAGCTGGAGCAAATATTGTAGTTACATTGACGTTAGTGAAGCTATACTGACTTGGACCAACAGAGGATCTGATCCATAGAACATTGAACCCTGTGCAGAGCATGAAGATGATACATTTCCTAGCTTGATCAAAATAAATATTCAGTAATATAAATTACTTCCATAAAGATTGATGGGAAATAATTATGCAATTGAAAGTTACATACAAGTGATTAAACAAGTGATTCTGGGATATAATGTAGTTTGTGAAAAGTTAATAAACATGGTCATTCTATATTGTGACGTATTAATTTCTCAGCCAGCATAGTATGATATGCCATTGTATGAGGTCTCTCTCTTGCTATTCTGTGGAAATAAAATGTCATAGTTTCCTGTGCCTGCAGAGTCATTTTGTAGCATATAGTCATTTTAAAACAATCTAAGAGAATATTCTGGCAAGCATCCCCCTGACAAAGTGGATAATGATCATTTGTCAGTATGAATTGGATATGGTCATCTTTGTGAACTGAGCACAATTCATTCTTTACATCAGTGTAGTGTTGAGTGCAGTGATCTTTGGCATGTTTCTTTTCGTTTTGGTTTTGTTTCAATTATATGCTGAAACTGTACGTAAGTATATTGTATTGAACAAACTGTGAACATTTTGGGTGTTATGTTAGTGACTAGACTAAAACACACAATTTGTCCTTGACTGTTTTTTACAATATTGTTGGGTTTGTGTTTTTTTTCAGTTTGAATCAACAGGACTGGGCCTTAGTAGTAGCAGGCTGCGTACTACGCTGAACAGGATACAGGAGAGCCTGATTGATCTGGTAAGAAACTGGAATTTGTTAATGTTTGTTGAAATAAAGGAGGCATATTGTAAAAAGTACGGCAATTAGTATACAATATGGTTCATTAATTTTGCCTTTCCCCACACTCTGTGTTTATGATGAGACTGTCGTAATAGATTTCCAGCAGTTGTAGGTGGGTTTTTTGTTCAAAATCACTTTGCATATATCTACAAAACTAGTATGAAACTCCCAGATTCCTCCCTAATTTAATTATGCTTCAGTAATAACTTTGAACATTTCTTACCATTAAAACTTGTGTTTAAGCTCAAATTCTTCTTGTTCACATCTAATGAAAGTGGAGAATGGAGGCTACGATGTTTTTAAATTGATACCCAGCATCCTATTTACAAATTCATTGCTAAAACGCTTGTAGAAGAATAGCAAGATCATAGTTTGTAGAATTTACCTACAACAAAAGGAGACTGAGAGATGGTAATGACATGCTAAGTACTTAATTAAATCACTCAAATGGTAATTCATCTTGTCTAAAGTTTAGACTTCAAATTGATTGTTTGCTTTAATCTCCATCACCATTTCTAAGGGTATGGTTACACTTACAAGATTCTAGCGCTATTAGTTATAGCGGTCCCCTTATACAGTAATATGTATAGCGCTATTGTATGTCCACACTCAGACGCGCCAGCCATGGCCACATTTGGGGCACTTAATGCGACATTAAGAGCAGCGCATTAGGGCAGGTATCCCAGCATTCAGCTGAGTGCAACGTGCTTTTTAAACGAGGGGGGTGAGGGGGACACATTGTGTGTATGTGGAGAGAGAGAGACAGTGGTTTTTCCGTTCTTCTGAAAGCCTGTCAGCGAGCCTCCGTTCACAGAGGGCTTTGTTTTCACACAGGCTCCCTCCTTAAACATTTGCGTTGCTTATCTGCGGAGTTAAGAGAGAAACTCTAAAGAGGTACTTCCGCATTCCTCCAGCCGAGTTCAAAAGAAAGGGAAGAGCCGTCAATTGCCTTAAATGGCTCTAGGCATCTCCAGAGATCACTTGTAGCGCAGTGGGTGTCCACATTCTTGCTGTAGTGCTACAGCAGCTGCGCTACAGCCCTTATTCCCCATGCAGAGGTGGATTACGAGGAGCGCTATAACTCTGCGGTTATAGTGCTCTACGTGCCTTGCCAGTGTGGACGGGGAGGAGGTTATAGCGCTCGTGGGGCCTTTATAGCGCTATAAAGTGCCAGTGTAACCAAGCCCTAATGCACTTACTGTTCTAAGAGGCCTTTACATAAAGTAATGGCAAGCTTTCTAAATGTTCACACATTTAATTCCCCGAGAAAAGTATGTACATCTGTGATAGCAGTTTAACAGATTTGTTTCAGTGGTATAACTTTTAAATGACAGCTCAGTCTTGAGGGAAAAGGATGATATATAATTCATTTCTCACAACTTAAGTATTGTCACTTTTCCTGCCATATATGTTACAACGTAGATGCCATGAGTCATTTTAACATTTGTTTTTCATGAAAAATGGTAAATAAATACTATATTTGCATTAGACTGGCAATAGATTATACTTTGTAGTACTCTGGGGGAGTAGCAAATATGAGAAGTTTTGCCTTTATGTAGGTGATTAAATGTTAGGGTTATACAATGCAACTGGAGAGCAAAAAGCATATAGAAATGTAGCAAAGGAGTGAGGAATTGTGCTTTTAGGAGGGGTCAATCCATTCTCATCATCGTATCCACTCATTATACTCCTCCACCTGAACATAGCCATTATATGAACAACATGCCTTCATATCTCAGTGTCAGTACTTTGATTCGTTAACCTTTTACCCCCAATTGGGGATATTGCAGATTATGCATTCCTTCTGCCATCCAGTCTTAAACCGAACTTCACACTGCTTGATAATCTGTATGTTATTCCCTGATAACCAGAAACTTCTACGTTTAAACTCTGTACCGTTCACGTTTTTAAAACATCTTAATAAAGTTTTTAAACCTTTTCTTTCCTTCTACTTACTTTGAAATGTAAACACTTGAGGCAGTAATGTACTGAATAAGAGCTAAAAATATCTCATATGCCATGTTCCTCAAGAAGTATCTGAGAACCTTGGAATCTTAGGTTCCTGATTCCTAATGACTTGCAGTAACCAGAAGATGTGAGATGAGTCATGTTAGCATCTTGCAAACCTTCCAGTATAAAGTCTTATGCTGGTAAATTGAAATGATTTTTCTAGTTGGGCTAGCAGAAGGGAAGTGTTTTCTGCTTCTTCCTGTTCTTGCTAATTCTTGATTATTTGTGGAATTGAAGTATGATAGTCTTTCTTTTGTCAGTGAAGGTGTCTCTCATGTTTATATGTAACCTATCGGGACCCTTTTTAATGTTCTTGTTTTTACATAGCCCATTGTAACATACTTTCTGAAAATATTCTTGCTTACATTTCCTCTTATTTGTCTTTTAGTGGAATCTTAGCGTTTGAATCTCGTTCTGATTAGGCTCTTCATATGTTGGGAATTCTGTCCTTTGCATTGTCTTCTGTTCAAGTAACATTCTCAGTGGTTGTCATTTCGGCCAGGATGGCAGATCCTCCCAATATTGATTTTGTCATAAAGAAAGCCATATTCTATCCTTATCAAAGTTTTTTGATCATGGTTGTGTCAGATTTCCATCTTAAACTAGAACTTGGTATGTTACTAAATACTCTTAGCTTCCCGTGGAGGCTGGGCTCTGTTATCTGGATGTCAGGAGCCTTGAGCTATTTAGACAGGTCTAAGCCTTTTGGAAAGTCATATTGGCTTAATATGGCCTTTGTTTCCCCCTTGGACTTCCCCAATCTTTGCTCCAAGGCTCAAGTAAGGCCTGTTTACTAACTACTTGTGACCCGGCTGAGGAGTGAACATCTGGAAAATTTAGGGTCCATTCACTAAAGCAAGAGTTCCTCAGTAGCTTTCCTTTGGACCACATCAGCTTCTGAAATTCATAAGCTGCCTGTTTGGAGTTCAGTTAATATGTTCATGAAGCATTACCTCCTTGACTGACAGTCTAGGTCAGATGCCTGTGCAGAGTAATAGTACTTCAGTCTTTATTCAGTTGAGTCCTCCTGCAGCTTTGTACTACTTGCAAATCTTCTTCAATTGGAATCTGCAATCGTAATTTAATGATGGAGGCAGGAAGGTTACCTACAAATAATTGGAGTTCTCCATGTGCATGTGTGGATTCAAGCTGAACCTCCCTACTTTCCCATTTCATCCTAAATTACCAGGTGCATCCCTCAAGTGGCATTTGAAGGAGCCCTATAACATGGGCTGCTCCAAATATATTGAATGAAGAGACAGGGACCTGTGATTGTGAATCATGTGAACTATCTGTCCATGTGAAAAAAGTCACAATTATGGAAAAAAACCCTGATAAGAGTCTTTCTCAGGCTCTCAGAATCATTATGTCAACAACAGATGAGTCCAAATGGAGGTATGAAGGGGCTTAACCAAACCCATGAGGAAGTTCATCACCTGAAACAAGATCCTAACAGCTAAAGCTAAAACTAGTATTGGGTGCTGGAATATGAGAACTATGTGTCTCACTGGGAAACTGAGTAAAGTAATTTGAGAAATGACTCAGTTCAATCTTAGCATTCTTGGAATGAGCTAAATGAGATAGATGATTCTATTCGTACAATATCCGAGAACTCTATTCAGAAAGGCAAGATGATACTCCATATAGTGGGAGTTGGAGTACTTCTCAGCAAAAAGGCAACACAAGAGCTATAGGATTGGAAACCAGTTGACTCATGAATTATGCTAATATAACTATCATCCAGTGTTATGTGCCTACCATTGGCCGTAATGAACAAGTAAAGGATGCATTCTACAGCAAGTTTCTAGATGTACTTGTGATGCTGGTAAACCATGTGACAGCTGTTGCCATGGCTATAGATGTCTGCTGAGCACTGGCAAATTCATAGGTGGAAACTAGACCACTTCATCTGTATGTTAATACTGTTCAAGATAGGTTTAAACTTATAAAGATGTGTTTAGACAAATTGCTGCATGCATTAATCTTACTTGCAATATCTATATCCTATGCTGTAAGGTAATATGTAGGTTTTGCTTTATAATTGTAAAAATGCCTGATCTGAACTTGTGAGCCTAGACAGCAAGAGTGGTAATCAATAAGGACTATCAAAACTGAATGGGCTATTGTAGGACAAAAACCTCAGTTAATTGCCCTATCCGCCTATAAAAAACTTATGTCCAGGAGCACTTTTCCCATCAGTTTGAACTCTGGGGGAAGGGCATATAAAGATGCTCACAAAAAGAAATAGTTATCTCTTTGCTTTTTGGACTCTTACGAGAGCTGGAGCTGAGAAACAAAAACAGAGATTCCCCAGAGTCAACCTGGATTTGCCTAAAAGACATTCAGTGGACAGACTACTACATCTATCACCTTATGGAATCACACACTGTAAAACATTTGTGCTTATACGTTGCTTGTTTTAACCTGTAAAATAGCTGCTCCTCTAATCAGTAAATACCCTGAGCGTTTATCTCATTTTCTAGATCAAAGTGTCAAACAGTTTCATTCTAGAAAACAAAATGTTTCATCATGAAATAATGTAAAAGTAATATAAAATAATAAAATAAAACTTTCAAGTGGAAATTGTGTTGTCAAATAATGCCAAAATTTTATTGAATCAAAAAAAATAATTTGGAAATCTTTGTTTTCACTGAAAATTTTGTCAGAATCAATATGATTTTGTGAAAAAAATCAATATAGTTGAAACAGCATTTTCTGATTGAAAGCTTAGCCACAGACATACATTCACAAAAGCTCCTAAGGGCTTTAGGAGCATAATCCCCAGTGATTTCAGACACTTTTGAAACTCCCCTTATTGTCATACTTTGTTGCCTCATATCAGTTTATTGAGATTTTTTTTCTTGTAATACTTGCTTTGAATGTATCTTTATTTTTTCCTTACTTGTACTGTATAGGGCCCAGGCTCAAGAGATGCTGTGTGAGTCCTGTCAGGGAACTTCTCTTGGCATTGAGGGCACTTAGCAATTTACAGGATTGTGCTTACATGCTCTTTTGGTGCTGCATTTTCCCTGTTCAATTTAACTAAAGAAGGCATTTTGAACTGTATATAAATGTACCCAGTGTAATTGTAGCCATGTCAGTCCCAGGATATTAGAAAGACAAAGTGTGAAATAATAAAATACATTACTGATAGTTTTTTTCCAAAACAGCTACATCATTAATGACAGTACTAGAAATATTAGTACATCATGATCTGAAATGAAAAAAGTTATTTTGATGATGAAATGATAGGTTTGGTAAAATTCCAACACAATCCACAGCTTAGTAATACTATTTGTACGTACTTCACTTGCAGGCGCTAATGTGAAAGAGGTTGCCAGGAGCTCATATAGTGATTGGGTAATAAGTGTTGTGTCTTACCTACTTGCCATCTTTGTCTTAAGAAAATATTTGCAGAATAACAGATACAGTCAATTGAAGTGTATGTTTTAAAGTGGCTGAGAGTGCAGTTACATTCTGAAGAATAAAATAACTTTACTTCCTTAGTATTCTGGTTGACTGGCTTTGTGTCTGTCCCTGGGATCTTTGGACTTTCTCATATTTACATGTCCTATGAAACTTTGGACAGTGTATACGAAACTGCAATAGCTCCACCCTAAAGGATAATTATAGTACGTATCTCTGTTATGTAATGTGGTGGGGCGCAATCATAGTCCTTTACATTTATTTAATTACAGGGAGTTCTCAGACTTACGATACAATTCGTTCCTTAGAATTGCGTTGTAAGTCAAAAATGCTTTTCCCATAGGAATCAATGGTATAAAGGGGGGATTAGTTCCTGAACCAAGGCTTGAAGCACTATTTTCACCACAATAACCCAGATTTTTATACTAAATTAATTCTAGATGACTAATTTAGCAACATCAATATATTTATTTGGTAAACAGCATTCAAATAAGCATGTAAAATCACATATGCTTTGACTTTCTCTTAATAACATCTATTTTTGTTTCAATAGTAATTGTTTTGCATTTCTTAGAAGAAATACCACCTGCACTGGATTTATGCTTTTCTGCCATTTTAAATTTTTTTTAAAAAAACCCACAAAGAACAGCAGGTGAGTATCTTAAGACTGGGCAATAGGCAGGCAGCTGCTTAGAATGCCGGCAACATACTACACAGAATTGGGCTTGCTTTTTACTGAGTTGTTTGTAAATAATTTTGTGGTCACGTTATAATGAATGGAACTTCAAAGGGTTCCCTTGTAGCCACTTGTCTGAGTGGCTTTTATGGCCCGGGTAGCTTGTTGCCGGGTAGCCTTGCCGCTTGTTTTTGATTGGCTGAAACCAAGGCCGGAAGCCAATCAAAACTTGAACAGTGAAATCAGTGATTGATTGAGGCTCTGCTTGTGATGTGTGCTGGTCTCCCTGCCCGCTTTCATCATAAGGGCAAAAAAAGCGTCTTGGGGTGAAATAGGTAGTCAACTGAAAAGTGTCGTAAGTGGCATCCAACGTAGGTCAGGCATTGTAAGTCTGAGTATTCCCTGTGCATGCTTATTTAAGAATACTGGATTTAATTTATATCTGTTGTGAGAAACACTTAATCAGATTACTCAACTTTCTGTGATTCAGATATGCATGACGCAGGCTCAAATTACCACAAATAGTAAAGATAATAGAGGAAGAGGCTCTAAAAAGATGTAGCATTCTTTTTTTGTGTGTTGAAGTTTTCTGTAACTTCATTTTCAAGAATCAGTATTTCTTATGTCATTACTTAGAGTAAACCAGTGAAATAAAACCAGGCTTGTTATAGGATCATTATAAAATTGAGTCTAAAACAATTGAAGTCTTATAATGAAGTGCAGCCAAGAAGCATGTATTATAGCATTTGGTTCAGAGATAAATGTGGCACTGTCAAAAGTACTATAGTACTATAAAGTACAGGTTTTTTATTTCACATGTCAGTTGAATCAAATGTTATAAGGTAGTGGTCTCTTGCTATCTACAATGAGTACGTTAAAAAGTAATCTACTGCTGCACCCCTCAGGAAAATATGTAGAATGTTTACCACAGTCTGATATGTCTACTGTTGTGACAATTAGCTGTCTTCTGCTGATTATATCATTTTCAGGCACCAAGTGGCAAATCTTCTGGACTGGCAGACTTCCAAACTAAGAACTCCTGTATGCTGTTACTAAACCCTGTTCAAGATATAATTCACCATTGTTATAGGCTTGGAATTGGATTAGTATTCTGTTTTATATTTTAAGTTAATGTTCTCCAATTTTTAGTTAACAGTCACTTTATTTCTCACTAATTTTGCCTTCTGGAGTAGAATGGAGGCACTTAGAATGTGGGAATGCTGTACAAAACTCAGTACACAAAAATAAAACTAACTGAAGCAAGGAGAATCAGTAGTTAGCTTATTATAGTAGAATCTTACTGCAGATTAGATATACTTTATAAGTATCCTTCAAGACTGTAGGAGTACTTGATCAGCAATTTTTCCCAAGCCTTGGAACTGAAGAATCATGACAACGAAGATAACACTTGAGTCTGCTGATACTTTTTTCCTACAAATATCTTTAGGACAAATTATGTATCTCAAGGAAATACTTCCCTCCTAGTCTTTATATCTAATTAATTTTTCAAAATGTGTAGATCAGTGGTGGGCAAACCATGAGAATGGCAGAGGGAGCTGTGGGGGGCCGTTCCTCCAGATGGTTAATGTCAGCAAAACGTCTCGTGGCCCGCAATCAGATTACCCTGATGGGCCACAGGTTGCCCACCACTGGTGAAGATTAATAAAATAAATTAATAAATTTGACCCTTTAGAAGTAGCTTCATATGGATTGCATATCTTCGTATTAGTCAGCAGACAAGACAGGTACAGCTGTGGTGCTAACGAGAGCAATGAAGGAAATAGAAAAAGTCCTGAGTTTTAAAGCAGTTTAACAGTTTTTCAAAGGCACTGTCTTGACAAACACCCACAAAACTGATGCCCCAGTCACTGTCTGTGAGAGAACTTCATCCCATCCCATCATCTATTGGTTCCCACATCCTCAGATGGTGAAGACTTGGGGAATGAGTGTATAGCTTAGTCTTCCTATACATTCAGTTCTCAGGCCGTGTAACCCCCAAGAAGGGTGTAATTTTGTCGTAGTAGAGATAAGAATATCAGTCCAGTGATGCCATCAAATCATCTCATGCATGTACTCAACATCCTGTAGGTTGTGATTTATGATTACTGATGATCTAGAGAGGAAACTTCCAATTCCAGTTCCCTTTCTCATCCAGTACCCAGACAGCCTCTTTACTATCTTCACAGTTTAATCAACAGTGGCTTAATTGTTGCCTAAATATTGTTGAAGCTGGTATTATACTTGCACATGACTTTTCAGATTGAGCTGTTTGAGGAAACTATACATAACAAAATACTTATATTTCATTATAGACCTATTTGTTCATGGATATCATCAGATATTTTAAGAATTAGTATAGTTTGATCTGTATTTTCTGTAAATAGTCCACTGTACCCATTAGAAAGAAGGATATAAATATTTGAATAAAGTATGTAGAATGGCAAACTGAAGAGTAATCTTGGGAAATTATTGTTGGATGGAAGTGTAATTTTAACACATTCTTCTTTTGCTGTGGCTATTTTCCCACAACAATATAGATCTTTTAGCAATAACAGTAGATCAGAGACTACAAAGTGCCATAAAAGTCTCCTCAATTATATTATACTGGCTAGGTCTCAGGGGCAGTGACTTTCTTCTTTGTTGTTTGTCTGTACAGTGCCCACCACAAAGAGGCCCTGATCAACATTTTGGCTTAGTTGCCACTGTCCTAAAAATAATAGTAATCCTGAGAGCCTCTCCATGCAGTTATGTGATCTGATTACTGGCTGCTAGTTACTAGGCTGAGGAGACTTGATAATGATTTACAGAGGGTGTTTTATCCTAAACTGGATAGCGATTTGCTCCCTTCAGAATTTTTTTATCTTTATTTTGTGGGCAGTGAAGACTTCAATTTTAACAGTTTAGTTTTAATTTGTGGAGCTAAGCCCCTCATTAGAGTGGTGGCGGCTAGTCACATTGTGTAGATGTTTTTATCTTCTAAAAGGTAATCTTTGCAAGCCTAACAATTCCTGCAAGATAGGCTGTTTTCTGATGGAACATAATGCTATCTTTATTTTAGATGTTATATGGTTTTCTCTGAAAAACTAAATAGAGCATAGAAACTGATGGCATTTAATGTATGGAATGAATGGCTTCTAGAGGAAGTGAACCTTGTATAGGGTTACCATGTTTCAGGTTCCCCAAAAGAGAACACTGCTGGAGAGGCAAAACTTGGGAGGGGGGTGCTGTAGGGGTGAGTGTGTATTGGGGGCTATTTGGGAGTGCTGGAGGTGGTACCAGGTGCTCGAAGGGGTGTATATTGAGAGGGGTATTTGGGGTGGTGCTGTGGGGATATATGTACTGGGAATGGGTATTTGGGGGGTACTGGAGGGGTGTGTATGTACTGGAAGGGTATTTGGGGGGGTACATAGGAGGAGGTATTTGGGGCCTCACTCTTGAGAAGGGGGGCAGTGTTGCCCCATTTCATGGTGACCGAGTGGCTGGTGCAGACCGGGGACACAGCAAGTGTCATCAGTCACCTGCCTCCCTGTGAGACTCTCTGCGTCCCCAGGGCTGGGAGCCTGGGCAGGATCTGGCAGCTGTGAGAGACCAATCAGATGCAGGGGAGGAACCGTCAGGAAGTGAATCAGTCTGGGCTCTTTCTGAGCTGCAATGTCTGCTTCTCAAAAAATACCTGGACATTACCTCTTATTTGAAAAATCTGTCTAGACAGCAGGCGGAGGGTCAAAATAGAGACAATGTCTGGGAAAACCCAGACATTTGGTAACCATAACCCTGTATACAAAAGGAAGGTTTAGCATTAGCTTTGTACATGTGATAGAAGTCTCATAACTATATTGCTGCTTCAGTTTGTTCATTTAGATCTAACACAAAATATTTTCTTTGAATGACTAGATGGCCCAGGGAATTGGAATAGGATACTGAGCCTTTCCACTCTAATTTGTTAATTTGAATAAATTTGTTGGATGTCAGTTGATTGTCTCAGATTGGGCTTTAAATGATCAAAAACTGAAACACCTTATTTTTAGACTCTGGTTACCATGCACAAAATCTCTAAGTTGTGTGCTCGTATTAGAAAAGTGCAGATGTCTGTGCTCACAAAGTTTCACATGAACAAGTGGAAATCAGATAGTGGCCCCACTGAAAATCAGTCTTGGTGCTAAAACTGCAGCAGCAAAATATGCATGAGTAAAGCACAGGTCTGCAAAGCAGAATGGCTAATTATGTGTACAAAGTGGTGTTTGCATTCTCAAGTACTTCGTAATTTTGTGTGTGCAATATGCATCTGCTTATTTTCCAGAAAGACCTTAGGTACTTAATTTTTTTATATGTATCACCTCATTTGCTGAGCTATTTATGAACACTACACAGATCTTTCACTTTATGCCAAGTGAGTTCATGTATAAAATTGCTAACAAAATTTTCCAAAGACTGTGTGTGTGTGTATTTTATATGTGTATAAAATATAATAAAGTTGATATTCTGGATATAATTTGATTTAGGTTTTGACAGAAATTCACAGATATTTACTACGACATTTAATCTGATAAACAGTATAGTACTATAAATACCAAGAGCCCAATTCTGTTTCCAGAGACAAGGGTCAGTTCCTGCCAAAGTCAACGGGAGTGACCCATCTGTATGAGGAGTTATGCTTTAAGGTATTATCAAAGATAAATAGGTCGTAGCATGTTACTAACACCTCTACCTGAAAAAAAGAATTATCTGCAATCATTTGAATTGAATTATCTGCTATTTAAATATAAGCTAATGGTGGTGGTTTAAATTGGTAAATTTTAAGCTATTTTATTTGAAGCATGCTTCAGGGGTGTTCTCAACAAATTTTTGGGTGACCTCTGAGTGCGGCCGCCAACTCTGACTGGTGTCTGCTCTGATTTTTTTTCTAGTTTGGTATATGCCTCTGGTTGTTAGTTTGCCATATGTTGGAAGGATACAAAGAATGGCTAAAAAAAATTGTTGTCCTACCAGTGAAAGTCTGTCACAATTCAGAATGAGAACTGTGCTTTTGTTATTGTCCCCATGTAATATTTAACTCCATTAGGTGATGAGAAATTCATAGCTGGCCTGCTGCCAATCAACATTGTCACGCCCTCGTTGGGTTGAATGTCAGCAGGCTATCTGAGCATGCACAATAGAATAGGCCACTGTCAAAAGTTGGCAGTTTCATACCAATGGGATTTGGAGGTCTAGTTCCCATTAATTTTAATAGAAGTCTAGTGTCCAAATCCCTAGGAAGCTTTCAAAATCTTATCCCTGGGATTATTTTTATATTGCAACTCTGCTTTAATTTAGTAACATTCACCTGTCCTTTTTATAATTTATTTTGCTTTGGAGCTAGGAGATTTATGAATGAACCTATGTACTTCAGAGGGAAATGATGCTTTGAAATCAAAATTTCAACATCATTAATGGTGTATAATTGCGTGTAGGATATTTAAACAACCTAAATACCCATTGACATTTAGGGAGCCTGGATAAGATGTATTTGAGGGCATGGCAAAGTTGCATCTCATTAAAAAAGATAAAATAAAGCACAGTACTTGAAATGTTTTTGCAAAAACATTAAATAGAAAAACAAAGTGTTTTAATAGTCATTTTATTTAACCGCTATGTCAAAGCCTACATCTACATTACAAAGCCCTCAAATGAAGAATATTAAATAAGGATAACCCCAAGGTACAGTAGGTGCCTAATGTCAATTTCTGAATATTTTGGCATGCTTTTAAAAAGGGCAGAGAAGGAGAGAGACTCAAAATCAGATTCCTAGTTTTCATTGGTGTAAGTCAGAAGAGAATCTGGCTCTTTGTATTTTTCTCTAAGTACTTTCTGGCACTTGCTGACAATTGGAGCTTGCTGCTCGTTCCTATTTATAACCTGCTAAGAGCTATGGCCTCAGTCCTGTAAACACTTATTCATGTGCTTAATTTTAGGCATATGAATCATTCCATTGACTTCAATGGGGCAACTCACCTACCTAAATTAAAAATGCATACATGCATGCAGGTTCAGGAAGTAAAATGTATATGTGCATTTCCCAGTATATTGGGTGGTGGTCTTGATTTGTTTGCATTCTAGCGATTCCCCTTGTGTATGGTGCAACTTTAGGGCTGAGGAGAGATTGAAATAGATGTCGTTTCTAGGAAAGAGTGACAAGGGAGTGGTTAGAAAGGAACAGATCATAACATGAGATGTGTACATTAATGCTGTAATGTGGGATGTTGTTTCTTGGCAGAGCAGTTTAGATTATTTTCCTTAAAATCTAATGTCTGAAATTATTATTTATTATTTATAGTCTAAGAGTGCCTTGAAACCCTACTCATTGACCAGGATCTTATTGTGGTAGGCACTGCACAAATACAGAACTAAAATATCATCCCTCTGCAGAGTTTACACTCTAAGTAAGTGCTAAGTATTACACTCGTTAGGGCAGGCACCATGTAATTTTTATCTGCATTGTGAAGCAGTTAGCAAGCTTTTAGGTAGTGTAGGATAATTAATAACAAACCTACATGTGAACAACTCTTAGCCTAGTGAAAAATTCAAATGAAGCATTTGACACAAAGAAGAAAAGAGAACATTTGGTATAATCCTAATTTTAAAATAAGAATAAAAATAGTTAATTAGGAAAAGTCTTATGTTGGCTATTTAGATAATATAATCCTAATTTATCCCTGTGGTTCTTGTTTGAGATTAAATAGTAGCCAAAATTGATTTTCACATTACTGGAATAAAATTTAATTCTATCCCTACAGCGCCTTCATTTGCTTGAGTTACTAATTTTCTCAGATTAGGTCAATAAAGTGGTTTCTTGTTTATATGCTTCTGTTAGCAAATATGATATAAACAGATACGCATTTAGGATCATCAAAGGAACTAATAATTTTTCTGTGCAAGAAAGCAGCAAGAGAACATTGTTTAGTCTGGCGGTCTGGAAATTGGAACCGGACAAGATTAGCATGATTTTTATTTGTAACTCGTATTTGTATAAACTATTAGTTGAAGTCATAACATAGACAGTAGAATCTCAGAGTTATGAACACCAGTCAACCGCACACCTCATTTGGAATCAGAAGTACACAATCAGGCAGCAGCAGACACAAAACCACTCTTCTCCCTCCCTCCCCCCACAAAGGCAAATATAGTACAGTACTGTGTTAAACATAAACAACTGAAAAATAAAGGGAAAGCAGAATTTTTTTCTGCATAGTAAAGTTTCAGAGATGTATCAAATCAATGTTCAGTTGTAAACTTTTGAAAGAACAACCATAATGTTTTGTTCAGAATTACAAAAGACCACCATTCCTGAGGTATATGTAACTCTGAGGTTACAGTAGAACCTCTCTACTGTAATTCTTCTGTAATGGCAAGGGCCTGAGTTAATGTTCAGTATGGAAGGTGATAGGCAGTGGGAGCAAATTGCTAGTATTTAAAAATAATCTGTACTGTTAGGTCAAGTGCGTTGTTCATTGTTCATGAGTCTGGAATAGAAAATTATTTCAAGGAATGCTTCAACGGTGCTTGAGGGGAATATTTGTTCTGTACTAAACCATGCTGATCATCATGTGCGATTCTGCACAGAAACCCAAGTTTTACTTTGAGAACCCAAATTTGACTTTGTTGGGTCCAAATATATGATGTATCGTTTTGAGGGTATGTTCCTCTAGGAGTGGCACCTGTACCACTTAACATCATCTGTACTCTTACATTCACACACACTAACTCTCAGGGAAAGGAGGAGAAAATAGACTCGGATACTTCATGATACTTTATTTTATATAGTAGTTGCATGCCAAGGCACAGACATCTTGGAATTACCTTATTTTCCAGAGTAGAATTTCTTTAAATCTTCACAGCTGATTTTTTTAGTTGGTCATCGATGTTACTTCTGAGGGTAGGACAGATATTTCTGACTGTCAGGAAACAATGCAAGGATATGGTATGTATGTATTTAAGCAATCTCTGAAAAGTGGTGTGAATTGGAAAGTAGGAAGGCAGAGATGGATTTGATATTGATGTATTTAAATGTTAACATTGGGTGACAGTGTATTTTTAAAGAACTGGATTGTTTGTGCCTAGAGGATTGAATAGGTATATTTTTCATTCATTTGTATTGCCTCCGAAGAGATGCTAGGTATCTCTTGGAGTAGATGATCAAGATTCCTGCCTCAAAGAGTTTACAAAAGTAATGCCAAAATTTCTCACCGGGTGTGGTGTTTATCAACGTATATGACAAATTTATATTCCATAGAATGCAAGCATTGTTTGTTTTGTTTTGTTTTACTTTCTAGCCCTTATCGTTGCAAAGTGTTTGCATTCAGAAGGTAAAGCTTGTAATTCAAATAGCAGCTACATTTTCAAATAATGTGCCGGTGCAGTTAATTTTTGTAAGCCATTCTCACCCCTCCTGAGAGACTGTCTACTGTAAAAAATTTATGTTCCCTCAGCTTTTCATAATTTTGTCTTTTACTAGTTCTCCTATGACTCGCTGCATCTTCAATGTTTTGCTCAGTGCATGCTCTTCGTCTCATCTCCAACTTTCAGCAAGGATCCCACCTGGCTCCATCTTTTGTCCCTTCTTTTGTCCCTCTACAGCCTATCATCAGGTGATCTTATTATTTGTAGGTCTATTTCTCCACTCTAGACATGGCTCCTTCTGTCACAATCTGCAACTCTGCTTGTGTTTCTGACATCTCACAAGTGTCCAGCCATCAATTTAAATTTAGCCTAGCCAAAACAAAGCTCTTGATCACTCTTCTACCCTTCAAATCACTTCTATCACCTTGGACAATACCACCATCCTCCCAGTCACTCGGGTGAAATCTAGGGCATGGTCTACACTAGGGAATTAGGTCATTATAATTGCATCACTTAGGGGTGTGAAAAATCCATGCCCCTGAGTGACACAGTTAAACAGATTTACCCCCTGATGTAGACAGTACTATGTCAATGGGAGAATTCTCCTGTTGACCTAGCTTCTGCCTCTCCAGGAGATGGAGTATCTATGCCAATGGGAGAACCCTTCCCACTGATATAGATAGTGTCTTCACTGAGTGCTACAGTGGTGCAGCCACAATTGTGCCACTCTAGCAGTTTATCTTGTAGGCAAGGTATGTGCAACTGAATCTTACTGCTTCTTCCTTATACAACGTCTCAAGACGGAGTCTTTCTGCTCTGCCCACATCATCAAAAGTCATCCAGGGTCTGCTCTTGTATCTTATCCACTTAATTTTTATCTTCCCTGGCCTTTAAAACTGCAGTGTTTCTCCAAGCAGTTCACATATAGAGCTGCTGCCAAAATATTCCTTCTGGTTTGCTCCCCCTTCACCTTTCTATGACCTTGGACTTCAAGGGCCTTCACAACTTGGCGCTGCCCTACCTCTCTGTGTTACTAAGTTCTCATGCCTTTAGCCACCACTTTTACTGTACCAGCAATCTCAATAGTGCCAACCAGTCATCTCTTTCAAAATGTCCTCGTTCTTTTTCTCATACTGTCACTTTATATTAGGATTGTCAAGCGATTAAAAAAATTAATCATGATTAATCAAGTGATTAATTGCACTGTTAAATAATAGTAGAACACCATTTATTTAATTATTTGTGGATATTTTCTACATTTTCAAATATATTGATTTCAATTACAACACAATACAAAGTGTACAGCGGTCACTGTATATTCATTTTGATTACAAGTATTTGCACTAAAAAAACAAAAGAAATTGTATTTTTCAATTCATCTAATACAAGTACTGTAGTGCAATCTCTATATCATGAAAAATGAACTTATAAATGTAGAATTATGTACAAAAAACTGCATTCAAAAATAAAACAATGTCAAATTTTTGAACCTGCAAGTCCACTCAGTACTACTTCTTGTTCAGCCAATCACTCAGGCAAAAAAGTTTATTTACATTTGCTGGAGATAATGCTGCCCCCTTCTTGTCTACAATGTCACCTGAAAGTGAGAACAGGCACTCACAGGGCATTGTTGTAGCCAGCATCGCAAGATATTTACGTGCCAGTGTGCTAAAGATTCATATGCCCCTTTATGCTTCAGCCACCCTTCCAGAGGACATGCGTCCATTCTGCTTGATATGTTCATTTTTATTATCTGAGTCAGACACCACAAGCATAAGGTTGATTTTATTTTTTGGTGGTTCGGGTTCTGTAGTTTTTGCGTCAAAGTGTTGCTCTTTTAAGACTTCTGAAAGCATGCTCAATATCTTGTCCCCCTCAGATTTTGTCCCCACTTCAGATTCTTAAACCTTGGGTCAAGTCTGCAGCTATCTTTAGAAATCTCACATTGGTACCTTCTTTGCATTTTATGAAATCTACAGCGAAAGTGTTCTTAAAATGAACAACATGTGCTGAGCCATGATCCAAGACTGCTATAACATGAAATATGTGGCAGAATGTGGGTAAAACAGAGCAGGGGATGTCCAATGCTCCCCAAGGGAGTTCAGTCACAAATTTAATTAATGCATTATTTTTTAAACGAGGATCATTATCATGGAAGTATGTCCTCTGGAATGGTGGCTGAAGCATGAAGGGGCATACAGAGTTTTAGCATATCTGGCATGTAAATACCTTGCAATGCCAGCTACAAAAGTGCCTGTTCTTACTTTCTGGTGACATTGTAAACAAGAAGAGGGCAGCATTATCTCCTGTAAATATAAACAAACTTATTTGTGTGACATTCTCTAGATAGGAGGAGCATCCTGGAACCCCATATTTTAGTGACCAGTAGCAAGCCTCTCCAGGTGCCGTGATCACTCAGCGCAACAGTATGTGGCACCCCACGCCGAGCTAGATTGCATGAATGCTCCCAGAGCCACTCGTGAATTACACAGAGAAAGGCACCAGAGTCAGATTCCCCCAGCCCAGTACCTCAGGAATATACCATCTTGCACTGCTCAAGATGGCCAGTGCTGATTTATTAAATGGTTCACCACTTCATCAATGGAAAGTTGAAATACACCAGCATTTGCAAAACCTGAGCAGATTTGCTGCAAACTCACTGGCAAAGATAAACAATTAAACAAATGTATTGACTATGAAAAGTAGATTTTAAGTGATTGGGTAACTAACTCAGGCAAAAAGTTAAAGAGAGAAAATACAAGCACACAGTCTAGATTAACCAGCTTTTCTCACCTCAAAAGATATTGCAGTCCTTAATGTACAGTTCTGTTTTTTAAAACTGGGCCAATCTCCTCCGCTGGAGTCTTGTCGTCTTCTCAGTTTCTTAATTGCTGGCAGTATAGATGGGAGCAGGAGAAAAGGCAAAACATGGGCCTGCTCTGTTTTGTTTCATATCCCCAGTCCCATGTGCTTAGGGAACAAACAAGTCCAGGCATGTAGGTGGGCATTACTGAGTCATTTACTGTATTTAGTTTATGTATCACTGTGGGCCAGGAACTGTATGTAACTCCATGAAAGAGGGTGACTGTAGCTCCTCCAGGAACTAAGAACAATGCAGGGTGGTTCGGCAAATTCACTCAAATGGTAATACCTCTGGAGAAGTAGCACCACCTAGATAGGATTGGATTTATTAGTTCGAACTGGATTCTTCAGAACCCAACAGAAAAAGAGATGACTTTGGATAAATAGCCTGCTGGATCAGAAAGGAAGCCATAAGCCATTTAAACTCAAACGGATAAGACCTTCTGTCCCAGGAGGCCCTAATACTTCCTAGGAAGATTTCAAAGGACTTCGGTCTACTGAGACCCCATAAGACTAATGGGTGACCTATGGTGAGATTTTAGAACAATAAAAGTTCCTTTTTATATCCATGCTGTTTTCTATGGAATGCTTTCACTTTGAGAATAAAGGTGCTTACTTATAAAGGCCTGTGTGGTAAGTTATGACTGCTGGCAGTAACTGCTGTTCAGAGCCTTCAAATAGAAAACAAAGTTCAGGCACTGGTCTGTTTAGGCAGTCTAGCTTGCTGGAGATATCTCAGTGTAGTCAGGGAATGATGAAGCCTGGAAAAATCTTGGGCAGAAGAGAAAGACAAGCAGGTCTTTGCCCAAGAGAAGTGACAGTTGAAAACATAGAATGGGTGCCTTTGGTGGACCACGAAGGGGAAAATACAGGGACAGTTGCCCTGAACTGTGACGTTAATGTTTCTGGTGGGCCTGATCTTGCTTTTGAAGACAATCTTTTAACCAGTGCATTTTCCTACTGCTCCTGCTGTGAACTGCTGCTTTGGAACTTGTATTATTTGTTCTCATTTTGAAAGGTGTAATATAACCACACATCCACACACACCCCCTCCAAAAATAGCATGCCGCACGTTCGGAGGAGAAACAGTGTCCTTAGGACTATACCTGTGACTATACCTCTTTAAAGAATCTTCATCTTGAACCCAAATTTATTTCCACCGTACACAAACATGCTGTTGATACTTTTTATTATAGTAGTTGATTGACCACAGAAATCATAGCTCATAGCTGGGAAACTTTTATTAAAGGAATAAATCCCACATCATTTCAAGCTTCTGTATCTTTTTTGTTAATTTTGATCTCATTTTGGAGTATTGTCACATTTTTAAAGGCCTGTGTTAAGCATTAGCAGGTTGAGAATTATAGGTGTGAGGTTTGCCAATCACTTGAGAGGAGTTTCAGTTATGAACAGTGGTTCATTTTTAAACAATTTAAATAGCTGCTTGACTTAATACTTGGATGGTATTTATCAAGAGAGAGATTCAGCAGAGCATAGTATACAGGAAACTATTAGCTTCAACTGAACTGTAGCATAGGAAGAAGTCCTGGAACAGATTGCCCTTGCTGATTTTTATGGTAGCTGCACCTTTGTGCATGCCCTTAGGCTGTCTGAAGCTTCTTTTACATTTGTACTATCCCTATTGGGGTGGGGGGAGGGGAAAAGGGTGATAATTTGCTTTAAGGGACAGTAGGTGCCATCTGTATGTTCACATGCATTGTATTTCACTCCTCATGAACACAGTAGTTACTAGTAGGGTTACTTTACCATTTTCTCTATGCCACTGAAGTCTGGATGGAAATTTGGTTAGCTGTTCCTTGTCCTGGCTACAATAAATGCACATATAAGTTAATTAGTTGGCATTGTATGTCTGGTTTGAGTTCTGCCAGAATCACATTCAGGTTTCCACGTGTTACAGTACATTATGGGAGTACATAACTTTTGTAGGGTATATGTAAGTTTTGTAGGGTAACTTATTTATTCAGCAATTTGGGCCAGGATGGAAGGAAGGGAATCTCACTGGAATTCAGTGGCTAACTGTGATCAAAAGACTTACTGGCAGAGGCTCTCTTGAGTCTCCCTGGTGGTTCTAACCCCCTCAGTAGAGGGTGAGATGTATAGCCCAAGCTGCATATCCTGGCTTGGGCAGGCTGAAATATATCTCTATTTGGGAGCCATCTTGCCCTTAGGGCCTGTCAATCAGGATAAGGTGTGCCTCATGGTTGAGCCAGCCAGCCACAGATGCCCTATGCTACAAAGAACTATATTCATTTCCTTTCTTTTTTTGTTTACATTTTTGTTTGATAAAATTGCAGCTTTTTTGCCTGCATTATCTGTAACTTGCGACATGACTTTGGGGATCCAATGGATTAGGCTGAGTATGGTGATCAGGTTTGAAGAAAAAATCAGGGATCAGGGTCTAGATTTGATGGTGTTGAAATCTCATAAAACTTTGTGTCCAAATAGCAGAAATCTTGCAAGATTGGGAAAACATGGAAATGCCATGAGATCAGCTAGTTCTGATGTGATTTTGCTCATCTTGGTTAACATCAGAACTAAATCTCTCTGCTTTTGGATGCTTTTTTTGCACACCTAAAATTTTCCATTGTTTTCTAAAGGCTTGTCTACACAGGAACACTCAGGAAAATTAATCTAAATTAAGTTTCAAAGCAGATTAGTTAAACCACATTAAACCTCCATGTGGACACTCTGATTCAGAATTAAAGTGGTCTTAATTCAATCTAGTTTAATTCACTTTGTGAATTAAGATAAAATGAATTAAGGCTATGAATCCACTTTGAAAGTTAATTTGGATTAATTTTCTTGAATGTCCCAGTGTAGACATAACCTGAGTTTTGCATTTAGATATCCGTGTAACTTGTTTGTCATATCCAGTTCCTTTTCTTGGCCTTATGCATTTTTTTTTTGTCTCAAGTCATATACCATCTGAGCATTCTACTGTGAAATGATAAATTTGGTGAATGCTACTTCTACTCTTCAATATGAGCAAATTATTTTCCTCTGCTTTTCCACTTAAGTAATAGGAAAATGAGATTTCTGCAGGATGGGAATTCCTATAGAATAAGCTCAGAGTTATTTTAAAAATATAATTTTCATTTGATTTTAAATTTTGTGACAGGTGAAAATCACAACCTAGAAGAGTGAAGACCCTTATTATCCACCAAACAGGAATAGCACAGGTGGCAGCAGTGTCAACTTCCCTACACTTTTCCTACTCGTGTGTCTAAAGTCAGATTGTCTCTAGGGGTGAGAAGCTGGTTCACTGTCTATGCAGTTAAGTCAAAGTGTATATGAATAAACTGACACATTTGGTGCAAACTGCTTTAGTTTCCGTGGCCTGCGTATCAGTCCACTAGGAACTGGACTGAGATGAGTCATTTCCTCTGGGATACTAAATGTTCTAACAGTAACAACTTTGGTCACCATTGTTCTGGACAGGATTTCACTTGCAACCTGGAATAGAGAGGCTTTATATTGTATCACCCATTCCCTGAGACAATCAGTTGTCAAATTTGATTCTGAAAAATGTTTGATGCTGAAATTCCATATTTTATAACTGATTAGTTTTTTCAGTCTTTTGATATTTTGTTTTAGGAGGTCTCTACTGATACCACTGGCACCCTTGCAGCTGCTGAAGAGAGAAAGGAGAAAGTCCCAAGCCCACATCTCAGTCATCTGGTAGTTTTAACATCTGGCAATACGCTGTATGGTTTGGCAGAGAGAGTGGTAGCCACGGAATCCTTGTAAGTTATTTACTGTAAACTACCTTTTTTTAAACCACTGCAAGTAAATCCATGAAGTACTTAAATAATTATGCTCATTGCCATCTTTTTCAGAGGAGCATCTTAAAGTCATAAAATACAATAAATAGATTACTCTTTTCAAATAAATTAGAAGTAAATCATCAATTGATAGATGTTAACACCTGAAGGAATCTACTGTGATCTAATGATCTTATTTTCTGCGTAAGAGAAATCGAGGAATTTCAACCAGCGATTTCTGCTGCTAACCAAATAATTTGAACTAAGGAGTATGTATTTTAGAAGGATATTCAGTCTTGATTTAAAAAATAATGGGATGCTTGACTCTGTACTGTTCCTATAAAACCTTAAGTTAAAGTCTTCTGCATGGTAATAAAAGTAGAATGCAAGACTCAGATTGTTGCTTCTCTTAAGTTTGAGATGTTTTATATAGTGTGTGGGAGAATTTTACTAATTAAAAAGAGATAATCACATACTTCAGTGAAGTGATTTATTTATAGTTGAAGTGATTTATGAATATTTGAGAGTCAGAAATATGAAATATGAAAAACTTCCTCTTCTCTTCTTAGTAATACCTTGCATGACATTTTTTTTTAAACAAATTAACTCTTCGCTATTTTTAGTGTTTTTGTTTACTTTTTTGACTTTTATCTCAGCCTTGTCATGAAAGTAGGTTAGTCAGTTTTAGGTTTTCTTGTCCGCTCTTAATCAGTTCCATTTTCTTACATGTTAGCAAAATGCTGTAATGTTTAGGTTACAAACATTGGGAAGGTTTTTGTTTGATTAAAAATATTTACAATGGAAATAAGTTGGGGGAAAAAGCAGAAAATCAACTTTTTTCTAATAAAACCTACTTCACTGGAAGATTTTGATTTGACAATATACCATTGAAGCTGTAAATGTGTTTCGCTAGTATATATGTGGCATACAGTTATTTCAGGATCCAAGCATGTATTTAGTAATAATAGTATTTTCTGTGAAAAAAGTAGAGAGAATCGTTTAAAGTAAGTGTGTATCTATACACACACACTAGTCCTCTCTCTTTAGTTATATATGTAGAGTTATACGTATGACTAAAATCATGTTATCTAGATTAATGACCCACATCTAACAATTTTTGTGTCGCAGTGAAATGTTATGATTTTTATCCTGAAAACAATTTTGATTTAATTAGTTTTTATGGCCATTATGTAGTCTAACTACTAACTTAGAATGTAAGTTAGTTCCTTTGAAAAATAGCAAGGAAAAGTCAGATCCTATCACATCAGATATGATAAATACTGAAAAGTGTTCTAGTGGGGATTTTTCTTTATATTAATGTTTCTTAGGGGAAAAATGCTTAAAAGGCAGATTTTTCAAATTGAAAAGAATTTCTTCTTAATTCGTTTATTTTTCTTTACTTCATTTAGCATTGAAAATTAAGGAATTGCCGCTAAACAGTTTTCTAACTGAATTTTGACAACATTATTGGAAACATGACTGTTTTGACTGTGTTAACGACTGTAGAATGCTTATAGCCTTTTGCAGAATGTGTGAAAGAGAGATGTTGGGGTTAATTAGTTTACTACAGAGACAACAAAAAAAATTCTGTGTGCTTGCATTTTTATAATATAAATGTTCATTTTTTGTGCTTGTTTGAGAGAGGGGAGGGGGATTTCTTTCAATTCTAAAATAATTAGCAAGAATTTTGGCCTCATCCAGAGCACTGAAGTTATTAAAAATCTTTCCATTGACTTCAGCTGGCCTTGAATTAGGTCCTTTATGTATGATCTACCATGATCCACATGGGAATGGAAAGGAGCAAAAGAATAAAATCCTGAGTTAGGAGTTCCTGACAGACTATTGACATAAAAATGGGGAAAAAGTTGAAAGCTAAAAGCTTTCAAAGATGCTTATATGTCTGGACTGCTTCCAATACCATTTGCTGCAAAGAAATGAAAAGTAGGGTGCCCTTTTAATATTGTACTCTGATCACAATGAATTTTGTGTGCTTTCTTAGGGTGTTTTTGGCTGAGCAGTTTGAGTTCCTTCAGTCACATCTTGATGCTGTGATGCCTGCAGCCAAGAAACCGTTTCTCCAGCAATTCTACTCTCAGGTCAGGATTCTGCCATTCATGGTTCATTTTTAAACTGAAATTTCATAATTTGTGCTATATTGTGAGGTGTTTTGCACGGTATTATTAGCAAGAAATTCTGTTACACCAAATTCTGTTTAACTTCTCTTTCAGACTGTGTCAACTGCCAGTGAACTACGCAAACCAATTTATTGGATTGTAGCTGCTAAAGCTATTGATTATGAACAGATGCTGCTCCTCATGGCTAATGTGAAGTGGGATGTGAAGGAGATCATGTCACAACACAACATATATGTTGATGCTCTTTTAAAGGTGAATATTTTACTGGAAACACCTAGTGTATTAGATATAACCCTACAAAAAGATAAAATTATTACTGTAATTCCTATGGCAAAGTTATAGTAGAGACAAGATTAGAGGAATACAATGTGGTGATTTATTCTTGTTCGTTAGGATGGTATGTACTTTCCAAATTCCCTTTTAGTCTTGTTACTGACAAAATACGGTAAACTTCTGGGTACATTTAATACTCCATTGTTGTCCATAGATTCAATTTTTCAAGTTTATTAAAACTTATTGCCCATTAGCACTCTTTGGGTGGAAGAGATCATAGCTGAAAAACTCTGCAGTTTTCATTTTGACTAAAACACTGAGTGACAGGTGAAAGGCGAGTAGAAAGTAGTTGCATTGTTAAACACATCAGACATGACGAGGGGATTCTTTTGAGGGGTTGTATCAGCTGACATTTACCTTAAATTCTGTAGGGAATACCAGTCCTTCCAGTAATCCTAAAAAATTATAAGCCCTGCTTGGGGCCCCTAGAGACAGGGCAAGAAAATGTATGTATCAGATACTAATATAAGGTACTAATATAAAGATACAGGCTGGATTTCAAAAGGAACCTAAGACAGTTCGGCATCCAGCTCCCAATGAAAGCTGATGAGAAATGGCATCTTAATTGCCTAAGGCTCTTTATTGCATATAAACTAGTGCTAGCGCTCAGGAGGAATTCTTCCCACATACAGCACAGCATAATTTATACTTTGCTTTATTTATATATTCACACCAACAATTTTTTTAAATTACATGAAGGTCTTTAGAAAATAATTGCAATGTTAATGGCAGAAGCATTTCTCAGCTCGATAAAGAGAAGTTGGAAGACTTCCTTTTTTATGCAGTGATTTGTGAAATCTAGTACATATTTTATAAAAATGTAGAGTCTAACATTGTAACAGACACCTCTGCCCTTCTGTTCATTATATCCAGTCTCCACTTTTAAGGGAAAATATTGGAAAGAAGAGAGCATCTGTGAGTGAGAATGTATTCTAGCAATGGAAGATGGTTGTAAATCTTTGCAGTTTGCCTTTGTTATGCTGTTTATTTTTAACTGGGCCCTTTGAAGGAATTTTTCTACTTACGATTCAGTAGCTTCCATGAACCACAGAACAGCAGATCTATTTGTTTGAGCCTCAGGACAAGAGTAAAGGCAATTTTATTCCATTGTGGTCTCTAGGTTAGGTAACTAAAAATAGTTTACATACAGTAGTTTCTGGGTGACTGTTTATTTAGTTGGTAAGAGAGAACTCTTCGCTACTTATATTGGCTGTCATCTTGAGAGCACTGACATTGAGTGTCTGATATAAACAATGTATTGCATGTAATAGCCAATAGATTTTGCAGAAGTCTCCACTCAGTTATTCCCTGTGAACATGTGCTTCTCAGGGAAGTAGATAAATTAGTTGGTTTCTTCCCTCATGTGTCACCAATATGGAGAAATAAGCATCTCCACCTTCATGATAGTAGATAGTTTGCCATTTAAGGCAAAGAAGTTTTGGTGCCTCAGTTTTTCTTGCAGAAATGCTTTTAGCACTGTTGTCCTAGCCAAATAGGGTTGTGGGTATTTCAATCTCTCTACCAACATTCCTCCTCTGTAGTTGTTTTTCGCTCATGTGTTTGTAAAAAAGTGCTAATTAGCAGCCCTGGAACAAAGTCCTTTATTTAACTACAGAATAGGTATATTATGAGCAGCAGCTACGCAAGCTTTTCCCTGCCCAAATCAGATTGCTTCAAGACTGATCTAGAAAGACTAACTCTGGTATGGGGGGATAGTTCACAGACAATGCTCGTTTAATGCTTACAAAGGGGTCACCAGATACAAATGTTAGCAGACTTTTTTTTTAACGATAGGACGCTACCCATGAGACCCATGAGCTCATTTCACAAAAGTCGCCAAATAGCCTTAGGTGCACATTAGTAACTACTATCAGTCATAGCTGAAATTGGCTGGACAGAATGAATTCCCTGGAGCAGCAATTCATTGTATTTTCAGTTGAGTACAGCATTCTGTACTTATCAACTTAAATTGTTACATAGTGTTGCCATGTGCTATTACAGTTAGCATGGTTCCCTGGTGAATGATAATAGTTTAGAATGAGTGTAACTTTTAAAGTAATTTGGTATTACCTGGCGTTAAAGGTTCCCTATGAATGGAAAAAACTATTAAATTTCCTTGCTACTCTTGCAGAGTTAGATAACACAGGTAGTTGACTGGGAATAAATGGATTATCACTGGATTTTTTTCCACTGGTTATAGGGTTGTATTTTTTAATATTAGGGCCAACATTCTTACTTTTCAGTGTCTAAGGATGATGCAACTAAATCCATACCTAGATATCTAAGAAATAATACTGTAAATGATTCATCAGTAGATGAAAAGAAATTGGTATGATTTCAATCTTACTTACTATTATGTTTATCACTGTAACCTGTTTACATTAAGCGCCTCTTGTTTTGCTCTATCATACACCTTTTCTGGTTCATTTCTCTGCAGATTTTCCTCAGGGCTAGGTAAATGTACAGTGTAATCATTCTTTTATGCTCATGGAATAATGTATTATTTTTATTTCAACAGGAATTTGAACAGTTTAACAGAAGGTTGAATGAGGTGTCTAAAAGAGTCCGTATTCCATTGCCAGTGTCAAATATTCTTTGGGAACATTGTATACGACTAGCCAATAGAACTATTGTGGAAGGGTAAGTGGTCTATGAATGCCTCTGTAAAGTTAGTCTTCAGTAAATATTTCTTTAATGGCAGTGTTTGTAAGGTGAGGACCTTAGATTCCATAAAGGAGTGAACTCCACTTTGGTGAACTCCTGCACATGATGTCAGTGAGGCTCTTTGCAGTCATGGATTTCATTATGGGTTTGAGCCCTGAAATATACTAACGGGGTGGGGATGTGCAGACACATGGCTATTACTGATGATTGACACTGTATAGTGCCCAAAAGTGTGGACATAAAATAAGACACATCCTTTTCTTAAATAGCTTACAGCCTTTAGTGGACCCTACTTCAACAAAGTACTGAGGAGAAGAGATCAACACAGAATAGTATCTAATACAAATACATGATATAAGGATAGCCAGATTACCATGCCTCTGTCTGATGATGCCCTTGCCAGGAAGGACATGGAGACTTGCTAACATGAAGTTCCCATCCTGAAGACCAGCCTAGCAGTACCACTAAGATGCGAGGGAGCAGGAAGCTTCCAACCCATTCACTCACTATTTTTTGTGGTAGGGAGAGATAGGAAGACAAGTGAGGGGCTCAGCCATATCCCCCCATGCCCAACAGGGACTGTGAATAGAGGGCTCTGCCAATACTAGGGCAGCCAGTTTGTACTCAGCACTGTGACCAGCAGCATGTGTTTTGACATTTCGTTGTTTGTTTGTGTTCCTGTCCACTCATCCGTGGCTCTCACCACACCTCTCTTCTGCATCATGATAACAGGCATCCTCCAATTTCCTCCTTCCCCTTCCTTCCCGCTAGCTCTGTCTTCCCTTCCTCATTACCTTCACCCGTTTAGAATTACAATCACCTCTGCCCACTCCTTTTTTTCCTTTGCAATTTGATCTTCCCTCTCCCTCCAGCGTATAAGCCTAGATCCCACATCTGCATCCTCCTCCTCTTCACCTCTGGTGACATTTACCCAAACCTTGCCCTTACCTCTCTACCCACTCTCTTGAATTTCCATCCGCAGCCACCACTACCACCACAACAGTTCTCCTCATACCAACCATGCTATCCTAACAGCCGTCCTCCTCTGTACTCCCCTTCTCTTGCTGTCTCTGGAACATCCGCTCCAGCTCTGAAAAGATCCATCCATAACCCTTTCGTATCCTGCTCTCTCTATCTCTTGGCTCTTACAGAGACCTGGATTCCCTATATGTGACATTGCTTCTTCAGGTGCCATCTCTTACAGAAGCCTTTTCTTCTCTCTCCTTACCTTGAATGAGACTGTGATGGGAATATTGGCCATCACCTTGCTGCTTCCAATCCTTCCCTTCCTCCTCCCTCATCGCTTTCTCCTCTTTTGAACCCTGCTGCATCCACCTCATCTCCTCAACCCCTCCATGTTGCTGTCAGATCTACGCTAGTGCCCACCCAGCTTCTCCCCATCAGTCGTCCTTTCTGATTTCAGCTCCTGATGCTCTCTTTCCTTCTTGCAATCTCCTATACTGATCCTCTGTGACTTCAGCTTCCATGTTAATGACTCATCTGACCCCTTAGCTGTATATCTCCTCACTTCCTCATTTGGTCTGCAGCCCTGGTTCAACTCTCCCATTCACCAAAAAGCCATTCACTTGATTTGGTCTTCCCCTCTTGGACTATTACATGGCCTCTTTCAGCATTGCCCATCAGCTTCACCCTCATGTCCTTTCATTCTGTCTTTCCATGACTCCACTCCATCAGCACAGATGATGTCTCATCTGCTCTCCACTCTCTCCTTCTCTTTGTTCTGTCAATATGACTTGATTCTCTCCATGCTTTCGTGTCCTCCACCCGTAACTCTTTTGCCTCCTGTCCTGTCACAAGGTCTTCACTGCCAGCCCCAGTATCCGCTTTCTCCCTCTCAGGCTGCCGAGCATCTCTTGCAGAAATGCTGTGAAAGGCTGATTTCTTCCATTGCAAATTCATTCTCTCATCCTTCAGGTCTGCTGTCTTCCTTGCTAAACACATTTCTCCCAATTAATTGAACCCCAGCTACATTTTCACCACCTTTGATTCACTCCTCAAATTTGAATCCTCCTGTCTCCACTTCTCTTTCTGAATAAGATCCCACTGATTTTTTCCAAGAGAAAATTGACAGAGAATGACACGACCTTTCCTTTCCTTCCTTTCCCCTTTCTGCTTCTACAGTGCTCTCCTGCATACATGATAGGAAAAGTAGAAGTTTCTTGTCTGTTCTTATCCTCTAATACCCTCCACTTGCCCCAGTGAAGCCATCTTGAGCCTATCTCCTTTGCATCCACTTTCATTCCATCCCTTAGTCTTCTCCTTAACCTCTTAGTCTCCCTTGTCTTTTCCCCTCAAATTACAAACATGCTGTAGTCTTGCCCATCATGAATCCATTTATATTGTTACTGCAAAGACCATTTTTTAACCTGTCACTCTGATCTTGTCACCTTCTCTTTGAATCCCTCCACTGGCTGCCTCTTCCCTTCTCTATTGCATCAAACATAAGCTGTTTGTTTATTTTCACTTTCAAGGCCTGCCATGACCTATCCCTACCCTACCTCTCATTTCTCCATTCAGTAAGAAAGTGTTGACTCTTGCCTCTGATTGGCCCACAGTGCCAGCCTCCATCACCCACTTGCCAAATTTTCAGACAAGCATCTTCATGGTTTATCCCATGCTGCCCTTCATGCTTGGGAGGAGCTCCCTGTAAGTGTCTCTCATGCTACCACAATATTCTCCTCCCAATTTCTCCTTAAAACTTTTTTTTTTCCCCACAATGTCTTAAAAAAACAACTTTGACAGCAGTTAGGCTGTTCATGTGCTGAGACCACTGCCTGTCATGCTGACCAGTGCTGTTTCATTGTTTCCTGGGGCTCCCCTTTCTCTCTTTACCCACCTCTTGTCTTATATTTAGACTGTAAATTCTTTGGGTCAGGGACTGTCTTTTTGTTCTGTTTGTACAGCACAGTGGTCCATGAGTGGGACTCCTAGGTGCAATGATAATACAAATAATAAACAGTGAAAATAATTTTGCATCTGGAAGAATGAGGGAGTGAACTCTTAGCCCTCAAGTCAGAACCATAATTATATGCATCCTTATAGTTTTAAGACCTAAGATACAAATGAATCCCAATTATCTCACAGATGTTCACTTCCTTTTAGTCATTTGTCTTCACTTGTTACGCATTTTAGTTATGCCAATGTCAAGAAGTGCAGCAATGAAGGGCGTGCCCTGATGCAATTGGACTTCCAGCAGTTTTTAATGAAGCTAGAAAAGTTAACAGACATTAGGCCTATTCCGGATAAGGAATTTGTAGAGACCTACATTAAAGCTTACTATCTGACCGAAAATGACATGGAGCGCTGGATCAAGGAGCACAGGGTAAGAGTTGAATTTTGATACTTTTTTTTTTTTAATCAAGAGGATTTTTTTCATGGTGATGGTGTCACATTAATAACAATACACTCTTTCAGTACTATAGTGTGTATGCAATATGTACATGGCTCCTGATTTTCCATTGTACACATGGATCACCAAACATGCCTCAATCATTTTTTGTACCTTAGGTGCCATAATTTTCCATTATAAGCCTTTAATACAATATATAAATATATATTCACAGATAGAAAATATGGAAGATATATCAATGTCTCATAATGGTGTGTACCAAACAAATATCTAGCTTAAGTGAAGAGTTACTGTTAATCTTTTATACATGGCATCAGAGATCCGGGGGTGGGAGGGAAAACCCATTCAGTCTATTTGATTATCTTCCAAATCCTTCCTTATAACTAACTTGTGCTGGGATGTCTACAGAATCCTACCATTGCCCTGATAACAGCCTGGCAGGTGGTGATCTTCACTGTGCACACAGCTAGTGTATACGAATATGTACTCACTCATTGTTAATTCATCCTCTCTCCTTCCTTTCCCTTCCATTTGATAGTTTCATCTCCCTCTTGCATCTTCTCACTAGTCTATATTTTAAGTAAGGCTGCCAAGCGATTAAAAAAATGAATTGTGATTAGTCGCATTGTTAAACAATAATAGAATCCCATTCATTTAAATATTTTGGATGCATTCTATGTTTTCAAATGTATTGATTTTCAATTACAACACAAAATACAAAGTGCAAAAGCTCACTTTGTATTTATTTTCGATTACAAGTGTTTGCACTGTAAAAATGAAAATAAATAGTATTTTTCAATTCATCTCATACAAATACTGTAGTAAAATCTCTTTATCATGAAAGTTCAATTGACAAATTTAGAATTATGTCAAAAAAACCCACTGCATTCAAAAAATAAAACAGCGTCAAATTTTAGAGACTGCAAGTCCACTAAGTCCTACTTTTTGTTCAGCCAATTGCTCAGACAAAAAACGTGTATTTACATTTGCAGGAGATAATTCTGCCCCCTTCTTGTTCACAGTGTCACCTGAAAGTGAGAACAGGCATTCTCATGACACTGTTGTAGTTGCTATCGCAAGGTATTTACGTGCCAGATGTGCTAAGGATTCATATGTCCCATCATGTTTCAACCACCATTCCAGGGAACGTATGTCCATGCTGAAGACGGGTTCTGCTCGATAACAATTCAAAGCAGTGCAGACCGATGCATGTTCATTTTTATTATTTGAGTCAGATGCCACCAGCAAAAGGTTGATTTTCATTTTTGGAAGTTCAGGTTCTGTAGTTTCCGCATCGGAGTGTTGCTCTTTTAAGATTTCTGAAAGCATGCTCCACACCTCGTTCTTCTCAGATTTTGGAAAGCTCTTCTGATTCTTAAACTTTGTGTCTAGTGCTATAGCTATCTTGAGAAATTTCACATTGGTACCTTCTTTGCATTTTGTCAAATCTGCAGTGAAAGTGTTCTTAAAATGAACATGTGCTGGGTCATCATCTGAGACTGCTATAACATCAAATATATAGCAGAATGCTGGTAAAACAGAACAGGAGACATACAGTTCCCCCCCATGGAGTTCAATCACAGATTTACTTAACGCATTATTTTTTTAACTAGCGCCATCAGCATGGAAACATGTCCTCTGGAATGGTGGCCGAAGCATGAAGGAGCATACGAATGTTTAGCCTATGTGGCATATGTGGTAAATACCTTGCAATGCCAGCTACAAAAGTGCATGCAAATGCCATGCAAATATTTAATAAATTTCAATTGGTATTCTATTGTTTAACAGTGCGATTAAATCTGCAATTAATTTGTATTACGTGAGTTTACTGCGATTAGTCGACATCCCTAATTTTAAGCTCTTTAGCTCATGGACTGTCTCATCAATGCAGTAAATACACACATTTACCAATTAGGTGGAAGAATTAAAGCCCTCCATAGCAAGCATAATAATAATAATAATAATAATGAAATCCCTTCTTGCTCCAAATGCTGTGGAGAACATATGGATGCTGCAGGTGTTAGCCAAAAGATTGAGGTCTAGATTGTAGCAGACAGGGCCAGCTCTAGGATTTTTGCTGCTCCAAGCAAAAAAATTTTTAGCCGTCTTCTCCTTTCTTTTCGTGCCCCCTGCTCCCGGCCCTGCCCCAACTCCGCACCTTCCCCACCCCATTCCAACTCCTTCCCCAAATCCCCAGCCCCACCTCATCCCCCCGGGCACTCTGCATTTCCCCTCCGATCCCTCCCAGGCGTGCCACGCAAAACAGATATTTCGCGTGGCAAGCCTCGGAGGGACAGGGGAGAAGCGGAGTGGCTACGCGCTCAGGAGAGGAGGCGGAGCGGAGGAGAGTTAGAGCGGGGAGGGCTGCAAGAAGTTACCCTGGGTATGAGCAGAGGAACTGCTCCCCACCCCAGCTCACTTCTGCTCCATCGCAGCCTCCTCCCCCAAGCGTGTCGCTGCTCCACTTCTCCACCCTCCCTCCCAGGCCTGCCACACAAAACAGCTGTTTCACGGCAAGCCAGGAGGGGAGGGAGGAGAAGCGGAGTGGCGGCACGCTTAGGGGAGGAAGCGGAGCGGAGGTGAGCTGGGGGTGGGGGGAAGCTGCCGGTGGGTGCTCTAGCACCAGAACACCCGTGGAGTCGGCACCTATGATGGCTGGCGCCAGAATGTGCCACCCCAAGCATGTGCTTGCTTTGCTGGTGCCTAGAGCCGGCCCTGGTAGCAGACCAAAAAGTGGGGAGCAGAGAGATGAGAGACTCAAGCAACACAGTCCACAGGAACATAAAAAACTCCTTCTAATCAGTGGTGTCCTAGGTGGCAGTTGAGTTTGAGTGTGTGTATAAACGTTTTCTCTCTATCCATTTTCAGACAGAGAAGGCCAGATAATACTACCACTGTGGTTCTAACCCCAAACCCAGATCTAAAACCTATTGAACCAGCATCTAGGACATCTGAGGTTGACAAAAACTACCTGAGTGTGTCTCCAGCACATGCTCAATAACCTTTACATAAAAACAGGAGTAGTAATAGGTTGGTCAGTAGTTAGCAATCCTGTTAACATTAAGAGTTAGATTCCTGAACAAAGGTCTCTCAGCGGCCTTTTTAAAAGTAATAATCCCCTGTCGACCTTAAGGGGACATTGTCAGTCTCCATCACACTGGACCTAGTGGCAGCCTTCACCAACTGAAAGGACATGGGATCATCTTGATGGCTGTAATTTGAAGCGTTCCTAACTGGTTACAATGGACAACAAAATAAAACCCTTTGGTACTCGCGCACAAGAAGACTGTAGGGCGGATGAGTGGTCTCTCTATATAGCATTCTGTGTTCACTTGTCAGGGATGTAACAACCAGTCAGGAACAACTCTTGCCTTTTCCTTTGAGTCTGACAGCGGTCCTACATGACCAGTTGTAACAAAGACAGTTGATGGATCAAGAGGGCTGGAGGAGCTTCATAGAAAGCACTGAAATAATGAAATATGATTGGTGGGCTAATAGTGACAGCATAAGTCTAAAATATTTCAAGGGTCAGAACAGGAAGGAAGGAAGGAGAGGAAATGCTTAGAAAGATATAAGGGTGTATATGTAAAAGTAAAGATACAATTAAGAAGGGGAAAACTTAGGGTGAATATCAGGATAATCTTCCTGAAAAATCTAAAAGTTGTATAATACTTCCATGGGAAGGGTTGGGAACTCCTCCTTCATTTGGAACATTTATAACCAGACCAGACAGTACACAAACAGAAGTATGCTAGAGGCCAAAACAGCACTGGCAGGGGAGAAGGGACTGGATGATCTACTAGGACTTTTCAGTCACTAATTCTTGACAGACTGAGAGTCCAACATTTCTTGAGAATTTTCCTATCTAATACTATAAGTAATGACTTGACTGTAAGTAGGTTTTTCTCAGGCCAGTTATATAACTGTACACTCCTTTAAGCCTGTTGGAGCTCTGTCTGAAATACTGTACAACTGCCATCCCTTTAAAGAGACACCCTTATGTTCAAGTGGGTTGGATGAGCCGAGGTTGTCTCATCAGTGAGAGAGCAGAATCCTTGCCCAGCGTGATTGTTGGAGGTTCAATATTCAGTCAAGCACTGCCTGCCCAGTTCAGCCTCATTAGTACAGACAGCAATGTATTCTGAGGAGGTGGAGCTGGTACAGTATTATGATCCAAGTACAAGAAAATTGCCATATGTTGACTAAAAAATTGGAAAAATCTTCTACAATCCTGGCTAATGAGGTACACTGAAAATAATTTGTCAAATTGTGACGTTTTGAGTTAGTTCCCATAGTTCACACACCAGAAAAGCATTTAAATAGCTGTGAGCTGGATGGAGGAGCATAATGCGTAATGACATGCAAAGAAGTCCATTATATGCGGCTGTTGGAACTCTGGGAAGCAAATGGAAGGAGATTGGCCATTTTTGTGGAAAGTTCTTTCTCATTATTAGCCTCAATCCCTTAATAAAGTTTAAGACATCTGAGAAGTTGCATGGAACATAAAGTGCACTGATTAATCATCCAAAATGAATGTTTATAATTAAGTTATAAATTTTAGTTTCTCTGTCTCTGCAAATGGATTTTTAAAACAAAGTACTAAAGCAAAAAAAGGGGAGAGGCAAAAGAAGCATATTTTTTTTCCTTCATCTAAAATGCTGAGCCAGAATTCAAATTACTGTCTTAGCTATTTCATCTGTGTTTGGATAGTGTCTAGCACATGCTGGGCGCTACTGCAGTGTAAACAATCAATAACTGTACTGTTAGGGGCCACACACTGTTTGGATGAAAAGTCTTTTGAAATGATACATTGAATCTATGTTTCAGGATTACTTTGAATCCAGCTGGAAGTTTGCTTTACTTGGGTGAAAGCAATACATTTGCCTCATTATATCTTGAGCTATGAGAGATAGTAAGCAGTCATTTGTTGACCTACATTGAATAATTCTCATTTGTATTTGCTGGTGGAGCTTACATTTCAGAGTCTCTTTATGAGCAAAATAAAGGGGAATTCTGGTAAATCTGATGTTTTTACAGGTGTTAAGAATTCTATCAAAATGTTTACATTATTTTTAAAATGTGTTCTTTATCATACAATAAAACTAATGTTGAAAATCCTGTTGATAAAAATATAAAGTAAAAGCCAAGTAGAAGTGAGAAGTCAAAAGAAACTGGTCATTAATTTTAGTCACTGTTTCTTTTGAAATTTGTTGCAATTGTACTAAAGGTTTATCCAGTTAGCATATTTTTTTCTAAGGAATGGAAAATACATTTTAAGTAGCTTAAGATGTTTAAGTATTCACAGAATTATTTTCTGTCCAACACTCTTTTAAACTGTAAGCATTTTCCATTATAATCTGCCATGTAGCAGAACATGAACTGTTTTGTTTACAACCACATAAATATTATCCAGACCTGGCTAAGCTATCAGCTTTAAATATTTTTGTGTGTGTGTACCAAGAGCTTTTATACACTGAAAAGTTGATCAGTGTTTTTATTTAACTGCATATTTTTGTCTGGTTGTTTGATATAAAATGTTCTGCTTTATTTGGCCAGGAATATTCCACCAAGCAGTTGACCAATCTGGTGAATGTTTGTCTGGGATCACACATCAACAAAAAAGCAAGACAGAAACTGCTAGCGGCAATTGATGACATAGACAGACCTAAAAGATAATTGGGAAAGTTCCTTTTCCTGTGATTTAACCTTCTTCTGTTAATATGCTGCATGCTAACCGATCTCTCGTGGACTACTGAGGATATTCTGTTAACAAAAATATTGTGCATGACCTTTCATGTGTTGGAAACAATTTTGAATCAGTGTGGTATTCTCAAATATAACTTTTATAACCTCTAGTCTTTTCTGTTTCTTTGGTTATTTTCCTGTACTAAAAGGACACTATTATTGTACAGGTTGTTCAGCTGTATATTTTGCAAAAGTGTATTCTATAAGTAAATCAAAATGACAAGGAAACACATTGGCGTAATATATAGTTGGTGCATTTTTGGTCAAAGAACCACTTAAAAAGTGGTACTACTTCGTCTTTCACCCTCCCACCTTTGGAACTTGTGTTTTATTATGAAAACATGTAAAGTGAAGGAAAATGTACAGTCTCTTCTAATGATGAACCTTGTATGTAGATTAAGAGGGCAAATCAGCAAATTAATATTGTAATGCCAAGCCCATAGTCTTCATATAGATTTTAAATGTTAAGTTTATTTCAAAATTGTCATATCAAAATAATTGACCAGAAATTATGGGAAAGTAATAAATACTGTACACTAATATGAATTGATTTGTGAGAATTCCTTTGCTAGTTTTTACAATATACTATGTAGTTTGCAACAAACAATAGTACAGTTCTCTCATAATTCTTTTTCCCCTCTTCCTCAGTCCCACACAATAATGCTGGGAAGTAGGAGGAATAACATGCTGATTATTCCCTACTTTGCCACAGACTTCCTGGGTGATGACGGGCAAGTCAAAGTCCGTCCCTCTGGAGCAGATCTTCAGCTAGTGTAAATTATCATAGCACCGAGGACATCAGTGAAGTTGTGACACTTTATACTAGCCGAGGGTCTGCCCTTCTGTGCCCCCATTTCCATGTCTGTAAAATGAGAATACTCCCCTGCCTCACAGGTGTTATCTGACTAAATCCTTACATACTCAGAAGGTGTCCATACCTACGATGGACCCATACAAGAATCAAGACAGAGACTAAATGAATTAGAATAAAATCTTTTACTATGAATAGTGAGACTTAATAAACTCCATCCCATATCGGTAAGTATTTTACTCCATGTGTTAACTGTAGGCTTGGCAGAATTCTATTTTAATACACACTAATTCACGTGATATGGCCAGAGTTTCTGCCTCAACTTTATACTTCATGTTAATTTATAACACAAGAATGTCAGTAGATACGGAAGCACAGTAAGACACCTTTTGTCAGAAAATGTATATGAGCTATTTGTTACTTTTATTGCTAACCTTGCTTGGAAAGAAAAGGGTTTGAGCATCTGTATAGGAATTCAGCAGAAGAATGAATTTTATAGTCTAAAAAGAATTTTAGAACTTTAAAATTTGACACAGACTGAATGACTGACTCCTCTCTCTTTTTCATATCACAAAAGAAATAGGATTTACACCCAAAGCTGAGCCTGTACAATATTCATCATCCTGTCGTCCAAAATTCCATTCGCAGCTTCTTGAGCAGAGTGATAACGTGAAACTTTTACTTAGTTAAACCATTTTTTACCCTCCTCAAAAAACAATTGCAGTTCAGTTCATTTTGAAAGCATGGTCTCTTGTGTCATTGAATCAGCCATAAAGCAAGATCTTGAACAAGAAGTTCTCAGAATAAAGAGAACTGGTTCAGAAATGATCGTTGTAAAAACTATTTAAATTTCATCTCCATGGTTAAAACAAGGGGCTCGAATATTTTTACTGTGGTCTATTGTATACAAACAGTTAATGTCTTTTGGCTTAATTTAATTTGCTGCTGTTCACTTGGTGGCTACGAGCCAAAGATATAAAAGACAATAGGGGGATGGGGGTGGGGGGAAGTAGTACCATCAACCCAGCTAATGGACTTTGGGTTTTTATAGTAAATAATTGTGTATCAACTAATTATATACCACACACACAAACCATGTTAAGAACATTACAGTTGCAAAGTCATGCCCGTGCAATCTCAGTTTGACCCTGTTGATGCTGCTGCTGTCCTACTGCTTGGTTGCTATGGCTGAGAATGTGGGGAGTGACAGGGAGTCTTCCCTCCACCCCATCCGTCCCCCCATCTCTCCGAGTGTCTGCCTGCCTGCCCTGGGGCTGCAGCAGCATTATTGCTCTATTCCTTCTTTGAAAGCACATGTGGATGTACCTGCTCCCCCCTCAGAGCTCCTTCTCCTTTTCCCCCTCAGATTGCATTGGGTGGCTGGACCTCCTTTCCTTTCCTCTGCCTACCCTCCTCCCTTGCAATTTGCTGCCCCCCTCACTCCCAGTTTCCCCTCGTGCTCCATTCATTCCCCCTTTGCATGTTCCCTTCCCTTTGTGGCCTGCTTCCTCATGCCCCGACCTGTCATCTATTGTCTCCTTCTGATGTGCTTCCTTCCTCTCTCTCTCTTGTAGGTCCCCTCTCTGTCTCTGATTGCTGCCTGTCCTCGCCCAGAACCGCTTGCCCTGTGCCCCCACATACACCCTGACGTGTGATGTCCACCCCATTTCCCTCTGTTTAATTCCTCCATTTACATGCCCTCTCACTCCCAGTCCAGCTCCCCTTACTACAATCCCTCTTCTCCCCTTCATTTATGTGATTAATCCCCCAGTTCCTACTTGGGCTCCCCCCACCAAGCCTCGTGGGAGCAGTTACCCTCCATTCCTCCCATTGCCCCATGCTTTTATCATTCCCCCTCCCCACATGCTGTTCCTGTCACTTTTCCTTGAGGCTGGACCCCACGCAGCCAGAGGCTTCTGCTCTAGAGACTTTTTCCATGGGAGGGAGGAGGAAGACAGGCAGGGGTACCTCCCTCCCACTCCAGCTTTCTCTCACATCTACCCCCATGGCTACCGCCAACATTTCTGTCAACACCATCACCCTCCGCACACTGGGATGGTGGTAGAAAGCCCAGGCAAAGATTCCACTGCCACAAACACCTACTACCACTGATGCCTGCTGGGTCAGCAAGAAGGGCCAGAACTCCCCCTGGCAGGGTCCTGTGGTAGTAGGCGCTAATGCTGTGGTACCTCATCCCCTTGCCATCCCTTCTGCCAGCTCCCTGGGCACCTGCAAACAGCTTTTCTCAAAGGTGACCAGATTTGGGCAGAATGTCACAGAGTTGGCAAAAGGCTTCTCAGTATAACACTGGTAAGAATATTTTTTAATGTGAGATAACAATGTATTGTTCCCTCAGTGTTTTCCCTGCCCTAGGAAAAAGTTCACCTGTTTTGGTTTAATCTTTCCAGAAAAATTCAGCCTAAAGCAGACAACCACCATGGAAAAGTTCAGCCCACGTTGTTAAATTCTGGCAAAGTTACAAAAAGCTGAAGATAGGCTCTTATAATGGGAAGCATCAAGTGATCTTAACAATAGGTCGTGCTGCCTGCTCCACCTGTAATACACAAAATAGTAACCTTATGAACATTGAAGTTGCCAAGTCAAACACTCAAACGTTAGGAAATGCCCGAATTAAGGTTGAATTGAAAACAAGAGTAGAAGGATGCTGTAAAGGATAAAGTGTGACTGGAGTGAAAGGAGATAAAGGTGAGGGTTTCAGGTTGCCTTTGGTGTTAAAAACTATGCAAGGAATTAAAATTTGATGTGGAAGGCAAGGGAAGGAGCCAGTGGATAGATGTGAAAAGGAATGAGATGGTTCAAGCAGAACTTGATATTGCATCAAACTAATCCAGGTTAGTAAAAATATAATGGTCCCAGGACTAGGGAGATCATCACTATTTGAAGAGATAATTAGGTTATTAAAGTTAGGTTCTGGAAGATCTAGGTAAGGGTAGAGTGCATATTTTAGCATGCATAGGTTAAAACTCACTGAAGCTGGTGTGTTTAAGAGCTCTCCCCCATTCAGGGTGGATGTAAATACAATGGAGCTCCTTTATAGAGCCAGATAGCTGAAACAACAGAGGCTTCTGGGCTAAACAACGCTACATGCCAAGCTGGAGCAGAAGCTGAACCTTGTGCCCCAAGCAAGTTCCACAGTGATCTGATAAATCCTAGGGAAAGGGATTGATTGGTTTGAACAGGTGTGTATGTGAGACAGAGAGAGAGAAGCAGGAAAAACACCAGAGAAGCTGAGAATACAAACCAAGGATAAAGCAAGAAAAAGCAGTGTGAACATGATCTTTTTTTTTTTTTCCTTTTAAAAGCCAGGAGAGTGTGAGAGCATTTGGGCTAAGTGCTGGCTGAAAGCGGGGCTTGGAACAGTGAGCAAAAGAACTGGCTTCTGTTGGGTTTAGGGAGTCAGGCCTTTGTATGTTCTTTTAAAAAAAATTAAATCAACATGATTGCATCCAAGAAATATCTGATTCCAGCATCAGTTTTTCCTCCTAACCAAAGCAACCTGCTAGACCCCAAATTTTGGCTAAGTACTCAGGTCAAAAAGTTTGAACAATACCTGGCTACTTTTTAAAAGGCTTTTTTCCCCAAAACAAAAATATTCTCCAGAAAATGTCTGGAGTATTAAAGTTGAAACCAGTTGTGCAGATAACTCTTCACGGTCAGTCCATTAAAGTTTTCAAATGAGTTGTACTAAATTTTCCAATCAAAATAAGCCAATAAGAATCTTTCCCTGTTTTGTCTCCTGGAATGGATCCAAAACGAAAATGAATTGTACTGCGAAGCACCCTAAAGCTACTTATGTTGTCAGCTTGTCACAATGTGCAGTATAACCAAAGCCAAGAATAATTGTACTCCTTTCCCAAACTATTGCAGAAGATGACTAAATTTGCAACGGCTTCCTTTTAAGCACAATGGATCAAATGCATTCCTGGTGGAACTCCACTGCAGTGAGTAAAGTTACAACAGGAATGAATTGAGCCCAGTGACTTTAAACATTTTCAGTCATTTATGCAATGTTTATTGAGTCCTGTATATAGTAGAGTGTGTCTGTTAAATTTAACACTATTCACGGGGGATTATCCTAATTTTCATAGAGTGAAATTCATCACCTGAGACATGCTTAAGGCCTTCCACAGCATTGCAGCCGAGCCGTTGGACTGTGAGTTGGAGTAGCTGCACTGGGCCATGTGTGTGGGGAGTGGGGCTTATCATTGCACACCATGGATGAAGGCTCTAGGGAGATGTTGACCAGGATCTGGGCTATCTGTGGGTGATGATATAGTGAGAGAGAAAAATTTCATCCCATTGGTTCTGAGAAAATTTTCACCCCTTTTGGTTCATTGTCGCCCAGAGCCAAGTTTGACTGACTCGAAAGTAAGTGTAAAAATTCTTTGAATGTTTCCCATCACATTTTTAATTGCAAGAACAGGGGCGCTGGAACAATTTGTATAGTGCGGGTGCTGAGAGCCATTGACCCAAACTCTAAACCCTGCATATGATGGAAACCACTTCAAGCCAGGCAAAGCAGCAGTATTCCTAATTCCAGCACCTCTGTGCACAAACCTGAAGGATGGGCTATGAGTTCTTTGGAACCAGGCATCCGGAACAACCTGATGTCATGTGTTAGTTAGTATATGCTGTGGAAGGAACTTCAGCCCCTAGTTTGCTCTGCTGCTTCGGACTTGCACAATGTCATAAGCAAACTAATTCTTTTTCAGCCTGTGTTAAACTTTGGGTCTTTGCCACTGTAAATGACTGAAGCATTCCTAGTTATTAATATCTATGAAGTCCTTATGTTGCAAAGTGGTGCTTTGTTAACTCGCCTCCTGAATAAAGTCAGTATTGCAAAATATCTGACAAAACTGGTTCATTTTGCAGTTTCTCCCAAGGGCTGAACACCTGCAGACACCTGTTATATCACCAGTCATTCAAACAGGCTCAGCCAACAAAACTTAGATTTATTGCGTGTGGGTGATACTGATTTTATTTATAGTCACAGTTTGATAATTAACATTCCTGCAGCCACAAACTCAAAAAATGGTTGTGACAATGGTACAAGCACAGAAATAACATGTCCAAAGAGCAGTGTCCCTATGCATATTGACTATTTAAGGATATGTCAATGTATGCTGTCCTTGTATTGCCAAAACCGTTCATTCCCATGTCCTTACAGACATACAAGGAGAGGATTACATTTCCAAAAGACCCCAAATCATGAGTAACCACATTTTTTGGATCTGGTTAAGACTATTGACAATGCTGATTTCATTATATGGTAACGTTAATATGCTATATGGTAAGATATGCATAAGAGAGAATGTATTAAAAAATGTAAAGTAAACCTCTTCTATTGCCACCCAGGGGGTGGATATGCAACAGTCGTTATGTATGTATTTTGCACCAGATTTAACCCAGCTACTACAGGGTTATGCATATGTATGCAGATGAGCTAAACTCAGAAAATGTATGGATGAGCTGAACAAGCATCTATGGGAATTGTTGCCTTCCTGTTGGCTTAAAGTGGACAGGAATAATACAAGGTGGCAACTTGCTTCTCCATAGCTATCTCGGGCTGGGCTGAATCTGTTTTAGTCGGGAGACAGATGTGTGAAAGCCACTAGAAAGAGCAGCTTCCAGCTCTGAACAGAGATTGCTCTTGTGATCTCTGTGTTCCCATGTTTATTGAAAGTTAAGCAATTGTTAAGGAAATTTAAGTGGAGACTTCGTCATTCTTCATTAAACAATTCTCCAAAGCCTCAAAGTGCTAAAGCAGTTGCTTTTTTTCTCTTTATGAGGCAGGGTTTACATTGTCTTCAAAGTACCATTGGTTGCTGAGATGATTCTATGGTTGCTAATAATATGGTAAATATTCAGAAACTGGGCGTTGCTTCTTTTGCTTATTGGGAATATTTCATGGGTAGGACCCTATGAAATTCATGGCTGTGCAAAACAGGTCATGGACTGTGAAATCTGGTCTTTTGTGTGCTTTTTCCATGCACTATTACTGATTTCATGGGGAGGTCTTGGCCCAAAATGGAGTTGCAGGGGGGTCACAAGGTTATTTTAGAGTCGTCGTCACATTGCCACGCTTACTTCTGTGCTGCCTTCAGAGCTGGGCGGCTGGAGAGCAGTGGCTGCTGACCAAGGGGCAAGCTCTGAAGGCAGCAGTGCAGAAGTAAGGGTAGCAATACCATACCATGCCAGCCTTACTTCTGCGCTGCTGCTAGCGGCAGGGCGCTGCCTTCAGAGCTCAGCTCCCAGCCAGCAGCTGCTGCTCTGTTACGACCCAGCTCTGGCAGTATATACAAATATACTGTATATTTGCCAGTTTGTATATCTGTACTGTAAAGTCTCCATATTGAAATCATGCCTGTACATTACACAGACACATGACTCATGTACTATGTATTACAATACTGCTGCAGCATTTAACAATGATTAATTATTGATTTGTCTGGAATTGATTTGCAAAGTTAACTGACATTTAAGATCCATTTATTGCTTCAATGAGGCTTGTGACAACACAGCCCCACCTGGGGTATTCTCCAGTGGTAGGCCGTGGCATGATCCTTGTGCCAGCCTCAGTCTCCTTTTTCTTCCAGAGACCCTCGTAATTCCACACAAGGTTTGAGTATAAATAGCCCGGTGTGGGATTAATTCATTACAATCATAAGCCGGAATTCCCCAGCACGGTGCTAACACTACATTCACTCTTTCAAATCCCAGTAGCCCATCAACACCAAGTACAGTTCTGGCATCTCTTAGCAACCTCACCCCAGCTCTCAGGTACGGCATCTCTCGTTGGGCTTCTCACCAAATCTCACCCCAGCTCTTCTAGCTGGGGTGCTTCTCTACCCTGCTTCATTCCAAGTTCTGCCTCTCGTTCTTGCCTGGAGATGTCAACCCTCCATTGTTCCCCAGCCTTCAGCCCTCCCTGGCTTCAGCTGTCCAGCTCAGAGATGTAGCAGCATTGGCCTCTGCTGCTCTCAGGCCTCAGCTCTCTCTGGCCTGGACTCCCAAACTGCCTTCCTGCCTTTCTGATCTGGCTCAACCAGGGAATTCTCACCTGCTCCCTTCTTCAGAGGCATCCCTTCCCTGAAGCTCTCAACCTAGCTCTGTTCTCTTGAGCTCCCTCTGTAGACTTTATTGCCTTTGTCTCATTTATAATTCCCAGGGGCAGCCCCACCTCCCTCATTACACCAAGCTAGGGCACCAGTGGCCTGGGAAAAGCACTGGACTTGACTTCCTTTAACGAGACAGCTATCATGTTACAGGGGTACTCTTCTGGGCAAATGCTCATGTGTGTGTGGGAGGATAATCTTACTTTAAAAAGCATGTGCATTTGATATTAATAATAAGGATCTATCTTTGTGCACCGTGTACAGGTGTGGTATGGCTCTGTATGTACAAGTGTTGTATATTAGTCCACAGGAATTCCATTTTTGCACAGAATATTGTAAAAGTCCAATTATTACAAAGTGCAGGTGATGAAGCATAATACAGTCGCATGCTCAAAAGGCTAGATAATGCGTATGCACAAACACATACTCCTTGCTGCTTGGAAAAATGCCTCCTCTGAAATACCAGGGTCAGAGGAAAGGCAAAACAAAATTGCACATGTACTGTAAGTCACTATAGTCAATGGATCACACACTGAACAAACTGGGATCTAGATCTGTTCTGAGCCCAAAAGGAGGTGAACCTCCTCTCACCGGTAGAATTGTCGTCTTGAGTTACAAAGTCTACTTGAGTGTTTACACTTGTTGATTTCTTTAAGCAAAGACAAATATCACAGTGTGAATGAGCTTGACCATGAGCTGCTTCATGGCTCCAAGCTGCCAACTTCTGTCCCCTTCCGAGCTGTTAGAATGTTTAAGCAGCCAAGGGATCCAACTGGCTGAGTGTTCTGGGGTGTTTTATATTTTAAACTACACAAAACATCTCTTAGCTCCACTGCCTTTTTTAAAAATGGCATCTCCTTAGTGCTTCTGTATTGTCTAATAGGGTGTTTGTTTCAATTTATTTACTCAACTTTTATTCTGGGAAATAGGAATGATGATGTTTTTAATTAGATTATTCTTGCTGTTGCTATTCACTGATGGAAATATCCTGAGCAGATATGCTAAACGAGGTGAAATATATATATTTTGCCTACTAGCTACTAAGAGAATTTATACTGATAATGGCCAAGTCTGGCTTTAGAGGAACAAGCCTATACCTGAGTGACATTCATTAATACTTACAGAAGCAGCATATCACATTGGAGAGGGCACCTTCTAGTCATGAGTTGTATTCCAGTTTCCGGCACTAACTTGCTGCATGAAATTCACCTTATTTCTCTGGGTTTTAGTCTGAGTAGTGATATTTGCCATCTTCTATAAAGTGCTCTGGAATCTTCAGTTGTTGTTTCAGGACATATTTTTCAAACAGCGGCAGGGATATTAATGCTACCCTTTCTAATGGTAATCAGCAACTAATGCCCCAGACAAGGCTTTCAAAATCATAGAAAGGTGGGACTGGAAGGGACCTCGAGTGGCCATCAACTCCAGCCCCCTGCACTGAGGCAGGGCAAAGTACACCTACACTATCCCTGACAGTGTTTGTCCAACCTGTTTTAAAAACCAGCAATCATGAGGATTCCACAACCCCTCTTTGAAGCCTATTCCAGAGTTTAACTGCTCTTATACTCAGAAATTTATTCGTAATACCTAACCTAAATCTCCTTTGCTGCAGATTAAGCCCCTTACGACTTGTCCTACCTTCAGCGAGCATAGAGAATTGACCCTGTCCTCCTGGTAACAGCCCTTAATGTATTTGAAGATTGTTATCGGGTCCCCACTTAGTCTTCTTTTTTCAAGGCTAAACATGCCCATTTTTTTTAACCATTCCTCATAGATCAAGTGTTCTAAATCTTTGATCATTTTCAATTTGTCCTTCTTTCCTAAAGTGGGGCACCAGGAATTGGATGCAATACTCCAGCTGAGTCCAAACCATTTCCAAGAAGAGTAAGACAATTACCTCCCATGTCTTACATATGACACTACAGAAAATACATCCCAGAATATTAGCTGTTTTTGCAACTGTATCACATTGTTGATCCATATTCAATTTGTGATCCACAGATCCTTTTCAGCAACACTACTGCCTGGCTTGTTATTCTCCATGTTGTATTTGTACATATGTTTAAGTCTTCCTAAGCATAGTACTTTGCACTTGTCTTTACTGAATTTCATCTTGTTGATTTCAAACCAGATCTCCAGTTTGTCAGTTATTTTTAATTCTAGCCCTATCCTTCCAAGTCCCACCAACCTCTCCCTGCTCGGTGTCACCTGAAATGTGATAAGCACACTCTCCTCTCCATTATTCAAGTCATTAATGAAAATATTGAATAGTACCAAACCCAGGACCATCCCCTACAGTACCCCATTACGTACATCGCCCCAGTTTGACTGCAAACATTGATACGTTCTCTTTGAGTTTGGTCTTTCAACCAGTTTTACACCCACCTTATAATAACATCATCTAGAGCACATCTTCCTAGTTTGCTTTTGAGACTGTCCTGTGGGACTGCCTTACAAAAATCAAGATTTAGCACATCTTCTGCTTCTCCCCTATCAAATAAGCTGGTAACCTTGTCAAAGAAGGGAATCAGTTGGTTTGGCATAATTTGTTTTGACGAATTCATCCTGACTGTTCCTTATGATGCTATTATCCTTTAGGTGCTTACAAATTGAGGGTGTAATAATTTGTTCCAGTATCTTTCCAAGTATCAAAGTGCTCAAAATGTAAGAGCACATTAATTGTCACAGAAAAATGTACGTGAAAAGGAAGTGCCTTTCCATTGTTTCCTGAATTTTGTAGATGAAGATTCCTGTGTATTAAGACTATAGGAAATAGCTTTCAACATGCTTTCTAATGAACCTATTCTAAAACTAGAGATGCATCAGACAATGTAGATCTCTTTGAACAGCCAGGAACACAATCAGGTAGCTGCAAGCATTGCTAAAACTATGGTTGATATTATTCCTAGAAGTATCAGTACAATACATTAAGCTGCTATTTCCAGGAATAATAACATGGCATCCGTGAATGTAAGATAAGCAAATAAGAATGTGAGTGATTCACAAGTGATTTATCTTTTTTTAATTAAAGGGCCCGGAGATATTAAAATACACAGCACACATATATGTTTATGGCTGTGACTTCTTCTATAGTATGTCAATAATATATCCATGCACTGTTGGTGAGTCATGGAATTGCTTAGATACCAAGGTGATAAGTGCCTTAGGAACACCATGTAGACACAGACACACAGATGGCCAGGTCGGTGGCAGAATGATAGAGCTTCTCAAAGAAACATAGGGACTTAATTAGGCAGGAAATTTACACAAAAGGGCTCATATTTATTTTGATTTTTATTATTTTCATTATTACTAAATGGAAATGAATTTTAGAAAGCAGGTAGGAGAATAAATGAAAATGTATGGCCACTGCCTTGTCAACATTTCTGATGTCACTATGGTTAGTTGAGTTGTCATACTAGTTAAGAACACAGGAATGACCGGACTGGATCAGAGCAATGGTCCTCCTACTCCAGTATCCTGTCACCAAGAATGGCCAAAACCAGATGATTTAGGGGAATGCAAGGAAACTAGTAATGGGCAGCCATGGGTTATCCTATCAAGAGGGAAAATGTAATCCTAACCTAGCAATTTGTGACTGGAGTATGCATGTAGTTAATTAGTTGATTTGATTCAATGAGCTTCATAGGCACTCAGATACTAAGCTGCTGGGTACCATTTAAGAATGCTCATTTCACGTTGCTAAAATTGAGGCTAATTTTTCTCTTAGCTGCATTTTAAAGAAGTGACTTGTATTAATGATTAAAAGCCATCTCCCAAGCACTAATGAATAGTGGGTCTGGCGGGGAATTGAATGAGGTTTTGAAAGCTGAGTGCTATGCACACTGGAAATTACTGAGTCTGCCGATCTGTTTGCAAGAATGAGAAAAAAAGCAGAACTTAAACAAAAAATTGCTGAAAGTCAATATATTGCTATATCAAGTACTTGAAAGGCATTAGTGAGTTCTGCCTTGGGTGTATGTATTATTTGTTATGGACTTTTCAGTTATAATTACTTTCACCAGGTTATTGACGGATTATCAAGATGAACTCTTCTGCGAGTTGACTACATTATAGATTTTTAAAGGCTCCTGGAAATTTAGTTTGTGCTGAAAGAGTTGATTAGCTTTACAAGCCTTAATTTTTGAGCTAACAAACTAAAACTAATGGCTGGAGTGCTGAGAGATGCCTGTCGATATTTTGTAACTCTTTTCAGCATGTATTACTGCACCATGGCAATGGGAAAGGAATTTTCAGGGAGAGACCGAAAACTCAACTCCCAGAACATCGCCTATGTGAAGCTTTTGTAGTGAGTTTATTTTCTGTGCCCTTTCTCTTTCTCTACCAGCCCACAGTGTGTCACACAAGATGCACATTACTAATGAGTCAAAGTCAACTTTATGGTGTGAATCCCAATTGTTATTTTACTGTTGCGTCCAATAGTGCTTAAGAGCCACAGTCATGGGCCGAGACCCCATTGTGCTAGGCCAGCAGTGGCCAACCTGAGTCTGAGAAGGAGCAAGGATTTACCAATATTCATTGCCAAAGAGACACAGTAATACATCAGCAGCCTCCCATCAGCTCCCCCACACTCCTAGTGCCTCCCACCCACCAGCAACCCCTCCAATTAGCACCTCCCCCTTCCTCCGAATCAGCTGTTTCATAGCATGCAGGTGGCTGAGGAGGGAAAAGGGAGGAGCGAGGGCATGGCAGGCTGAGGTGAAGGGGTGGAGTGAGGGCTGGGCCTGTGGCAGAGCCAGGGGTCGAGCAGTGAGCCCTCTCCAGCACATTGGAAAGTTGGCGCCTGTAGCTCCAGCCTCAGAGTTGGTGCCTATATAAGGAGCCGCATATTAACTTCTGAAGAGCCGCATGTGGCTCCAGAGCCACAGGTTGGCCACCCCTGTGCTAGGCACTGTATGAAGAACAAAGTGGTGGTCCCTGCCCCAAGTACAATCTATGGGTATGTCTGCACTACAGTAAGGGAGTGTAACTGCAGTCTGTGTAGACATACCCGAGCTAGCTGTCATGGCACGAGCTTGGACACACCTAGCAGTGAAGCTGCGGCGGCAACATAGATTTCATTACAGGCTAGCTGCCCAGGTAATCCCCAGGGTTTGCATGTGTGTGTGGAGGGGGCTTGGTACAGCCCATGCTGAAGTTTGTATTGCTGCTGCTTCACTACTATTGGTCCCCAAGCTGGATAGATTACAGCTAGCTTGGATACGGTTACACATGCTGCTATCAGACTCTCTGACTGCAGCATAAACCTCCCCAAAACATGAGGCCGGTGCACACGAACAGACCGACAGGGGTACATAAGACAATATTGTTTGGCACTGAAATCAACGATGGTGCATAGGTGCAACTGAGGGAAGAGGTGAGCTCAATGCAGTCAACTCAGCCATGGCAGTACCTTAATGCTTTCTGGACCATGACATTCATTGTTTTTACAAAATAGCCTAAAAACACATTTGGAATGAATGGGGGATCAGCCTTCCACTCACCTCCAATGAATGACACAGGAAAGCCATCCTGGCCTTAATAGAAAAGGAACGAGGGGGCCCTTTACACCATTCATAACAGTAGGTGAATGTACTTCTGCAACTACCAGTGACTGTGTGTTTGGGATCCTTGTCTTTTCTGGCTCAAATGTACCATGTTCATGGCATTATCATCATTGTCACTGCTCTCTCTTCCCATGCTGACAGCAGCATCATTTCTATCCCTATGTGCCCCTCAGCGGAACCAGGAGAACACTTGGCCTGACACTATCTCAGTGCCTAACAATAAAAGGTCAAGTCAGCTGCTGATGTCCATTTCCGACTCTCTTTACACTCTTGGATTCAGCAGCAAAGGGAAAGTCCAAGTGGTGCATCCTGGTCTGGTTTCTTGATTTTCACTGAGATTTTAAAGGCAAATTACTGCAAAACCATCTCAGGTGTCAGAGGTGGATGAATGGAAAAGGTCATGTTTGCAAACGTAAAGATATTTCCCCCTCTGTTTTGCTTTATTTTCCAAAAGGAACTGAACAGTAGGGGATGCTGCATGAAACTCAGGTGTTACCCTTCTATAGCCACAAACTAACAGAGAAAAATCCTACATGTCAAGTCATTGTTCATAGAAACACAACCAATTCTTTGCTAGGCCATTTGTAATGATCAGAGCCTAAACTAGGCCGTTAGTAAGAAATGTCAATCACCCCTTACCAGCAGTAAGTGAAGGGAGACAAATAAGCACACCTCATCAAATCTGCACTGTAAACTTTTGTTTTAAATCTAACTTCACCCTATAGGATATGTCTATACTAGTGTCTGCACTGGTGTCCATGGGCAGACGTATGCCATTCCTGCCTATTGTCCACACTTAAGGCCTGGAGGCATGTGTCTCAAGGTAAGCAAACTAGCACACTTGAGGGGTGTGAGTAAGGTACCTGCCTTACGTGTGGTGTGGTCCTGTATCCATCCCAGTTTGTGGTGTGAATAGGAGTTCAGGGACGTTTAACCAAGTCTCGAGTTTTCAGAAATAGAACTTTGTGTGGAAAGAAATAGGAAAGAAAGTGCAAATACACCAGGCCAAACATTTTAGCAGCACTGTAAGAGGGTGACCCATAGTTAAAACACTCAATGTTTATGTTAATGTATTAAACACGTGACAATGTTTCATTCACGTCACCAAACATTTAGCACACTGTGGCTCATTCTGTAGCTTTCAACCGTTAGTGTAGGTATAGTTATAATTCTCCTTGGTTCCCCGGCCCCACCCCCTCCAGCCACAGCAGCGAGTGGTAGAGATGTGGGCTCATGTCATGCTGCACCTGTTATGTTGGGGCCATGGAGTTTTGCGTGGCATAGGAAGGATGCTGTGTCCAGGGTCTCTGGACATGTAGCTTAATAATGCTCTGAAACATCTGTGTTTGCTGCCTGAGACCTGGATCGGTGTTCACTGTCAGAGACCAGGATGTGGGTGGTCATAGAAGGAGCCAGTCACTGGGAATCAGAGCCCTGGGTCAGAGCTGGGGTCACATGGCAGGAGCAGGACTGGAAGAAGGCAGAAGCAAGTTGGGGATCACGCAGCTGTAGGAGCTGTTGCAGGTGTGGGCAGATGCTTTCAACAGCCTCTGGACTGTGATCCGCTGATTTCCCGCCATTCAGCTGGTTGTGCTTGTTAGGTTGCTCACAGACTGGCTCAGCGGCAGGCCCTAATTCCTGACATGCACTTCCCAATGCAACTTGTGGTCCCCTCGCCTCTCCTGCAGCAACTGCTCTCTCCATTCTTGGTCCTTCTTCCTGATCTCCGACATTTGGCCCCTCCAATCCTGTGTTTCCTGCAGAGGACTGGAGGATGGCTCAGACCACATCCTCTCTGGTTTGCTTCTTCCATCACCTGATCAGGGTAAAACATTCAGCAGGCCTGGAAGAGGCATCTCTCAAGGGCACCAGGCCAGAGGCTGAGGATTAAAACAGACAATATGGTATTAGATTTACAGTCTGTGACGGAGTCAGACCAGAAGGATATAGGAGAGTGCTGGAAGGCAGGTACATTAGTCTCAGGGTGTGCAGGTGCCTGTTCCCTGGATAGCCAAACAAAGGCTACTCCAGGCCAATCAAGACACCTGGGGCCAATTAAGAACCTTCTAGAAAGGAGTAGAAACAGCTAGCCTAATTGGGACACCTGAAGCCAATTAGGGACTGGCTGAATCCAGATAAAAATCTCCCAGTTAGTCAGGTGGGTGTGGGTGTCAGGAGCTGTGGGAGGAAGTTGTGCTGTTGGTGAGACTGAGTGTTGGACAACATATCATACAGAAGGAAGGAGGCCCTGAGGTAAGGGTGAAGTGGGGTTTGAAGAAGCGGAGACTGCTGTGGGGAAGTAGCCCAGGGAATTGTATTGTGTTTTGTGGATAAAAGGTCAGCCATCTTAGCTGATACTCTTAGGGTCCCTGGGCTGGAGCCCAGAGTAGAGGGTGGGCCTGGGCTCCCCGCTTTCTGCCTCCCCTAATTAGTTTCTGAGATTGGGAGACAATAGAGACTGTGCCAGGAAGGATAGCTTCCCCTCACTGGTTTGTGATGAAAATGGCTCAATAGACTGTGACCTTGTCTCCAGAGAGAGAAGGGCTCCGTGGAGGGTCACAGTGAGCTGCTGAGGCTAGTAAAAATCCGCCAGGAAACGCAGATAAGGACAGAGCTTTGTGACAAGTCACAATGGAAAGAGAAAAGAAGATTTCAAAACTCCCGTATGTTATTCCTATAGGTAGCTTGATCATAAGAAACGATAATTGTCACTCTAGGTTTGGAGCACTTTGTTACATCAGTGCTTTCAGCTCAAGCCATGGTGAGTATAGCATGGGGAGGTGGGGTGCCCGTTTAGACACTGGGCGCCCCTGGGTATGAATCTAGGCAAAGTACAGTGAATATTGCCAATATTTCCACAGGCAGTGGTAATGTTGGCAGATCTCTCCCTCCTGAGAGTGACAGAGGCACTCAGCGCCCATGAGCTATTGGTGTCCTGAAGCCACCCAGACCTGGATGCTGCTAGCCTGTTTACTGCACTGGTGCCAGGGGAACTCACTGCCGTGTGTCTCCATGGACATCTCCTCAGGATTGCTCAATAGAATAAAAAGGCCATCCCTGTTCAGGTCAAGGGGAGAATTGTGCCCCCCTCCACCCCTCCTAGCTCAGCAAGCCAAAGAATGGGAAAAGGGGACACGGCCTCTTTGCTCTGTAAACATGGAAAGAGGCAGTGGGGAGAGGACATTTTGGGCCATGAGAAGGTAAAAAATGCTTATAAAGAGAATGCAGCTACAGACTTACCTGTGCGCCTTCCCCCTTCATCACTGGGCTCATCTTCATTTCCCTGGCAGAATTGCCTTGCCTCCAGCAGCATTTCAAACAACTCCTGGCTTGTCAAATGGTGAATGTCCCACTCCAGCTCCCACCCCTTCTTCCCCAGCTCGTTGTCCTCGCTGCGTACTGCAGGGGTCTCTGCGGCAGGTTCCTGGGAGGAGGTCTCCGGGGTGGTGGTGTCCATGCCACATAGGACAGGCAGTTTGTCATAGAAGGCCCAGGTCTGCAGGGTGGCCCCAGATCTATTGTCGGCCTCCCTTGCTTTCTGATATGCCTACTGAAGTTCCTTTGCTTTCACGCAGCACTACTACATAACCCCATTGTGCCCCACTTTGCAGCATCTCCTGTGCAGGCTGCACACAGCGGTGTATATTTCTTTGGCTGCTCCTTAGCAGAGCTTGTGTGGCCTCTTCTCCCCATAAGCTAAGGAGATCCCTGAATTTTTTCCTGCTCCAGGCAGGAGAGTGTCTGGTAGTGCTATACATGCATGGAGCGGGCATGGTTGGCAGCTCACAAAGGTGGCCTAGTAGGGGTTTTGCTAAGGTGGCCAATCAGGAAAAGGTATTTCAAAAACATGGTGGGAGTTTTAAACGAGGGAGGGCAGCTTCTGGTGTCTGTGACCCCTGGGCAGTGCAGTCCAAAATTGTGACCAGTGTGACCACTGTCACAGGGACAGGGGCATTATGGGACAGCTGCTGGAGGACTGTTAGGGTTGACACAGGGAATGCAGTGTCTGCCTTTGCCCAACTTTGGCACACGTAAGTCGACTGTGCCTCTGTGTCTTTTGGAGATGTGCTGTTATTACATTGAGGTAAGGGGGTGCTTACATTGGCAGGAGACAACTTTAGGTGTAGACACATGTAAGACTAGGTCAAAACGAATTAACTTAGGTTGACTTAACTTTTTAGGATAGATCAGGCCTCAGTTACCTTTTGGAGCGCCTGTTCCTAGGGCACCAGCTCAGTCCCAAGACACACATTGTAACAGAGCAGCACTGAGGCTAAGTAAGTTCCACCTGTTGCCAATGGCCCAAGAGCTGTCTTGGCAGCCGGCCACCACCAATTTGCAGTGGCTGGTTGCCTGACACACTCCTTGTGCCTGTGTGTGCGCGCTCTGAGGGGAGAACGTGAGCAGGCTACACCAGCTCTGTATTACCTGGGGGATTTCTCTTAAACCGTGGGAATCCTCTGGGGGCCAGGTAAGATGGCACTATCCTGCTTTGCACTGTCAGAGTGGGGCTGAGAATATGGCCCACTGTGTGACTGGGCAAGGAGTTGTGAAAGCAGCTCCACTCCTAGTTCTCATTGGTCACATGGAATCAATACTCATAGCCAAGTCTCTGCAAGTGAGAACCAGGAGTCCACCAAGTAGTGTGCTCCCAGAATGCACAGAAGAAAGGTTGTTCTAAAGTGTCAGGATGTCCTTTCATTTTGAAGAAAAAAATAGTTGCTAATTTTATTTCTGTACTATGGCACTAATTCATTTAGCTCTGCTACTTGCTGACAGGGCTATCCATTAAAAATCATTTGCTGAATGGGATAGGTGGATTGTCTGTCTATTTTTTACTAGGTCTGTTTTTCTGAAAATGATACTAGTTCAAATTATTTGTAATGGAGAAGAAATCTGGTGTTGCCTTGAAGGGTTAGAGGAAGAATACATTTACTCAGAAAAAAAGGTTTAATTTTCAGTCCTCCCAGTACATTCTCCAAGAGCAGGGTAACCTGAATAGAACGAGAGAGTTATTTCATCTGGCAAATCTCTTATGATTTGGTTCCAGAACACCTTCAGTGTCTCTCAGACAAAAGGCAGATTCATTTTGATGGTATTTTCTTAGAGAATTCACTCCTCTAACTTTCATTTTAAAAGCGCTCACCTCACATCGTAAAGATAATTCAATATTAAATGGATGCAATTTTCAGGCTTTGCAAATGGCTTGCAGATATGATGTATCCAGTTAAACATTTTCCGCTTGCAAAATGCAGTGTATGGCTTTGGAGTTTTAATAACCACCACTGGTCTGATCCATGGAAGCATGTTCCACCCTAAAGGCAGCACTTCATTTGCTTAGGAGCTCTGTGCTGTCTGAATAAGTCATTACACCTGATTCCATGGAGGACAGAACGTGTATGGAGGACTGGCTTCTTGGATATACAGGCAATTATAAAAATTTATTAATTAACTTACTGTACCACTGACCATTGTTTCTGAGAAATCACGGACAGCAGAGAAGGGACTAAGATACTGGGGAAAAGCTCATTAATTTCTGATTTTAAAAATGGAAACTAGACTGATCCTGGCACTTGTCACACAAGTCTACATTTTAAAAGCATTAGTGCAAATATTAAGCACAACTGTCACTGAACAGCTGGAATATAATGGAGCCATAAGCCAAAAGCAGTAAAACACATTAGAAAAGAGGAATACATCTGCCTAGACAAAGCTAATTCTTTCTGGGGAGAGGGATAATTCAATTTATTCAGTCCATCATTTCCACCACACAATTTGATCAAGAGGCACTGAAAAATGCATATGAAAAATCTGATGACTGCAAAATGGAAGCAAAGAAATGTTCACCAGTTTGAACAAGAATGACCAGTTTGGTATCTATTGCCTGGTTTTGGACACCCAGGAAGTACTACAGTCCTTCCAGCAACAAAATATTATTGGCTTGACTTAGCCCCTTCCAACTCCTAATAACATCTTTAACCCATCAGGGCTCCTCACCTACTCCTCCACTGAAATCTTCCCCATGCATTTCTTCAAGGGGAGTGGGATATTTTCAAGGTATAATAGTCATATTTGAATAGTTTCTTGTTTGGCACAATGTGATGCAAGACCAGAATGGGTAAAGCATCCTGCAGGATAAATGGTGCAAATTCAAGCCTTAAAGACATAATGGTAGATAATGTTTGCGTTTTGGTGTGTTTATCTATATATTGGTAGAGGTTAACAATATAATCAAATAGTCTCTGTCTATGCTGTATTCTGTTAATTCAGAGATCAAAAGGACATCTTAACATTGAAATGAACTGTAAACATAGAATATCGCTATATTCATCTCTCTTTGAAATGTATAGCAAATCATCTGCGAATGGTGGAAAAACAGGCAATTGCTTTATGTTAATCAGTGTCGATAATTACCAGCGATGCTTAGGAAATGGGTCTACTTTAAAAGTCCCCATAATTGCCTATTGTTTGTCGAAGGACTCTGAACTGTATAAAGATGCCTTTGGTCCTGATCTTTTTATCTCAGATTTGATTGATGCTTCATACAGGGGAAGCTTAAACCCATAATCGAGATCTCCAGCCCTAATCTGGCATCACCCTGAAAATGGACATTCGACAATAACCTATGAATTGATTCTGAAAGAACTTTTTGCAACTACAACGCTTACTATGTAAGTGCTATATAAATCTCTATATTCATGTCTGTATGTATACTGATCTTTTAAGCAATACTCTTTCTCTCTTCCTTTTTAATACATTTTAGTTTAGTTAATAAGAATTGGCTGTCAGGATTGCCTCCCCACTCTGAACTCCAGGGTACAGATGTGGGGACCCGCATGAAAAAAGAAATACCGCCCCCCCCAGCTTATTTTACCAGCTTGGGTTAAAATGTTTTTCCCCAGAACACAACTTCTTTTGTATCTGGACCTGGTACGCTGCCACCACCAAACTAGGTCTAGAGTAGTTTGGGACCCTTCTTTCCCTTTCCACTAACCCCCCAAACTTCTTCCTTCCCTGGAAAGCTTGAGAGAATAAAAAAACCAAACCTTGCCTGATCCTGCGAGATGTGCCCGATCCAAAACCAGGATTTTACACAACGGAAAACAAGCAGTCAGCTTCTTAAAAGGAAGATTTTAATAAAAGAAAAAAAGAAAGGAATAAATCCCTTATAACCATCAATAGAACAGCATCTACCATAATGAACAAAAGCTTAACCCCTTACAGGTAAACAATAATTCTAGGCTACTTCACACTTATGACACTGGCTTTAAGCGTATCTTTGGAAGATCTGGAATATTCATTAACCTGTGAGGTAAAGTGTCCGCTCTGTTGGGACTGGTAGAACTTTTTATATGATGAATAAGATTTTCAGTATTCCTCATGGTATTTGACTTGGGTGTCTGGGTGGAGGCTTAAGACTGGGTTACTTTAAGGGAACTGTGTTGTTGGCTTCTGAGTAACCAGTGATCTATTATAGAAGCTGTTTTGTGCTGGCTTGGTAAATCTATGTATTGGAATATCCACTAGCTTTGGGGATTGTCTACCCCATTGTTTGCAGTTCGCCCTAATTGAGTGACCTCAGTTGTCTCCTCTGGGACTTTGGTAACACTCAATCTCTTTGATTCTTCGCCTTTTCCCAAGACCTTCCACATCTGACTAAACAATTAGCACATTTTGTACTTTGCTTTACTAATGAATTTGTTTTTTAAAAAAGACCTCAAAGAGGAAGTGGTAAAGGCGCCATACTGCAACTCACCATATCTAAGCTCAGGTCTATCATCTGCCACAGGCTTCCTGTGGGAACATTGGCAACTCATCTAATCTCCCTGTACCTCAGTTTCTCATCTGTAAAGTGGTGTTAAAAAACTGACCTTTCCTCCATCCTTTGTCTGCCTCATCTATTCAGATTGTGAAATGTCTGGGACAGAGATGATATAGTAGCACAGCACCGAGCCCAACGGGATCCTCCTTGCAGCTGGACTCACTAGGCACTATCATAAACACAAGTCTAATACTCACTGACTTGAAAATGAATGAAAATAAATAATTTGATTCAAAAATGATTTTAAGGGCTTCAAAAATATAGTAGCAGCTGATTTTGCTTCAATCCACATGCTACCTGACATTAATGATGTCTCAATGGCCATAGAGTCACAGGTGGCTCATTGAATTAACCTCCTTAGGCATTAAGCACCTTGCCTGGGATGCAGCTCTTCCTCCCAAAGAAATGAGGTTGGAAATCTATGATTTTAAAACATCTGGAATGTGACAAGTTCACTGTTCTGCTGAGGAACTAGTCGGAAGGTTTGGATCATGGTAGTGTTTGCACTGGGTGCTTTTCTATAGTGCATGTTGCTGTTCTAGCCAAGCATAATTAATATTTTTACTAATGACACTCAGACTGAGATACTTCAGTATGACCAGATACTTATACAGCCCACTGCTCCTTTAGGGCTTGTCTACCCTGTCCCGCAGTTCAGACTATAGGGATGTGAATTGCAGTGTGCACCAAAGTGCTTCACTGTAACTCCCCGGTGTGGACACTGAGGGTGCAAACTGAAAGGTTCCTACTTGTGATAATGTGTCCTTCAGACAGAACTATATTAATGTGAACTCTTCTGTTCATGCCCACTGCATCCACGTGAGCAAGTTACAGCACACCACTTTTGGGTGCACTGCTATTCACATCCCCATATTGTAAACTGTGGGGTGGCGTAGCTATAGCTTTCATGCTGGGCTACACTAGGGAGGGGATTCAAATAAAGGGTACGCAATTTCAGCGACACTAGTCGCATGGCTGAAGTCGAAGTACCTTAGTTTGACTTACCTGGCCGTCCCCACAGGGGTAGGTCGACCACGGCTGCTCCCCGACCAGCTCTGCTTACTCCTCCTGGTGGGGTGGAATACAACGGTCGATTCGGGGATCGATTTATCGTGTCTAGATGAGACACGATAAATTGATCCCTGATACATCGAGCACTACCCGCCAATCCGGCGGGTACTGTAGCCATACCCTTAGACACATCTGAGGTCATTTCAGTGCTTTGAGGGTTTAATCCAAAGGGAATCTCTCTATTGATTGACTTCAGCAGGCTTTGGATCAGGCCACAGTTACATAAATGACTGAATGGCGGAATAGTGGCCTATGGATAGTGGTGTAGTTCCTATTTCTGTGGCTATTTAAAATTAGACCGGACAATGCACTATATACCATAGGGACCAATCTTGTATTTTTTCCTCTTTATGTTGGTGCAAATCTGGAATAAAGCGACTGAAGCCGATGGAGTTACTGCCGATTTAAACTGGTGTAACTGACAGAGAAATGTGTCCCCTCGCTGTAATTTTCCATGAACCAAATCCTGCCATCAGGACACACTTGCTGAGTGAGAAAAATTGTGCTTTGTTAGATAGAAAGAGCTGCAAATCCATCAGAGTGCAAGAAGGCATTTCAGTGGCATTGAGCTGTAGGGTCACAAGGTGCTTCACTAGCACGGAGCAGAAGTGAGCTGATTTTGAGCTAGAGAATTTGATAAGGGGACTGAGTGGCAGAGGAAACAGTTACATGGATTCATGCAGAGAGAAAAGTGTCGGAAATAGCTCTCACAAACCCAGCCGAAGGTGAGGAGAAGATTTCAGCATCACTTACATACCAGCGTGTCTTTTGAGGTCAGTGACCCAGGACAGGGGAAAATGACTCACGCTGCAGGGCATGTGCTCTTCATCATATGGAGGAATCACATTGCAAAGAAATAAGTGTGTGTGAGAGAGAAAATATCGGACTCATTATTACTGTGATACTGGTTTTTAAAATGAAGCCAGGTACAGATATGAACCTGAGACACTCAGTATCAAATATACATATACAATGCATTTCTTCCTCCAGGGTCATGTAGGTACAATATTTAATACAATTAAATGAGCCTTGTTGGTCCATCCCTGCACTCATATTGATTAGCTCCTAGGGGCTGCATCTGTTCTTGTGTAGACTCCCTACCTCAAAGAGTTTACACTCTAAGTAGGCAAGACAGACAAAGGGCTGCAAGGAAACAGAGAGCTGAAGCGACTTTCCCCAGGTCACAGGCAGAGCTGGGAGTAAAAGGCTGCTCTCCTGACTCCCAGCACCGCGCCTTATCTGCTAAACCCTCTTTCCTTTCTCCTCCCATTGATCTCTGTGCTGGTGGCCAAGGTGGTTTGTTCTGGAGTTAGGCACTTTCCTGGGTTACGTCCCTAGAATCTTAGGGTCCAATCCTGCAAGAGGGTGAGCGCTTCTGAAGTCTTCATTGGAGACGGGGGTGCCACTGCACAGTACCTCTCAGGACTGAGCCCTTAGGCACCCGTGATAACACTGGTCTACAATTTTTTAGAAGTCGTCCGCTTCAGAGATAAAATGTGATATTTCTTATGTATTTTGATGTGCTGAATTCAAATATGACAATTAAAACAACTGATTGGCTGCTGTTTCTAAGATATTTAAGTTTTTACATTTTATGTCTATGTATATTGTGTAGATAGTAGAGTTTTAATCATAAATTGTAAACCTAGGTCTTTCCATGTGTTTATGGTTGCTTTACATGATAATATTTCACCTGTCCTGTTTATGTAACACTTTAAAAAGCAGCAAAAGGGTTATATAAATAAAATGTATTATGAAACAAAAGGCAAAAAACTATTATGTACATAGTTTAGTCCTATTCAGTGTCTACTCGGCGCTTCTTGGCTTGTCTCTTGTATTCATTAAATGGAGCATCTCTTGTCACTGTCCAGCAATAGTCTGCAAGCATTGATGGGCTCCATTTGCCCTGATAGCGTTTCTCCATTGTTGCAATGTCCTGGTGAAATCGTTCGCCGTGCTCGTCGCTCACTGCTTCGCAGTTCAGTGGAAAAAAATCTAGATGAGAGTGCAAAAAATGTATTTTTAGTGACATGTTGCAACCAAGGCTTTTGTATGCCTTGAGGAGGTTTTCCACCAACAATCTGTAGTTGTCTGCCTTGTTTTTTCCGAGAAAATGTATTGCCACTGACTGGAAGGCTTTTCATGCCGTCTTTTCCTTGCCTTTTCCACGCAGTGCATGGTCAAATGCATCATCTCGAAGAAGTTCACGAATCTGAGGACCAACAAAAAGACCTTCCTTTATCTTAGCTTCACTTAACCTTGGAAATTTTCCACGGAGGTACTTGAAAACTGCTTGTGTTTTGTCAATGGTCTTGACAAAGTTCTTCATCAGACCCAGCTTGATGTGTAAGGGTGGTAACAAAATCTTCCTTGATTCAACAAGTGGTGGATGCTGAACACTTTTCCTTCCAGGCTCCAATGACTGTCGGAGTGGCCAATCTTTCTTGATGTAGTGGGAATCTCTTGCACGACTATCCCATTTGCAGAGAAAACAGCAGTACTTTGTGTATCCAGTCTGCACACCAAGCAAGAGAACAACAACCTTCAAATAACACAAAGCTGCCACTGATGTTGGTCATAGTTTATGCACCTCAAAAGTTGTTTCATGTTGTCATAGGTTTCCTTCATATGGACTGCATGACCAACTGGAATTGATGGCAAAACATTGCCATTATGCAGCAAAACAGCTTTAAGACTCGTCTTCAATGAATCAATGAAGAGTCTCCACTCATCTGGATCGTGAACGATGTTGAGGACTGCCATCACACCATCGATGTTGTTGCAGGCTACAAGATCACTTTCCATGAAGAGGAATGGGACGAGATCCTTTTGACGGTCACGGAACATGGAAACCCTAACATCACTTGCCAGGAGATTCCACTGCTGTAGTCTGGAGCCCAACAACTCTGCCTTACTTTTGGGTAGTTCCAAATCCCTGACAAGGTCATTCAGTTCAGCTTGTGTTATGAGATGTGGTTCAAAGGAGGAGGATGGGAGAAAATTTGGGTCCTGTGACATTGATGGTTCAGGACCAGAAGTTTCATCCTCTTCCTCTTCCTCGTCTGACTCAAGTGAGAATGGTTCTGGTGCATCAGGAACCGGCAGTCCTTCTCTGTGGGGTATTGGGCGTATAGCTGATGGAATGTTTGGATAATGCACAGTCCACTTTTTCTTCTTTGACACACCTTTCCCAACTGGAGGCACCATGCAGAACTAACAATTGCTGGTATGCTCTGTTGGCTCTCTCTAAATCATTGGCACTGCAAAAGGCATACATTTCCTTTTCCTGTTCAACCACTGGTGAAGATTTGTTGCACAAGTGTTGCAGCATATGTGTGGGGCCCACCTCTTGTCCTGATCTCCAATTTTGCAGCCAAAATAAAGGTGATAGACTTTCTTAACCATAGTGGTTGAACTGCACTTTTGTGATGCAAAAGTCACTTCACCACAAACATAGCAGAAGTTATCTGCACTGTTCACACAAGTACGAGGCATCTCTGCTCACTTTGGCTAAACAGAAATGTGTCGCTTTGCAAAATCAAACACTGACAAATAAGAGAGCACGACACTGTACGATTTCTAGAGCTGATATAGGGCAATTTGTTCAGCAGAGTGATGTAAGCTTCGTTATGATTGCATCATCCATGACTTCCAGGAATAACATGATGCAATTCATATCACGTATGACGCAATACCAGCTTCAGATTGCATCATTCATTGTTTTGCCTAAAAAGCAAGTACTGTCCAAACCCAGTCATAGATTTATTCATAGATCCAGTCAAAGATGTATTTTAGTCATTTCTGGTTTAAATGGAGATCCCTTCCCTTTATAACTCACTTATCCTCCGCCATTCCCATATCAAGGGTCGTATATACTGACCCAATAGCATATCTTGAAAACTAGAGCCAATCAACAAATTTAAGCCTCATTTTCGTTCTCAGCGACTCAGAATTAGTAAAGTTTGACTACATTTATTTCAGAAGCATTTTGGCTGTAGAGCAGTGTAATTGTTGAGGTGATCTTAACCCATTGCATCTATCTTGTGATCTTAAGGGTAGTGTTAAGTGCCATGGGAGGCCTTGTCTTATGTTCTGTGGTTCCCTTTCCTTTGTCCTACCTTTATAGCTGGCGTTTTACTCTGCTCTCTTTAAAACAGAGAAGAAAACTCCATGTTGTTTGTGGAATAGAGTGTGATTCCTTGGGGCACAGGGAACAAGAACATAAGAACAACCCTACTGGGTCAGACCAAAGGTCCATCTAGCCCTGTGTCCTGTCTTCCGACAGTGACCAGTGCCAGGTGCCCCAGGGGGAATGAACAGAACAGGTAACCATCAAGTGACCCATCCCCCATCACCATTTCCAGGGTTTAACAATGGCACAGGGAGCATGGACTAACTAGGACTCAGCCCTGTGTGACACCTGTGCTCATTGGTACTAGATGCTTAAAAATATCCCTATGTTACCTTACCCTCTCGCCCCGACTCCCAATTTCCCCTCCTCTCCATTCCTTTCTTCCCCTTTCATTTCTTCTCTCTTAGCTCACTATTGCTTCTGATTCTCGCCTCTCCTTTCTTTACCTGTGTCTCAGCCAATTTAGACCTATTCAGTCCCCACTGAATGCTGCCCATCACACTGCTCTGACTGAAGCTGTGCCTTGGCAATGATACTGAGCCGTACAAACGGGTCCATTCAAATGGGCAGAAGAAAGGATGTTTTTCCTCTGCTCAGTTCTGCAAAGCTGTCTCTGTCTTCAGGTAGAAGAGCCAAAGTGGAGAGAATTGTTCCACCCTTCCCATGTTCTTTGTATCTCTCTCCAATTCCCAGCAGCTTTGATTTGGGAAGCGTGATACAGAACCTGAGCTAGACGTTGCTCTTAGCCTGCTGCATCACTCACACCTTGGATTTTTGGATGATTGAGTTAAAGGCTTGAAGAAAATGCTCGTTTTAAAGTGCCAGATCCAGAGAAGCACTCAACACCTGCAGACTTCCCTGGATTTCTACTGCACAGTTTGCCCCACTATTAGGTTTGTCTCAATGTTTTCGCTGTAAAAATAGAGACAATGGTTCTTTAGCATCTGCGGCATTAATGAAAGAATCAGCAATAAGATTTTGGAGCAGTGACGGTTTGTACAGCACCTAGCACAATCGGGTCCTGCTCGTGACTAGCTCTTCTAGGTGCTACCCCAATATAAAAAATAATTTCAAGTAGCACCACATGGTAAGTGTACTTCATGCTTTATGTGCCCTTGAGCATGTCCCTTTAAAGTCTCCCTGCCTTTCTTTACAAAGGACTTTGAGGGCACTGAATGAAAAGGGCTAGAATAAAGCTTATTGTGATTTAATTGTTTATTATTATTTAAAAAGACAAGGTCCCTGGCCCAAAGAGTCACTTTTTTTTCTTTATTAGATTGTAAGAGTCACAGTAGTACTGTGGTGGTGTACCAGGCATTTGCTATTCCCCTGCCTGAGACTACACTGCCTTGATGTATCCTGGCCTAGAAGGCTGCCCTTTAAGAAGGGAAAGACAGCAAGTCTGGACCTCCAGGGGTTGCCTATAAAGGCCTTCCAGGATCAGCAGCTGGTGAAACCAACAAGACTTGATCCTCCAGCAGCAAGATAAAAGGGCTGGTAAGCTGGTTGATGGCAAATCAGGGCCCAGCAGGCCAGTTAAAAACAGTGACTTTTTCTATCAAATGGCAGTTCTGGGTGAAGCCAGGAGCGTGGAGGAAGAATCCTCCTTCTATCTTCACCCAAGATGCCAGGCCTGGTCAGGATCTAATTCCGACTGCCCTTTTGTACTGAGGTCAGTGAGAGACTTCTGATGTATTTTATGGACCGTATTTTATCTTCCTGCATTAGATATTAATTGGACTGCTGAAAACGAGGTGAGCGCACTGTGCAAGATATCCGTCTGGCTCAGGTAAGCCAGTGACTGCTACTCTGCGATTTTATTTGCATGAAACATAAGAGTATAAGTTATCAGGTCAATTATATCCTGTTCTGTTGCTCAGTGCTAGAGGAAACCCAACCTGATTATTTCTAGAGAGCTGGGGGTAAAAATGATGAAATGTTGGAACAGAGTAAACAGTATGACTCAATAGTGGGTTTTGGAAAATCAGGCATGGTCAGTAATTTGTTGAAAGGTGACAGTAAAGCACTGCAGGCTATATGTCTAGATATAAACTAGCCTGCTGTGTCTATAGATATTTATCCTCTGCATCTTGGGTTCTATTCAGAATAAACAGGCACAATGTTTTCAGTGCAACTAGAAGAATATTGCAACTCAGTAAATTGCAGTGTCTGCTTCTCTGCTAAATGTCTGGTTTGCATTTGATCACTCCTAGTTTGAGGTATCCTGTGCCTCCCAGATACATTCACTCAACCAATGTAATAAATATGACTCTGTGAGGTGCTGGTCAGAAAGGCTGACATTTACTTTTTGGCCCTTGTCACCTGCCATGATCAGGGTTAACAAAGGTTAATATCATTGTCATATGACCCTGGTAGCTATTGATGCAACCACCTGCTCCTCTGGAGATTCTTGCTGAGCTGAGCTGTGTGATAGCTGGTTTTCCAATTTTTCGTCATTCTACTTGCAGTCTGTATCTGTCTCTAGAATTAATTTTGCAGAGCAGGGCTGATCCCCAGCCATGCAACCATCAGTTTGTGTTTCATCGTTCTTGTTCAACCTTCTCCCTTACCCAGCCAAGCAAGAGAATGGGTGGGGGGCGGGGGGCGGGGAGGGGGGAAGGAGGAGAGGTGAGGGGACAGCAGAAAATAAAGCTACTCCCCCATTCTCTATGCCCTCCTACAACTATTTTTCTCTCTACCCAGAGCCACCTGATCAGATCTTGGGCTACTTCCTTATCCCTCTTTGCCCAATGGCACCCTGTTCTAATTTCTCCCCACCACTTCTGGCTGCATCCCCACCACTTCTTTCCCCCCTCCCCATGTTCTCAAGTAGCCAGACACTCAAAGGGGGAGAGAGAATTTCTGAAATTGTCAACATGGAGCTAGAATGTGTGTTTTGATATAAGAGAAAATCCCAGGACAGTGTTACAATGAACCACCTCCTATGCCATATCTGCACTGAAGAAGTGAAGTCTTGCTAACTGAATCAGTAGTGGGTGTACAAAAAACAATTTCAGGTAGCACCATTTGGTACGTGTACTTCATAATTTACACTGCCCAGGTCCTGTTCAACTGAAATTCTGGCTTCTACCAGGTAAGTTAGTGTTTGGAATCCAACTTTCCAGTTAGTCTATCCTGACTTTATTATTATGGGCTGATCCCAAAACCAGGATTTGAACACTTCTTAACCTTGCAGGTGTGGTTCTGACTTTTGCAGATCTGGTATTGCTACAGTAGTCACCTGCCCATACTTCACACTAGAGTCCCCTGATAAAAAGCAAAGTGGGTCATAAAGTGATGTACAAAAAGTAAAGCCAAGTTGACTGACTGCAATAAAGATATACTCCAAAGGAAGATTATGGGTCTGATTCTCCTCAGATCTACACAGGGGTAACTCCAGTGACTTCACTGAAACTAAAGATTTCCATTGGTCCACACTGTTTATTATTTTGCGCATGGAAGAAAAAGAGGTCCTTCTTTACTGTAGAATGATTGTTCTCTACAGTAAAGAGGTCGTTCTTTACTGTAGAATGATTGTTCTCTTGATTCAAAAGGACTCCAGAACTGAGTTACGCAGGATTTTTGGTTTGCAGCATAAAATAATATCCACACAGACCAAAGCAGAGTCACTACTGGTGAGGGTAAAAAGACTTTGAGTCAGATCTTCAGCTGGTGTAAGTCAACATAGCTCTGTTTGATTCAAGTTTAACTTTTGGCAGTGTTCCATATCCTGATGACGGTGAACATAAGAGATACTCGGCCCAGTTCTGTAGCCCTTGCACATGTAACATTTCCAGTAGGTTTACAAAACCCATACTGAGCATAGGCATAAGGGACAAGAGAGTCTTCCCTGCTTATGGGCAGTCAGGCTGACGTTACCCCAACACAGCTGCCAGAACTGCCAGTCAGGAAGCATGCACTCCCAGCTTTGAGCAATAAGCTGTAAAGGCAGGAGAACAGAGAGGGAAGGGCAGGCAGCAAGGCTGGGAACAGTGGAGGGGCAAAAGCTCTACACCAGGCTGGGTGACAGAGAGACAAAGGAAGACTGCAAGCCCCAGATTTAAGGGCTGATTGATTTATTTTAGGCTGAACGGATGGACTGGGCTAATTGGAGATGAATAGAGTTGGGAGAAATCTGGGACCCCTTGAAAGGCTATCCCAAGAACAGTTGATGAGGTCCAATGAGGTTTGTAGGTGTCCAGAAAATGCAGGATGGGTCCTAAATGGATATACAATAGCCCCAAACAACACACACAATAGAGACACCACTTGATTTGGAAGCTTGCAATGTTGTTGCTCAGTGGGGTTTTTTTCTTTTTGATTTTTTTTTAAATTTTATGTCTTTCTAAATGGGGCAGAGAGGAATTTCTCTTTGCACTATTTCACATAAGTACACCTCATATAATAACAGATAAATATAAAAGCTGACAGCACAGTGCTCATGTTAAAGAGTTGCTGCTAATAAGAGAAAATACTTAATCATAGTCAATTCCTTATCACTCATTTTTTATTGGAGTCTCACAAAGAAACATTCAATGGAACGTACAAAGAGGTAAGTGACTTATGGAGTGTGCATGTTTTCAAACACTGCACGCTTCCCGGGACCACCAATAGCATTACAAAATGATGCAACTTGTCGAAGCTGCAAGACCCTTCAGCACTACATAGATCTAATACGTTAGGGAGGGGGGAACTAACACAATAGAAGATGTAAACAAACGGGGGAAAGGGGAGCGGATGGTGAGGAAGGGTCAGGTGGAATGGAGGTCTGGCATTCTCTGAGCCACCTCAACATTTTTTTTAACCAAATGTATCTAGAAATGGGGTTTATATTTCTTTGAATTCATATAATGGAGCTATGTGCCCAGAAGTTATTGTTTTTGGTGGCTTACTCAGGCCTGAATACTGCTGCTCTATTCTGGGCATTGCCTGTTTTTCCATTTTTGGGAATCGGGTGCGTGCCCATGTTGTACAGGAGGTCAGACTAGTGGGCAAACTATGGCCTCTCTGGCCCACCTGAACTCCGAGCCATGGAGGGGATCCGTGGCTCCCTCCTGCACACTCCCCCGTCCCCTGCAGCCATGACACTAGCGCTCCGGCCTGCTGCTCCTGCCAGGGAGTGTTGCAGCGGCGTGACTGGTTCTGGCGAGTGCTGTACAGGAGGGGGATGGCTAAGGGGCAAGGGGTGGCGGTGGGCAGTCAGGGAATACGGAGCAGGGGGTGGTTGGATGGGGTGGAGACTTGAGGGGAGGGCGGTCAGGGGAAGGGTTGGGGTTTTGGGGGAGGTTGGGGCAAGGGTGTGGATATGGGTCAGGGCAGTCAGGGGACAGGGAGCAGTTGGATAGGGTGTGGGAGTCATGGGGGGCCTGTCAGGGGGCGGGGGTGTGGATATGGATTGGGGCAGTCAGGGAGCGGGAGGGGTTGGGTAGAGAGTGGAGTCACTAGAGGGGGCAATCAGGGGACAAGGAGCAGGGTGGCTTAGATAGGGGGTGGGGTCTGGGGGGGCGGTTAGTGGTGGGGGGTCTCTAGAGGGGGTGCTCAGGGGACAAGGAGCAAGGGGGGGTGGATGGGTCAGGGGTTCTGAGGGGGGCCATCAGGGGGTGGAAAATGGGAGGGGGTGGATAGGGGCAGGAGCCATGCTATTTGAGGAGGCACAGCCTTCCCTACCCGGCCCTCTACACCGTTTTACAACCCCATGTGGCCTTTGGGCCAGAAAGTTTGCCCACCCCTGGACTAGATGATCACAACAGTCCCTTCTGGCTTGGAATTAATGACAAAACCAAAGGTTTAGGGGTGGAGTTAAACCAATTTTAGCAAGTAAATAACCCAGGATATAATTTTCAGCTGAGGTTTGGCTGCTGGAGCCACGCACAGCTTTGATCCTTGTGTGCACCTCTTTCCACAGCTTCCTGACTGCTGGACAGTTCTGTAGCATATGCATCAGGGTTCCTTTTTGTTATAGCACCAACAAACATTAGAGGATAAGGCATTTGTCTTGTGCCACCTCTGTTGTGTCTGGTACTTTTAGAATATAATCATTTGTTGTATCAAACATAGCCTGAGATCCATAGAGGTATTTTTAATTCCGTTACATGGTTTCCCATGGGATTCTTTTCAGGGCTGTGATAAATCTCCTTCCCATGCTTTCACAAAGAACTCCAGAATAAGAATTCCTCTTGATTAACAAAGTATGCATAGTATACAAGCCTAGGGAGGTTATGAAGCATTTCTACAGTTCCCAGTAATTCTGGGGCATCTGGCAGCCCAAGTGCACCCAGATCAAATTGATATATTAGCAAGTATTTTAATTGTAAATTCTGCCACTTCAGTGAGGGTGACAGGTCATCACACTGCTTTAGCATTAGAAACCCATATTCAATTTGGAAACAATCCTCCTTTGATCATGTTTAGAATTCCTTTTCTCTTGTTCTTTTATTACAAAGGACATTTGCACGAGAATAAGCTATTTGCTTTTCAAGAATGTCATCTGCTTCTGTTCATTTTCCCTACCTGAAGACAATGAGCAAGCTTCTGATTTCACGTATTTAGGTGTATATACAGAACAGCAGTACACTCGAAATGCCAATCTGTCCTAGGGCCTTCTCTTTTTTGATCTAATTGATTACAATAAAAATTATTATGATTCCATAAACAAAGGATAATCACTGTTGAGCTGAACTAATACAGCAAAAATCCTGGAGGGAGGGAGTGTTAAATGCAACCATCCTTTGTAATAAAGAAATGAGAAACAGGAAACTAGCACATAGAAGCATAAGTGTTTCCAAATAGAATAGGTTTTAAATCTTCTATAAGCCACTGGAAGCCTTTCTTTTCTTTCTTTTCTTTTCTTTTTTCTTGAAATGGGTAAAACAGTTTATCTAAATTATGTTAGATTGGTCTGGGCTGCTCAAAGACGTTATCCCGACCGCTCCTCCCTACTGCTCCAGCCTTGCTGTACCTCTCCCACGCCCATGACCTGCTTCTACCTCCAGCACCTCCTTCTACCCTGTGCCCTGATCCTCTGGATCTCCAGCTCTGCACTACTCCTCCAATAGCCTGGGCAAATCTCATGATTCTATGCCAGGATCTGCTGTTGCTCCCATTGCCTCGCTCATATATCCACTCGGCCCTAATTCTTCAATCTGCCCCTGCTTGCTGGATGTCAAATGATCAAATTGTCCCCTAACTCGCTATCAAAACACTTAGGCTTTCCCTGACAACTTTTGTCATTAAGTGTCCTTCATCATTGTCAATATAGAAGTCTGCAACACACTGAACTTTTAAAATTTGAAGGAACATAAAATCATTTACATTTCTTATTGAAGCACAATGAAGAACAGTGTTCTGATTGGGCTGGACTGGGGGCATAGGCAGTAGGGAGGAGACGGGTTTAGGAAGATGATGCAACATAACTCAGGTGACCTGCTACATAATTTAGATCTAATATGTTGAGAAGGAAAGATCGCCTTGCCTATCCAAAGCTACTGCTGAAAGCTATGGCTTGGTCAGACTGAACTGTGACCTAAGTATTTGTCTGCCCAATAAATGGCTGCCTTTTGCAGTAAGAAGTTCAGTTCTATATAATATTATGAAAAAAGATAGTTCTCAAATGACATGATTTCATACTCTGGAGAATGTGTGTGATAATTTTCACACTGATGGATGAGTTATGCTTATGTCAGCTATAGGGAGTCTGTGCCAGTCAAATGGATCTCAGATACTGGTGAGTTTCTTGTTCATCATCAAAGTCTGACTGTTAGGTCTGTTATAGAAAATATTGGTGCGTTTGCTGTAACTTTTACTCACATGTCTATGAAAGGGCCCCACAGTCATTCAAAATATCCAGTCTGTCTCATGGCAGAAATAGCAAACTGCTCTGATTTAGGCCATTTCTTCCAGATCCAGTTTTTTACCAAGACTTTCCACAGTAAAGTAATTAGCAGAACCAATACTCCAACTTCCTCCTCCTTGAGCTGTCAGCCACCTTCAACACAGGTTACCATGCGTTTCTTCTTGAAATCTTGTCCTTTTGTGACCCTGTCCTCTACTGGTTGTCCTCCTAACTCTCTAGTGGCTCCTTCAGAGGATCCTTCTCCCTCCTCATATCCTTCCCCCAGATCCTCCTTCCCTCTCCAGCTGGGGGAAGGATATGAGGAGGGCTCCATCTTTGGTTTCCTTCTTTTTGCTGTCTAACCCTTAATGCTGCATCATCTCATCTGCAAATAAAACTATCTCAATGTGGACAGCTCATCGATCTATCACTTTACTCCAGACCTGTCTCCTTTTGTGCCAGCTACAATCCCAGCCTATCTCTGTGACATATCTCATGGATGTCTAACCAACAGTTTAAGCTCAGCATAGTTAATACAGAGCTCTTAATTCCCTGTGCCAAGTTCTTCCTGCTGCCTTCTTTCTCAGTCACTGTGAACACCATCATCCTGACTGTTACTCAGGCCTATTACTTGAATGTCATCTTCAATGTGAACTTCTGTCTAGGTCCTCATATCTTGGCTATATCTAAGTTTTGCAGATTCTTTCCACATAACATCTCTGAGCAGTTTTTCCTGTCTGTCCACACAGCTAAATCTCATGCCCAGGTTCTTCTCATTTCACGACTTGATTGCAGCAACATCCTCCTTTCTGGCCTAGACAAAAGTAGTCTTGCACTACTCATATCCATTCAGAATGCTGCTGCAAAGGTCATTTTCTTAGATCATCACTTGAACCGTGTCACCCCTCTCTTCATCCATTCACTGACCCTCTCTTCTCTACTGTTTCATACATAAACTACTTGTCTTCACTTTCAAGGCCTTTCATGGCCTAGTTCCTCCCTATCGACCATCCCTCGTTTACCCTTGAAAGATTGACTGTTGCCTCTGACCAGCCCATGGTCTCAGCCTCCATCACTTGCTTGTTAAATTTTCAAACAAGCAACTTTGTGCTTTCTCCCATGCCGCCCCTCACCCATGGGAGAAGCTCCCTGTAAATATCCACAAAACTAACTCACTATCCTCCTTCAAAAAAACCCTCCTTAACATGTAGATGTAGGCTGTTGGTGTGCTGAGACTGCTGTCTGTCATGCTGACCAGTACGGCCTCATTGTTTCCTTGTAATTTCCTAACAGTGCGTCTGTATCCATCTGTTATCTTCTGCTTTATAGTTAGACTGTGAACGTGATGGGTTCCAGGCTGTCTTTTTGTTCTGTGTTTGTACAGCACCAACCACAATGGGGAACTGGTCCATTACTGGGATTCTTAGGCACCATGGTAATATGAATCAATACTACTATTACTACTAAAAATTAATAATAATTAATTTGTGTTTTATTGTAGTATGATTAGCACTTTTCATGAAGAAAGCACTCATGAAAGCCTATCAATATTCAGACCTCTGCAAATATGCCATTAGCATAGTTTGGGATTTGGAATGATGTTAAGGTGTGTAATTTTGTTGCTAGAGGTGAGAGTCTGTTGCCCATATCATTGTAAACTGGAGTGTTGCTATAGCAGGTAAGTTAGGTTTCTGTTTTGTTCCAAGCAATAGCTGTACAGGTTTAGGGTGGGCTGCTAGGAAGCAATTTACTTAAGAATGATGTACAGTACAGTGTGTCCTTTGTCTCACGTTTTTAATATATAGACCTATTTCAATACAGATTTTTCTTCTCTTTCAGGCACAGATCCACCCTGCCCAAACTCCTCTTAACCAATTCTCAGAACAGCCTTAATTTTGAGAATCCATTTGTGTATTTAGTATTGTGTCTAGTTCTGTGGGCCCGATGGTGCAAGGTTTATAATGATGAGTGCTTATTTTTGTATGTGATCCTGTTTACTTTTAATTTAATTTACTTCGATAACACCACTTCCATGAGCACACAAGGAGATTAAACCACCTACCTCGGTGGTGTTGTAGATAATGACTTGCTAATGAAGGGCCCATTGATTTCCAAAGCCCATTGATGTCGATGAAAGTCTTCCCATTACTTTCAATGCACTTTGGATCAGGCCCTAAAAGCCTGGCTCTTGCTAGAAACTCACTGAGCCCTGGTCTACACTGGAGAGAGCAGGGAGGATCGACCTGAGATATGCAACTTCAACTACGAGAACAGCATAGCTGAAGTCGGCGTATTTAGATCGACTCACCGCAGCGTCTTCACGGCACTGAGTTGACTGTTGCCACTCCCCCGTCGACTCCGCCTGTGCCTCTTGTGGTGATGGAGTACAGGAGTTGACAGGAGAGTGCTAGGGGATTGATTTATCGCATCTAGACCGATCCGACGGGTAGTGTAGACATACCCTGAAGTTAATAGAGGTTCACCAGTGTGAGGCTGGAATCAAGAGCCAGGCTAGGGTGTGTGTGAAAACTGCGTTGAGATGTTTGAATCTTTTTTTCCTTTCCACTCTCCAAGTCCCTGATGTGGAGCATGTCAAATAACTCCCTGTATTGAAAGAGACATGTATCCATTCCATTGAAATTCTTGTGTACTTTGTTCATGCATATACTTTCCCTGAGTAAATCAATTTACCATTAAAGAATGTGGAGTTTCACATTTCTGTGATGGGCGCAGTCCTTGTTGGATTTTGGAATGGCGTCAGGAAGCCAGACAGTGAGAAGTTAATCCTGGTGACTAGGATTTGATCAAGAGATCAAACAGAAAATACAAAGCAGTAGAGTCTTTATGATGGTAAAAATCCATGTTCCCAGTAACTCCCCCACATCTGCAAAAATGACCTCGTATGGCAGCATAATCAGCTTTTTTTCATGTGAAAACAATAATTTCTTGTAGGAGGTTCACAAACATAAGAGATTAGAAATAATTCCAATGTAATTTTGCTATATTATATGAAACCACTTCAGACAGACATATTTTTATAATACTTGTAGGTACCAGTTCATGTTTTCCTCTTCCTTGTAAGGCACCATTGTATGTATGCCGACACTTTTCTTTCTCTTTGTTTCTATTTTACAAAACAATAAAACCCAGACTAAAAAGTATTTCCAATAGTCATAACAACCACAGAAGCACTGTGTAGTGTATCTGTACTATACAAAGTAGGCCTCTGATTCAGCAAAACACTTAAGTACATGCTTAAATCCTTTTGACTTCATGTATTTAACTGCTTTGCTGAGTAGGAATGGGATTACTCACCTAACTTTAAGCATGTGCTTAAGAACCTTGCTGAATCAGGATATAGTTTAGCTAAGAAAATGTGATCTGATTAATGGATTTCAGAAATCATTCTTCACTGCAAGCTCATACCAGTAATTTACAAAGCTTGACTACATTGCATGTAAGATTACACAAACTAATGCCATCCTGGAAGATAACGCTGATACATCTGAGTGATTTTTGCAAATCAGAATTCACTAGAATAGAGGCTGTGTTCAATTAAAACACATTATCTGCCAAAGGGCAGAACAATCCCCTACCTGTGTTTGCACAGTTAGAGCCAGCTGTATCTTTGTAGAGTAGGTAGGTTATTAATGTTTCCCTGTGAGAATAAAACAATTATAAGGGGGAGTCCTAATTTAAGGGGGAAGAATGGAATGCAATAGTGTGTAGAGGAAGAACCTGACAATAGTCTTACGTGGGTGTAAATCAGACATAGCTCCTGTAAAATCAAAGGACTTTAAGCCAGTGTAAAATGAGAGCAAATGAGATCAGAATCAGGCTCACAGTGTTTTGAATATCCATTAATGGTAGTTCTCATTAAAGTGCTTAGCACAGAGAATGTACTAGCACTCAGTATTTTGATAGCAATTTTCCCAGGTTACTTTTCATATAGTGAGATGTAACCTTCCACCAATTTAGCTGGAAATAAGAGAGCCAATTTCTGTAAAACAGGGCCATTTCTAACCCCCGGAGCGCACACTCATGGCAGCCCAGCCTTCTGATTGTAATAGGTCATTGTCATCTCTAGCTTCCCAGGCACAGGTCGTGTTAAAAGTTTTTAGTTTTGTTGCTGGCTCTTGAAGTGGTTCTTAAACTTTTCAATGTATATTTTTTCACATAGCAAGAAAATGGATGCACCTGTGTCCAGTTAGGAATCATGGGCTAGTTTAGCCTGGAAATTGATGCACCATAGGTGAACCTGTTACTGGTGTCAAGGTTATTCTGGTTATACTGGAAAAGCTTTATCAGAGAGGATGGAAATAAGGGAGAGATGGAATCAACTAAGAGAGTTGATAGTGAGAGGGGACAATTTTTAGCTGGAACTGGGCTCCCAGAGTAGAGCCTTTAATCTTTTATAAAAGAATCTTCCTTTTATATCTGGGCTGATATCACTAAAACACATTAAATAGATTTAGCCACAAAACTATTCCATTCAGTTGTCTTTAAATAATAGCAGTCAGTTTAGAGATTTAAAAATAATCTAGCTACATTCAGCACTAAGATCCAGGTAAACCACATGATCATGAATAGTACAAAACCTATCTCACTCTGGCAGAGAACACCTCCCATTGAAGTGCAAATTACAGACTTGCTCAAACATCATAGCAGTGAGACAAGAATAAAGCAAATTTTAAAGCAAATGTTAAAGCAAATAACATTAATTGTGTGTAAAACAAACCGCTAACTGTAGCGAGCACATCATCGAAGTACTGGAACTACAATCGACAGAAGAGAGAGGGTACAGGCCTGATTCAAAGAACGATGGGACCTCTGGACTGGGTTCATCAATGACAAAACTCCCATTGATGTCAGTGGTACAGGATCAGGCTCTATGGGGCAGAGTTTCGCAGCGATTTAGACAACTAAAGTCGCAGACGGGCACCTAAATACCTTTACAAATGTGTTCTTATGTGCATAACCATAGATGCTTGCACACTAAACCCAACAACTGACATTAGACCAAAATATTACAGCCCACAGCAGACTAGATTATTACAGTCCACAGACTAGATTATTGGACTGAGTTGCACCATTGCTTGAGGTCCTCGCAAGGGCAGGGAAATGGTTATGTGAGATATTCCCAGATGATCCTAGCAAGTGACCTGCACCTGCATGTTGCAGAGGAAAGTGAAAAATCCTCAAGATCCCTGCAAATTTGACTAGGGAGAAAAGTCCTTCCTGACCCCTACATATGGTGACTAGTTAGAGCATTTGAGGAAGAACCAGCCAGCCAAGCACCTGAGAAAGAGAATACTTGGTCCCTACTCAGAGCCCTGGTCCATCCCATCCCATGTCCAGTTGAGGCCATCCCTGATGCTTTAAGGGGAGAAGACAAAAAAAGTCAACAGAATACAATGGAGGAGGAGGCAATCCCTTCCTGATCCCTGCAGGTGGCCACCTGAAACTCTGAAGCATGAGCTTTTAGGAATATAAGACAAACTGAAAGTGAACCTCGGGGCCGCTGACAAATAATCCTTCCATAAGTGACACTCTTAAATTTGTCCAGTTCCATCTTAAAACTAAGTAAGTTGCTTGCCCCCAGAACCTCACCCTTCTGATTAGAAACCTTCTAATTTCCATCCTGAATTTGTTCACAACCAGTTTATATCCATTTATTGTGCCAATATTGTCCTTTAGCTCTTCACCTTCCCTGGTATTTACTCCCCTGATATATTTATAGTCAGCAATCATATCTCCCCTCAGCCTTCTTTTTGCAAGGCTAAACAAGGCAAGGTCTTCCAGGCTCCTTAAAAAGATAGGGCCACCATTTTCCTGTTCATTCTAGAAGCTGTTTTCTGCACCTCTTCCAGTTAGAATTCACCTTTCTTGAAGCTGCATGACCAGAATTGTATGGAGCACGCCAAATATAATGGCATTTTTACTTCTCTGTCTCTGCTGGAAATGCATCACCTGATACATTCGAAGATTGCCTGTGCCTTTTTTCACAGCTGTATCACACTGGTGGCTCATTGTCATCCTGTGGTCAAACCACACATCCAGGTCTCTCTCCTCCTCTGTCACTTCCAGTTGATGAGCCCTTGGCTTGTAGCAAAAATTCTTATTTGACTGAATTTCATCCCATTTCTGTCACTCCTATCTTCAAGGTCCAGATCTTCCTGTGTAATATTCTGATCCTTTGCTGTTTTGATGATGCCTCATAACTTTGTATCATCAACAGATTTCATTAGCACACTCCTGCTTTTTGTGCAAATGTCATTAATAACACTATTGAGTGAGACTGGTCCCAAGGCCAATCCCTGAGGAACTCTACTATTAACCTCCCAATAGGCTGATAACTTACCTTTCAGCACAATCTGTTGCTCTCTCCCCTTTAGCCTGTTCCTTGTCCACTTTACAATTCTTGTACTGATCCCCATCTTTTCCACTTTAACTAATAATTTCCCATGTGGTACTGTGTCAATTGATTTAATGAAGTCTAAGTATTGTCAGGGAACAGGCTAGCTAGGATCAGCTGCTGGCCGGCTTCCCTGCTAACTGCACTGCTAGGCAATTAACAGGCCCAGCTTCACTGGCCTGGAGCTGCCTGGTTAACCACAGCAGCCTGGTTTATTAGCTCAGCAGCAATAGCAGAGCACAGGCTGTTCAACTTGCTCCTATCCTGCAGCTGCTCTTTGCTTGTCCTTTCCTCTTCTGTCTCTAGTCCTGCTCCTGGGCCAGTATCAACCTGCACCTGTTCCTGTCCCAGCCCCCAGCTCTGATCCAGTTTCAGTTCTTGGCTACACCTCCTGAATGGGACTCCAGTTAACCCTGTGGCCTAGGCTTTGGCTTCTGACTCTCACCTCTGACCCTTCGCTCTGCTTCAGGATCCATCTCTTCTGAGTTCCGCTCTGACTCTTGCTCCAACCATTAAGCTAGACTGTTCATGACTTTGTTGCTAACAAGTACCTCAGATCTTTTGCACTTCCCTTATCTAAAAAATGAGTTATTTTCTCAGTGAAGGACATCAAGTCAAGCTGGCATGATTTCTCTTTGATAAACCCATATTGCGTTGCATCCCCTTACCATTTACCTCCACGAATTTAATTATTCTTTCCTTCACGATTTGTTCTAAAACCTTGCATACTACTAAGAACATACTAACAGGTCTGTAATTGATCAGAACACTATTCCCCCCTTTCTTAAATATAATTCTGACATTAGCTATTCTCCTGTTGTTTGATATTACCTCTGAATAGACAGATTTATTAAAAATCCCTGCTACTGGACTGGCAGTCTCATATGCCAATTCTTTCAGTATTCTGGGATGGAAATTATCTGGTCCCCCCAGTTTAAGCACATCAAGATCTTTAAGTTTTGCCTCCATAGCAGATGTGGTAAGTTCCATTTCTAGACTCTCATTTCTATCAGCCACACTGTCTTTGTATGCACATGTTCCATTTTATGGTCCTTACTGAGAACTGAGGCAAAGTGTTCATCTAGTTTTTGGGACATATCTGGATTATCTTTAAACTCCTTCCCATCCACATCCTTCCTTTTTTTCCTCTTTTTATTCTTTCTGTGAATGCCTTCCAATGATCGATCAACCTAAAAACTTCCTCAGAGCACCAATCCTAGAACCATCTATTGATCTTCATTATCTTGTCATGCCTTCACACTTCTCTACAGACCAGAGTGTTCCATTTAAAATCACCTGAGCTTCCACTTCTTTAAGCATCCTATCCAGCATAGTGGGAATCTAGCTGTGTCATTCACCATGATGTCCAGCACTATCAGTGAATTTTTTCCCATTTCCATCAGGGATCCTTTTTAGCTGCATGTCTACATCTCATATCCTTGCTCCTGACAAACAGCACACTCTTCTGTTCACTGATCTAATCTGGTGACTGGCCTTTTGATTCTCCTGAGTATTTAGCCCCCAATCACATAGACCAATCTCTTCCCAGTGTTTGTACGAATCTATCTTATGTTCTATCTCCTCAGTCCCCTGTACATCATCCTCATTTTTCCTTATTCTCTGATCTCTGGCTATCGCCATTATCTCTTTGTCTCTTCTGCTGAGACAGGCTTCCCTTCCTTTCTTCCTTGTCACCCCATCTTCTCTCTGTTTTTCCTTCACATTCTCCAGTGTGACAAACCTTTTAATCATCTCGATTTCACCACCACTAGCTAGTCATCCTCTGATTTGTCCGTGTGATCACATTCTTCCATGAATCACCCTCTTCTTCTGCCAGTCTGCCCTCCAGGCCCTTTTGTTTGTCAGGTGTCCACAGATCTTGAGTTGTCTGTTCTACCTGCTCTCTTCTCTCCTGCTTTAAACCATCCAGTCCCCATTCCATCATCATCGCCATCTCAAATCCTTGGACTTTCTTTGCCATGAGCTCTGTCTGGGTGATATTCCATGCAGCTTCTATCAGATACTCACTCAAGGATGATGTACATCCCACAGCTTTTGCATCCAAATATCTTCTTTGTCGCCTCTTCTCCTCAGGTCACTTCTAGTGCTGCCTCACTAACCATTATTGTCTTTTCTTTCTAGACCCTATGCTTAGGAAAAAAAAAAAAAGGGAAGGGGGAAAATCCATTTCCTAAACACCCACTTACAAACTGCCACAGAAACTCCACTCTTGGCGGCTAGCTGTGTGCTGAAAGACACTATAATATTCTCTGTATTATTCTCCATCCCATTCTGTATGCATCCTAAGTTCTTGTTTGCTTTTTTGGCCATAGCTGCACTTTGAGCTGAATGTCTACCCTACATAGCTGGTGAAAAGGCTCACGTGGGCCTACGAGGCCAATTAATACTCCTACTTGCACCTGGAGGGACATCAGGCCCAATTAAAGATGAACCTCAACTGGGGAGGAGCTGGGGAGTGCTATAAAAATGGAAGTCTGGAGCTCAAGGGGGCTGTGGGAGCAGAGGGAAGAACTCTGCGGTCATTCTTTTGGTAGTAGGAAATGGAGACACCTGAGGGAAACAAGAAGCCTTCCGCAGGATGAGGCAGAAGCCCTAGGAGGGAAAGATACATGGAAGACACAGGACTGGAGCAAACTTCAGTGGACAACCCTGACCCAGGATAAGGAACCAGACCTCTGGAGAGAAACTTGGGGCGGAACTGATCATTACAAAGGGCCCAGAAAGGGGTGAGGGGAGAAGGTTTGAAGGAAGACTAACGGTAGGAAGAAGATCCTGGCTCCTTGTCCTAGTATGCCTGTGCTAGAATCCAGTGTAGAGATTGGGCCTAGGTTCCCCAAACAGCTACTGGGAAGGTAGCATGAAGCTCCCTGACATAAGAGGATAAAGACAATTTAATACTCTAAGAGAAGGGCGGGAAGACCATGAAGCCCAAGAGCTGGGGCCAAGGACCAGATGTAAGGACATTGGATTTTCTGTTGGACTTTCTGTTATCTCAGAAGGGGTGGAACTAAAATGTGATCTGTCCAGAGATCTGAGCTGTGGGGATAGACCACTACTGGTCTGTGTAGTGTAGTGTGGACTGGAGCTACTGCCAGCAAGGTGAGCTAGAGAGCAAAGAGCTGTTATATATAGAGAGAGTGTGTATGTGTGTGTGTGTACACTCTCCTATACTGTGATTTTTCACTGAGTTGTCCACACTTTGGTTACATTAATTTAGAACCTTGTATGATGTATATGTTTTTCAAATGTTTCCCTGCAGTGTGTCTTACTATGCATTTGTCAAAGCTGAACTTCCTTGGCCACTGTGCTGCTTACTCCTCCAACTTGGTTAGGTCTCTCTGAATTTTCTCCCAGTGCTCTCTGGATATGACTAATGAAAACTTTGTGTCAGCTGCAAATTTTGCTCACCCCCATTTCCAGATCATTTATAAATATATTAAACTACACGGGTCCTAGTGTCTGTGGGATCCAGGTTTGTGGACTCAGTGTTTCCAAGCCTGCGCTTGAGCATCCACACTGCATTGTAAATCTGAGCCAACAATTGCTGGACCTGGGTCTCGCAGCCATGCTGATGCCTCCACACTACACTACACAGACCTTACCACTCAAATCTGTGGCTTGAGGTGCATCCACACTGCAGAATGGCAGGGCTCTGATCTGAGTCACAGCAGGACTTGGGCTCTGACCCAACCCTGCCAGCAGAGTCCTAGGACCCAGCTCCTGAGTATTTCCTGACATGAGTTGGACTGATTTGTATGTGGATGGAATGGGACCATGAGGTCAAACCTGAGTCAGAACCCTGGCTTAGTGTGCAGCATTGATGTTTCAGACTTAGATAAACAATAAACCAGTTCTTCCTTGTTCAAAGAATTCTAAGTTAGAATTTGTTTTGCAGAACTATGCTGGTTAGACCCTATCATATATCATGTGAACTTCCCATATGTTTTATTATTCTAGATTTAATGATCATTTTGACCAATTTACCAAGTAGTGATGTAAGACTTACTGTTCTGTATTTTCCCAGATGAACCCCAGAACCTTTCAAAAATAGAGGTACAATTTTTGTTAACTTCCAATTCTCTGGAACAGAGGTTGTTTTAAATGAGAGACTGCATATTTTTGCAAGCGTCTTGGTCACTTCATTTTTAAGCTCCTTTAGAATGCTGGATGTAACATCTGGGCCTGGTAATTTACTATTTTTCAATTATAAATTTGTTCCACCATCTTTTCCTTTGATACCTGGATCTCTGATAGTACTTCATCTCTATTACCAGGAATGGACATTTCTGGACAGCTGTCCCCTCAACCTTCTCTGCATTTAAGACTGAGGCAAAGAAATCATTTAGTTCCTCAACTTCATTTCCTTAAAGTGCTCCAAATGACTGCTGGTGACCATGCAGACCCACTGATATTTTCCCCCACAGACCTGTCCCCTGCTTCGCCCCCTCCAGATAGACTTAAACATTTATTGATTTAAAAACAAAAACAAAAAACCTTTAGCTAATTGCTCTGCAAAATCTCTTTTAGCCCTTACAATTTCCCAGTTCCTTATTGCCGACTGTTGTTTATGCTCCTATTTGTTGACAGATGACTACAAGTCCTCTGAGTACATGAGCTGCCAGAATTAAAAGGATGTGATGGATTTTCATTACTTAAAGCTTTAAATCAAGGCTGGAAGTCTTCTAAAAACTATTCTATATATTGCAACCAGAAGTTCTGGCTTGGTGCAGGTATCACTGCATGAAATTCTAAGGCCTGTGTGATTTAGGAGGTCAGACTACACGATCACATCAGTCTCTTTTGGCTTTAAAATCGCTGAATTTATGAACCTATTTGGTTGCATTAGTGATATGGACATATACCGGACACCAACATGGTCCTCTATGTGCCGGCAAAGCTGATCCTGGTTACACAGGGGGGTTTTCTACTGTGAAGTTTGTACAGCTGTTTACAGTGCCAAGTGCCTGTCTACTTATTCCCTGCCTCCCAAATATCAAAAGTCACAGAACCAGATTCATCCTTATTGGCATGCACCAGTGAGTCCCCCAGAACTCCAGGAGGATTCACCACCTCGAGGACCTGATGGTGTTTCTGTTGCCCACCCTGCTTTGGGCAGACCTGCTGCTTAAGGCAGCTTTAATCTCTGCCAGGGCCATCTCAAGAGTTTTATCAGTGGAGGATGTTAATGGGATGGATCTGTACATGGCCCCATCATCCCGGCCATGCCTCTTTCCTGGCCATCACCTCTCTTCAGCCTGTATTGGTCCTTTATCAGTGGAGTGACCCTTGTGGCTGCGGACTTTCTGCTCGGAAGCTGTGTGTTATGATCCAGGTTGGATCAGACCCACGGACATTTAAAAGAAACCATGAAAATCATGGAATGTATTATCCCTGTGATAGCTGTGACAAATGTTCATCCACAGGAAGTTGTCAATTTCATCTGGGCTGTAAAACACAATAGGAAAGATGAATAAGGTATGTTTTATATTTGAACACACCAGTGAAGAGAGAGACACAGGGAGAGTTGATTTAAACACAACTGTTTGCTGTGCTGACTTTATTGTTCTGGCACCAACAGGAACAAACAGAAATGAGGCTTTGCTCTGAGTACAGAGTGTCCTAAGCATTTAAAGGGACAGGATACCTCATTCCTTCATCCTACTTTAGAATATGTTCTAAATATATAAAATCATGTTCATGATTGACATAAAGCACTATATAACCTAATTAAAAGTTGCAGTGAACAGACTTTTGAATTGCAACGGATTATTCTTTCCCAGAATAGCAACACACTAATTAAACGTTCAGGTGCACCGCTGGTTTTTGGACTGTTTTGGGATAATATAATAGTGGTGCGGCATTGTCCTGTACGACAGGAACTGTCAGTGGTAAGCAATCAACTGAGTCTGGTATCAAAGCCTCTTCCAACAGCTTGTTGAAATTAGGAGTTGTAATAGAAGGATGTTCAATCGGCAGAACTGAAGATCTTACTGGAACATCCCTGAGCTCTGGAACTTATCAAGGCTGCTACTGGTTTATGGGTCAGTTCCATGAAGTACCATCTAATTCAGGGGTAGGCAAACTACAGCCTGTGGGCCGCATATGGCCCGCAGGCTGTTTTTATCCAGCCTACAAGCTTTGGCCGGGGGAGTGGGGCCAGTGGTGCCGGGCCAAGCGCAGCGAGCCGCAGGCCCCACTGTCCTGTGCCAGAGTGCCAGTCCATGCACGGCAAGCTGCGGTCCCACTCTCCCATGCCACAGTGCTGGGCTGAGCGTGGCAAGCAGAGAGCAGGCGGAGCTTAGCGGGTGGGGTCCTGGTGCTGATGGTTAGGGTGGGGGCATCTTGGGAGGGGGCAGTCAGGAGACAAGGAGCAGGGGGCAGGTGGGATCCTGAGGGGGCAGTGAGAATGGGGCGGGGGGTGTCTCCGGAAGGGGTGATCAGGGTTGAAGGTTCTGAGGGGAGCAGTCAGGGGGTGGGAAGTGGGTGGGGGTCAAATAGGGGGTGGGGCCAGGCTGTTTGGAGAGGCACAGCCTTCCCTACCTGGCCCTCCATACAATTTTGAACCCCAATGTGGCCCTCGGGCCAAAAAGTTTGCCCACCCCTGCTCTAATTGTTTTACCATGAATGATACAGGTCCTGTGCATTTCACAAGTTCTCTAGGTTTTAAGCATGACTATGACATGTTCTTTGGTGGTGGTGCTTTAAGACTTGCCTTCCTTCTCCAACAATCTCCTGAAGTCTAGGGCATCAATTACACATCCAAGGTATTTAACTGAGGGTTTGAAAAACTCATATCTGCCTTGTACTCTCAGTTCACAGTCTTCCAAACACTGCTAAACTGCATCCAAATTTCAGAGATGGTCCTCTTGGTTCTTTCTGGAAGGCCCCATGGGCCTAGAACCCAGGTCTATAAAGCTATCAGGTAGCTGATAGCACCATGCTGCCACCTAGCAGCAGCTGTAACTTATTTGCACTCCACTTCCCATTGGACACTGACTATGGGTAGTTCCACCTCAAGGGTTTGACAGACAGCAGTCCCATGGCTCCTGATTGCTTCGCTACCCTATATAAACCCAGGCAATAGTGTAGGTCTTCTATAGCTGCCATGGCCATTCCTGCTCCTTGCTCTTGAATTCCTGGCTTGACCTGGGCTTCATTTGGCCTTCGCCTTCTTTCTTGGACCCTGAAGCCTGATTCTGACCCTTGGATCAGCCCTGGCCTGCATCTGCCTATGAACGTCTCTGCCACTCCCAGCCTCAAGACCCTTGACCCTGACTGCTCTTGCTGGGTTTCTGATACTTTCCGGTAACAAGGCTGTCATCCATATAATACTGAACTCTCTCCAGTCCTGTCAGGAGCTCATCATTTTCTGGTGCAAAGCAGGGGCTGAGGTGATACTAAAAGGCAATCTGTTGTAGTAAAATTAGCCTTTTTGCATGTTGACTGAGGGATATTTGTGAGAAACTGGATCAGTCTCCATTTGAAGCATTGAGCAAATCTAATCTACTGAAACACTGTCCTCCACCAAGCACAGCAAACAAGTCTTCAGCAATGGTCCCCCTAATTTCTTACATCCATGTGCAGAATGAATTTTGTTATGTGCATCGATATGGCGGTAATGTGTGACACAGCACAACTCTGGACTTGCAATATTTTGGTTGGCTGTCAAACCTAACAGCGAACTTCACTGACACATTGCTCATTTTTCTACATTCTTTTTCAAAACCTGTGGAGTGTCTGTCCAGTATTTCACAATGGCATTGAGATGCTTTTGTGATTGTCCTAATTTTAGTCCAATTCATCTTGAGCTTCTCAAGCCAAATAATGGTGGATACTTTCCTTCAATTAAATACAAGGGTAAAATGGCTGATTGTCCATCTAGTTGAACTTTCACCTGAAGTATTCCTTTTGGGACACTCAAGGGCTAGAACAGGGTTCCCCAAACTTTTCCAGCTGTGGCCTCTTATCATGGTCCAGAGGCCACTCGCGGCCCCCCGGTGTATGTCCGCTGAAATGCTGCCGCAGAAACCGGAAGCTTCCGCTTTCCGTGGCGGCATTTCAGCGGGACAAAAATAGCCCGTGCGGGAGTTCAGTGGTCTCCTGCGTGGGATCAGCGGTGGCACCGGGGTCTCACGCACCCCCTGGGGTGGGCTTGTGCACCACCGGGGGTGCGCACATGCCAGTTTGAAGACCACTGTGCTAGAAGATCTTTGGCACCAGTGTTATATTTCAGGGGTTCTCAAACTTTTTTTTTTGTTGGGATCCCCTCTGAAAATATTTCAGGCTGTGATGACCCTCCCAATATCAGACCACCCTTACTTCTCTGCTGCTGCTGCCTTCAGAACTGGGCACCAGGCCAGCAGCCACTGCTCTCATGACTGCCTTACGATAGTCTTGTGACCCCCTTTTGGGTCACGACCCCCCTATTATTTGGATCCAGCAGAGAAGGAGACAGACATAGAGGAAGATGATTTAAATACAGCTGTTTGCTGTGGTGACTTTACTGCTCTAGGAACAAATGGAAGTGAGGCTTTGCTCTGAGTAGATAGTGCACAACCATTTAATGGGGACTGATATCACAGTATGTGTGTCTTAATAGAAGGTGACAGTATATTTCAGCTGTAAGATTTTGTTTTGGAATGTAGGTGGTGGTATGTATGTTTATGTTCTTTTCAATGCTGTTAATTCTGATTATTGGACTTTCCAGAATGACTGACGTTAAGTTAGTGGAAACCAGTTTGGGCTGAAAGTGAATCACTGAAAGCTAATTCAAACAATGGAGTTGGTTCTCATGGGAGGACTGGACAGTAGTAAGGAAAGATGTGAAGGCTATGCTTGCCAGTATTTTTGGTACTTATTAAGTCAGTGAGTTAACATAATGAGGTAAGTTTTTGTGCTGAGGTAAGCTTTTTAGTTATTAATAATTAGTAATTATATTTATATAGCTTTTCTTCATCTAATAATTGTCTGTGAGTTGGTTAAGTTTTTTAATAAATGGGGAGGGAGAGATGCACGAAAAGGCTAATTTTTTGTCCAAGATCATGAAGTGAAACCTGGAACTCTTGGTTACCAATCCTATACTCCAAGGATGAAAAAAATATTTACTTTTGGAAAAACTTTCCCCTGAAATCACTGTAATATGAAAGCTCTGTTATCTCACAGATGTGTGTCTTGTGTGTTGCTGGAACTGCTATAATATTTGTTCCATTCTGTAGTCCTTGTTCTTGTGTTAATACTGTACATTTCTTCTCTGTTCTGGTCAACTTAATTTTTTTTAATAACTGGATGCGAATATTAGTAATAATAGCTTGTAAAAATGCCAGCATTAATACTATTGCAACACATGGACTTGCAATACTGCTGCCAATCCAGTTTGGGGCTGTCACTGGTGCTAATCTGTGCCAAACTGTGTTAGCGCCTTTTGCACAAGAATTCTGCTTAGCATTTCAACTCAGTTCTCCAGGAAGGTGTTCACAGAATTTGCAAAGCATGTTAAGCTGGTAGGAAGAAGTTCTGTGCGGTGGGCACTGAATATGGGCTCACACTCCATTGCACCACTTGAAAACAGCTATTGGAGGTGATAAGTTAGTGAAGAAAGATCCATCCCTCCAAACCGAATGATATGTGGTCGGCATTGTGAATCTGGAACCTGCCTCTTAGTTTGGTGTTTCAGTGTTTTGTTTTTTTCTGCTTAGAGTGGTGAGTTCTGCCATGCGTATCCATGGGACTACTTGTGGACTAAGGTACTAATCTATGTAAGGGTGATAGAATCTGACAAAGATACGATAAGGACTAGAAAAATATCCTTTGCCCTGACAAAGGGATGTGGCATTTTTTTTTATCTAAAATGTAAAATCATATTAACATTAGCTACAAATCCACAAAATTCTAAGGTACTATTGCTCCTCAAAAGTCGAAGGAAGAATGATACTGGCAATTATCATCTTAAAAGTCCAGTTTCTACCCCTTGTAAAATAATGGAATAAAAGTTAAGAGAAAAAATCCTTGATCTAACAATGACACTGTGAGAATTAAAGTGCTAATGACATATAGCTTGGTATAGCAACAACTATGGGCAAAAGTAAGGCAGTATGGGCCAGTACAGTATACTGGTAAAAAGTGGTCACTGGTACTGGCCCCTTACTTTAAAGCGCTGCCATGGTGCCCTTGGTAGCCGGGGGGGAGGGGTGGGGGGGAAGAGGGAAGGGAAGGGGCAAAAGGAGCAGCTGCCCTGGGGCCAACAATTTAAAAGGGCCCAGGGCTCCAGCCACTCTGTGGTAGCGGCAGCGGCGGCCACAGTCCCAGGCCCTTTAAATCGCTGCTGGAGCCCCGGGTGGCATGGGCCAGGCAGTGTGGAAGGACTGTCTGGGGGATGCTGACTCCCAGCCCCGCCCCTTCTGGCCAAGGTCCCACTCCTGGGGGGCCGGAGCCAGCCCCCGGACTGGGAAGTTTTCGATTTTATTTTCATCCCTGGCAACTATTACATGGGACATGATAAATATTTGTAGACTATCAGCAAAGACTTGTAGGTTGAATGTGTGTTTTGGTGGCAAGGGCTGGTCTGGAAGATTGACTGCTGAGGTAATACAGAGATAAGGCTGCCTTTTCAGCCAAAGATCCAACAGATGGAATTCTTATAAGATTTAAGGAGCCAAATACAGTGCACTTCTTCTCCTTACCACGCATGACTGAAAAGTTATTGTCATTGCGGGTGGTGGTGCCAAAGATAACTGCTCTAGGCATAGGTCCACCAAAATCCTATTTGGCTCAATGCCCAAATCTTGCACCTCTACTACTTTACATATGTTTGTGCAATATGTAGTGCTGATCTCTCTGTAATATTTAAAAATGTGTAATTAAAATCTTTGCACCTCCATTTAAAAGAATAATAACATTTCAATACACGTAGGTGTAGTCTTGAAATATGCACTTCAGTTCTGCCTTTGGCTGAATGTTGTACAAATGCACCCATCTATCATGACTGCATCTCTTTCCCTATTAGGAAATAAAAAAAGTATTATTGACTTTTCCCTATCGGACTGCAACACATTCGCTCTGTGAACAAGGATGCATTTGTCTTCCACAGTGTAAGAATAAATCCAAATAGATCATTGATAAGTGACCTGTACAGCATGTTCATCAATGTAACCAAAAGCAACATCTTTCAGTTCCTTAACTCTCTTCAACCTGAATGAATTGAAACAAAAACCTATTAGCTTGCTTCATCATGGGCTTTGATTGTTAACTTGATAGATGCTATCTCATTGCATTTCCTCCTGTATGATTGCAAACATTTACCTAGATTTAGTATGATCCTGTGAGATTTGATCTGATCCTTATTCCCTCCCCTCCTCCCCAGCATAACAGCATGTTAATAAAAATCTTGGAACAAGTTTGAATGATCTAGATTGATTTGAAAAGATCACATCTGATATGTGTGACTTGAATTTGCATTGCACTGATTTTTTTAAAACTGTGCTTAGAGAACACCCTAGGGAGCCTGACATTATTTTCACAGAATCAATTCTCAGCAGAAAATCACATTCTTCAGTGGGCAATTGCATGAAAATAGCAAATGCCAAAGACTATTTAATCTGTCTGTATGTACAAGTTACAAAGCCTTAGGTGTCAAAGGACAACCTCTTTTCTGTACAGCATTCTATTTATATACAGCCAAAGGACCAGAAAAGTGGTGTCTAGCAAAGGAAAAACAGGTTTGGTGTTTTTTGCACACCACCTTAGGTCTTTTTCTTTCTCTTTTTCATTGGGTCCAATTTATCCACTCTTTAGTTTGACTTCACCCTTCTCTTTCAGTGTCCCTCTTCTGATTCTTACTTCTGTCCCAGCCCTCTAATCGGTGAATGACTGCTCTTCATGTTTTCTGCATCACAGACATAAAGAATGTATTCCAATATAGATACATGTACAGGGCCTGAAAGAGGTGATTTGCAGTGGTTCAAACAAAGGTGTGTAGGTGCTGTCCTTTATCCCATCATCCAAAAAGAAAAGGTCACTTTGTTGAAACTGTCGGCTGGGATACTGCCTTCAGTTCAAACTAACTTAGGGAACTGTGGCAGGCCAACCTTCGCAAATGTGTAATTTTTGTCAGTCTTGCAACTTCTTCAGTTTTGTTTGTTTTAGTTTTTATTTTTAGGGCCATCTGGGGTTGGAAGGCAATCTCTAGCTGCTTGGCATGCAGAGAGTGTGTCTGTGTAAGTCCTTGGGCTTCTTATCTCTGGTCCTGGCTGAATTCTCAGATTAACTCGTTCCTTCCCACCTCGGCCTCTAACAATCTTTCAGTCCACACTCACACCTTTAACCTTTCCCATCCGACAATCCACTACATATAAAAGCATTAGTAATATACACCACTGGTGCGTGCTCAGGGGACCCTAAGGAGGGGGGATAATTCATACTGTGACAGAACCGTTAAATGCCCCCTTTGTTTAGTGATAGCTGAAGCAATGGGAAAATCACTGCAAGCCTGGGCAGTGAGTGAGCCTTGTGGTCCAAGGGGTTTGCCAGGGTCTGATAAAAACACGGCAGTGAGGGATTGATTTGACTGCAGCTGTGGGGTGTGTGTGCAGGGCCCGCTCCAGGCACCAGCTGAGGAAGCACGTGCCTGGGGCAGCACATTGTAAAGGGTGGCATTCCGGTGAGTCTTGTGCAGCAATTTGGCCATCCCTATTTTTCTCCGACAGTTATTTAGTTTTTTTTGTTTGGGGTGGCAAAAAAGGGTAGCGCTGGCCCTGTGTGTGTGTGTGTGTGTGTGTGTGAGAGAGAGAGAGAGAGAGAGAGCAGAAATCCAAGGAGAAAGTAGTAGTACAGGGGCATAGCCCTAAGAAAAAGCCTAGAGACCCAGTGTTTGGGGATAGTGCTGGTGAAAGGGGCTTATGGCTATGAGCAAACAAACTGTCTCCTGCAGTTGATTCCACTGTGGTCAGGGAAACCGAACTTTATGTACATTCTTTGTAAATAAACAAAGAAATAATTGACTCTGAGATTTTCTTCCTTATGGAACAACCCATAAGACCCTGAATATTAGCTAACTGCTCAGGTTAAATGGGTTAACAATAGGGCTGTTGATTAATTGCAGTTAACTGACACGATTAACTCAAAAAAATTAACTGTGATTAATTGCAGATTAATTGCACTGTTAAACAGTAGAAAACCTATTAAAATGTATTAAGTATTTTGGATGTTTTCCTACATTTTCAAATATATTGATTTCAACCGCAACACAGAATACAAAGTGTACAGTGCTCACTTTATGTTATTTTTGCTACAAATATTTGCATGTAAAAATAATTTAAAAATAGTGTTTTTCAGTTCACTTCATACAAGTACCATAGTGCAATCTCTTTATCGTGAAAGCGCAACTTACAAATATAGATTTTTTTTGTTACATAACTGAACTCAAAAACAAAACAATGTAAAAACTTTAGAGCCTACAAATCCACTCAGTCTTACTTCTTGTTCAGCCAATTGTGAAGAGAAACAAGTTTGTTCGCATTTACAGGAGAAAATGTTGCCCCTTGTTATTTACAATGTCACCCAAAAGTGAGAACAGGCATTCACTAGCACTTTTGTAGCCAACATTGCAAGGTATTTACTTTCCAGATATGCTAAACATTCCTATGCCTCTTTATGCTTTGGCCATCATTCCAGAGGACATGCTTACATGCTGATGACATTCATTAAAAAAAAAATGTGGTAATTAAACTTGTGACTGAACTCCTTGGGGGAGAATTGTATGTCTCTTGCTCTGTTTTACCCGCGTTCTGACCTATATTTCATCTTATAGTAGTCTCGGACGGTGACCCAGCAGATGTTCATTTTAAGAACACGTTCACTTCAGATCTGACAAAACGCAAAGAAGGTCCAATGTCAGATTTCTAAAGATGGCTACAGCACTGGATACAAGGTTTAAAAATCTGAAGTGCCTCCAAAATCTGAGAGGGACAAGGTGTGGAGCATGCTTTCAGAAGTCTTAAAAGAAGAACACTCAGATGTGGAAACTACAGAACCTGAACCACCAAAAAAGAAAATCAACCTTCTGCTGGTTTGACTCAGATGATGAAAATGAAGATGTGTTGGTCTGCACGCATTACTGAGCAGAACCCCTCATCAGCATGGATGCATGTCCACTGGAATGGTGGTTGAAGCATAAAGGGGCAAATGAATCTTTAGTGCATCTGGCACATAAATATCTTGTAATGCCAGCTACAACAGTGCCATGCGAACCCCTGTTTTCACTTTCTGGTGACATTGTAAATAAGAAGTGGGCAGCATTATCTCCTGTAAATTTAAACAAACTTGTTTCTCTTCTATTCTTGCATTCTATTATTAACAGCATGATTCATTGCGATTAATTTTTTTAGTGGTGTGATTAACTGCAATTAGTATTTTAAATTGATTGACAGCCCTAGTTAACAATAAAATAGGTCGTTTGCAAAAATTAAAACAGATGCAAATTAGTGCATAAAGACAAATGAGTTTACAATCATAGGACCTGATCCTGCAAGCAGGTCTTATTCAAGGATTATTCAAGCACCTGAAGATGTGTAGGTTGTGCTCAAGGGAGGAGAATTGAGAACTTTCTTTAAGCATAGAACAATGGGACTTAAAGAAGAGAGGTGCTGAACTCATGTTACATATGAAAATCTCAGCCTAATTTTACACATACATACAACTTACCTAAGGTGATTTTTTTTCAATTACCCCGGATCCTCGCTATAGCCCGGGGTTCAGGATCCATGCACTGTCTCGCGTTAATGCAGGGAACACGTTGCCATGGATCCCAATTTAAATATTTAAATTGGGATCCATGGCAACAACCGTGCTGTACGTGAACACGTGCTATAGCGAGGATGCGATGTACTTATGATCTTCACTAGTGCAGGACCAGGCCTCTACAAACCTGATGAACTCTTATTATGACAGTCATAAAGTGGCCATTAATGTATGATCATTACCGTGAATAGTTGTCTTGTTTTCCGCAGAACACTTTTCAAGTTTCACTGGTGTGTTTCAGACAAAAAATATAAATCCTACAGCACTGGGAACTTCCTATTCTGTATTACACACTTCATTGGATTTCCATTAGGCAAATGTTAACAGAGAATGTACACTGATGTGAAATGAGCAGGCTGTCTTCAATACAAAGGGAAATGAATCTTTAATGAGAGGAAAAGAGGCCAATAGCCAACCAAACTTTTACCTAGCAAAATTACCCCAGTAACAACTTGTTTGTGACTTGCTGCTGTCTACACTCGGTCTGCAGGACGTTGACTGCTGTGGTAAATTCACCAGTGGTAAAGTGAGCATCAAACTCATTTGGAAGCAGCAGAGTACAAAGTGACAGGAAGAGCTACAAGTCATGGACTAACCATTGTCCCACTGCCGCTCCAGCCGTATTTATTACAGGCTGTACAAGGGCCAGCATCTTGACACAAAGCTGTGTATCCTTCTTTCATTAAAGCTTTTTCTTTATAGCAGGCTGATCAAAACTAGGCACATTTTAAACCTTTCTATTAAATGTGTTTTCAAATAAATAAGCAACTGCCATGAATGTGCAAACAAATGAAGGGGCTCAGTCCTGCAAGAGAACAATGGCTAACTTTCTGCACAGAAAAGCAATTGTTACTGCTTTATTATGACAAAGAAGTATCTTTCATTTTCCCTAGTTTTCTTGTTACATACTCAGCCTGTCTCTATGTGCCGTGAAATGTGCTTAGTGCCAGAAGCTGAGGCAGTAGAATATTAGGGAGGGACTGAGTAGTGCCTGACAAGCTGTAAAGAGGAAGACATCTTGCCTGTATAAGGAATGTAGGATATGAGCACCATGCTGATCAGTAGCCTCTTACACCTCAAAGTGGGACTGGTAGTTCAGCAGGGTGCTACTCAGTGTGAATATGGCTATCTGATTGTGATTCCATGAAAGAGACTAAGTATCCTAGGCACTATGGTAACAGATACAAATAATAATAATCACCACCCTAGTCGGTAGGGTCCTACCAAAGTCACAGCTGTGAGAAATGCATTGTGAACCATGAAATCTAGTCTCCCCCATCACCGTGAAATTGGGATATTGTAGGGGGGGTGGCTGTATTGCCAGCCTTACTTTTGCGCTGCCTTCAGAGCTGGGTGGATGGAGAGCAGCAGCTTCTGGCCAGGTGCCAGCTTTGAAGATGGCGCCACCGCCTGCATCAGGGCAGAAATGAGGGTGGCGTGGGGATGGGGGAGTTTGGGGCAAGCTCAGCTTTATGGGACAGTGACTGCCCAGGACCTCCTGCCCCTCTCCACATGGTCAGCTCAAGGCCTCTTGAACTCTCAAGTGCTGGGTCCAGAGCTGGGGAGGGGCAGAGCGCGGGTGCCCCAGCCGGGGGCTCCTACCATGCGCTAGGCTCCAGCTGCTAGTCCTGGCCAGGCTGGGGAGGGATGGGACTGCTTCTCCTGCAAGGCCACTCCCACGGTCGGGCCAAACCCACCTCTGGGAACCTCGCCAGCTACAGAAACCTCTGAAGCTGTTGGCCAGGAGCCCAGCTCTGAAGGTAGCACTGTCACCTGCTGCAGCACAGAAGTAAGGGTAGTATGGGTGGTATGGTATGATATTGCCACCCTTACATCTGTGCTGCTACTGGCACTGGCATGAGAGTAAGGGTGGCAATGCCATACCATGCCACCCTCATTTCTGCACTGCTGCTGGCAGCAGCACTGCCTTCAGAGCTAGGCAGCAGCTGCTGCTTTCTGACTGCCCAGCTCTGAAGGCAAAATAGTGATCCCCTAGGCTCATTAGACCTGCACCTTAATTTAATCAGTGAGCCCTATTCAGCATTGCTCCTGGGTCCTTCGTGACAGGTAAGTCATAGGGCAAGAAAAAACTCCTCCCCTACAGAAAATACCTGTGACACAGGGGGTTTCTAAGCCACTGCCACACCAGCTCTGAGTGCAAGGAGCATTCCAGTCCAGCCAGGGGTAGAATGAGGTTGGGCAGGAAGGGACATGTTCAGGGCATTCTTACATCAGAGCTGTTCTGCACCCTTGCAAAGCCTTATGGGGCCATTGGTAGCAGAGTGTGTGGGGGCTGAGGAGTGGGAGGGGGCGCTTGTGTCTCCCCTGTGTCCATGTGCTAGGACAGAGATATATCTGCCTCACTATCATCAGAGAAGAAAGCCCAGGAAAGCAGCTCTGATAATATTACCATGTTCATAAAACAATAATGACATGTAAGTAATTCTATTCTGTATGACTCGTCCATTTTCAGTTACGGAAAGCTTATAGAGGAAAGGCCGAATACAAAAACTTTAAAATGCATTAGCAGTTGGCACCGAGATGAAGAAAGTAGTGCAAGATTTCTCACAATGGAATAAAGCCACCCAAGTCTCATTTCTCCCAAATTTTAAATGTGTTAGTAGTTCCTAGTCCCTTCAAAATGTCACACAACAATGAAATTAGCAAAGATTGCCTCTTGTATCCAGTTTCAACCTTGAGAGATTTATTTTTATAAGAGAAATATTTGCTAGACTAAGCAGTTTTGGAATATTGGTACATGTTTTATTCTTCCTGATTGTTATATAGAATTTCTGCTTCCCCAAACACCAGATACGCACACTTTCACTTCTCCCGCATTTCACTGAATAGCTTTTGACAACAAGAAAAAGTGTATTGTACGGGAATAAGATTGCCATCTGAAAGATTTTGAAATGGGGAGTACATTTTTAACACACTGCATAGAAACATAGCAGCACATTTCACATTAAGTTGTTCAGGTCACTCCTGAAGTCTTTACTCTGTGTGTTTACTCTGTCCTTACATCATTAACTTCCTGGAATGTTTTTGTCTGGATGAGGTCTTCAGGGTTTGGACCATTGACTAACCATGTAGCTGTCCTGACTCCTTGAGTATAAGACAAATTCTGAAATTCTTACTCTATATTTGCTCAGTAAGAGCTCAGGCAAATTTATCATTGACGTCAGAGACCTTTGCCCCAGTCAGAACTGCATAAAAACAGAGTAAGGATGTCAGCACTTCATCAAAGGCCAAATCATACCCTGTGCTTTTAGTTACAGGGCGGATGAAGGGTGCACAATGGTGGAGAAAATGGGAAGGAGAATAAGGCAAAGTGGCATCATCACCTCTGAACATGCAGAATGAATGTCTGGGTTCCATTTAGTTGAGGGTATGGCCTGCCTGGGATTGGCTCTGGGAATGGCCACTCTGTGTCACTCAGAGAATCCAAATTTCTTTTGCTATCAGTTTCGCAAAGCAACACGACACCAGACCCTTGTCCCAAAAGCTGAATGTTTTTGTGGTATTAGTGATCAGTGCTTACAGTGCTTGCAAGGGCTGTTTTACTCTGTGTCTGATTCCAACTGGCTCATGCCAGAGACTCTTCCAGGTATATTTCCCTCACATCTTCCTCACTCGACAGACAAGAACAATTAACAATCAACTTTAACATATACCTCACAGGACCATAGGCCAACCTCTCTGTTAGTGAACATTGTTTCTCTTCCTAGTTTTCATTTTTGTTTTCCTGTCATGGTGGCAGTTCTAAGATGTTTGTTTTTCCTTATCTGTCTCTTTATACATCCCCAAGTCACCAATGACTCTGATGTCATTTTCTAACCATGCAGGCATTCTTCTTTTCTGTTGACCTAAATGTCAGCAGGCGACAAGCCATGTTTTGCTGGTGCCGTTCTCTAATTTAGTAGTGTTATATACGGATTAGAGGCTGAGTTGGCATCTGTTTTATGATTTTGATGCTGTTTTCCACCAAGCCAATGGGTTGGTGACACTGGGGACTAGCAGTGACATACTTCACTGCAAACTTCTGACATTCATGCACACTAAACTGTGGCCCACTCAGACGTCACAAAGGCCCATATTTTTGGTGTATGGGAAAAGCCTTACCATCTTCCGCAGTTAAGTTGAAGCCAGTCTGAAATGTCTCTGGCCCTTCTCTTAGATTTTTCAATCTTTACATGATCTTTACGTAATCTTTTTAACATGCTTTTCTATAACACCTCAGGACTCACCATTTTGGTGTCTTTAAACAAAATCCTGTTGAGCACTAAGAGTTTCCTTTTAAAGTGATAACAGGCTGGAAATATGACCTGGGCTAATAACTTTATTATCTTTCTACAGGGTCTCCTCCTGAGCACTAGCTCTGGCAATCACGGTCCACGTTTTAGACACTTTTTTTTTTTAAATTAACATGCACAAGACATGCTAGGCACTGAAGCCTAGAACTGGGACTTAGTTACCTAAACTCAGACTTAAGTGCCCACATTTGGGGTTTGGGTGCCTAAGTACCTTTGTGACTCTAGCCCAAAGTGCCTCCAAAGCAAGCTGAAGACACTTAGCACCCTCAGAGGGTTTGTATTGTGAAGTTACACAGAATGTCCTCTCAAAGTACGAGAGAAATATCAAGCAACATTCTCTGCCACCTCTTCCTCTCTGATCATGTCCCTGGGGTGTTGTTGAATGCAGATGTCAAAACTAAAGCATCTGTGGGAAATGTAAACTGAGTGTTAAAAGTCATCCCCAGGTGTTTTCCGATATTTATGAACGTGTGGTATGCATGTCTGTTTAAACAGCTAAGGAGACCAGAAAGCACCCGGTTGTGCTATTTGTTGCTGGAGCCATCCGTCTCGATCAGAACTGGCAAATATGTCAGGCTTTTGCTTTTGTTTCATTGTCTGAAACAATCAGCATTACTGGTTGAGCAACACAACCACATGGGAAAATGTCCTGGAGACAAAATCGACAGCTTGTTTTACCCTATTTAATTAAAATGCCTAAATTCTCTCTGTCAATATGTTCTCTGAAGGCAGTAGAAAAACAGATTTGTTGTCTGCTGAGAAATCTTATAATGGGTATGGCCTGAGGACATATTAAATCAAAAGGTGATGCAGTCCTGTGGCTGCTGAGTGTTTAAATTCTAGCTTCTCCACTAGGTTGACTATGAGAGCAGCCACCTGGCACATTTCTCCTATACCTTGTCATCAAATATATTTATAAATGAACCGAACACAGTAAACTTTCCCCATTCTCAGGCACTGGCAAATATAACAAAGTTTAAATGTTTCAAAGGCGTCCATAACGTGTCCTTAAGTAGCCTTCTCTGGTTTTCACTTATTCTGTTTCAACTAGTGATGGAACATTTATCGATGTTTATGCCAATCAAGCGTACACTACACTTACATTGTATGCACCAGTAGTTGTGGTTTCCTATAACTCAGTTGTAGGGGAATTGGGATAAAACAGGAGATACAGCATGAAGCTGAAGAAACAGAAGTAGTGTTTGTAAGGATGTAAACATTCAAATATGTAAGGTAAAGTAATCCAGCAGATTTATTAGTGTATGCTCAAAACAAACATATGATTAAGTGGTTTAGCACCAAATTCTGATGTCAGTTGAACCCACTGAAATTAGTGGGATTGGATAGGTATAGCTGAGGGAAAAAATTTCCCCAATACCTGAAGACATGATATAACTAATAAACACCATCATACACTATGACACATACTAATTCTCGCCAGGGGCTTAATCCTGAAAAGTCCTGAGCACACTTGACTCCCATCTATTGCAGTGGAGGTGGGAAGCAGTCACACCGTATAGGACTGGGTCTCTATTGAAAAACAAGTAAGCAATAAAGATAAATACGAAAACCAGAGAGTCAGGTGAAATCTGAGGGAACTTAATTTCACCAAAAATAGATCAGAGATTGATGGACACTGGGAAAAATTGCCCACCATGAATATTATTTGTGGGTTACCATCCAGATGCCCCCATTCTCCTTTCAAAAGAATCTGTGTTTGGGAATGATGTTCGCAAAAGATCATCCTGCAGCCCATGGGCAGCAGGTATAATAGGCCAGGGGAGGCAAAGCCTCCATGACACAACTGCTGCGTCCCCACTATAAGATACCTGGGCCTTGGTGGCCCTGCCTCTTCCCTTCCCAGCAGGGAGTGGGCTTCTGCCAGGGAAGGTTTTGCTTATTTATTATGCACCATCCAGGTTCTGGGGCAGCTGAGGAGGTGGTATCTGCTACTCAGCTTCCTGGGTTCGCCAGTAATCTCCCTGGACTCCAGCGAGATTACTGATGAACCCAGGAAGCTGAGTAGAATCTGCATGGCATATATAAAAACTCAGTGGCAGTGTTCTCCTCCCCCATCTGCCACTGCCTGCCAACCCCCCTCCTCAGAGGTCCCTGCCACGGCTCACTGGTTCCTCCTCTTCTCCCTGCTCGGCCCCCTCCTCACAGGCTCCCGCCATTCTCCCACACCACTTGCCAGTCCCTGTCCCTCCCACCCACTGCTCAGCCCCACCACCACCGCTCGCCAGGTCCTTCTCTTCCTGCTTGCCATGGCTCTGCGCAGCTCCCAGAAGCAGCGGCACGTCCCCTATATGGATGGGTCCTATATGAAGGGGCAGCCAGTGGGCTTCGCATGCTGCCCCCATCCAAAGAGCAGCTCTTCAGTTCCCATTGGATGGGAATCATGGCCAATGGGAGCTGCGAGGCGGTGCCTATGGACGGGGCAATGTGCAGAGCCGCATCTCCTTGT
>ML677349.1:31138787-31420038 GCA_007922305.1 Dermatemys mawii
AAATTTTAGTTAGTCTTTAAGGTGCCACAGGACTCTTTGTCACTTCTGCAATTCCAGACTAACACGGCTACCCCTCTGATTCTAGAGGTTTAGAGACTCCAAAATGTTTCACTCTGCCTTGATGAATGAAAACTGAAGGCAAATATGACTCAACCACATCATCAATACTTTGTTCTTGCAAAGAGTTTCAAATGACCAGTGGAAAGACCACATGGGTAAGGACAATGACATGAGACATTCCAGCAATGAACAGTTTGCAGATCAGATCATTAGTCTGGGGATTGCTAGTGATATATGGGAACCTTCATGTCCAAGGTCACTGCTAGCATTTGAGGTCATGAGCAATCATTGTTACCGTCTGCCAGCTGCTCAAGGTGTCTAAATGAAATGAGATGGTCTGGTCTCAGTCCACCTCCTCATGGAGAGCTGGTCACATCACCAAAGCAATGATTACAATTGTTGGGAGTCTCAATATAAAGGCTGAAACTGAACAGTCATAGAGAAGAAATTAGGCATGACCCCGCTGTGTGGTGGAAAAGCCACACTGATGAAGCAATAGGATTAAGTTAGTGCCAGTGCTACCACGGTTATAGCTTCCCCTTAGCCAAAGAGAAGCCATCAGTTTACAATGTGTCAACACGAGCCTTGAATTTACGTTTCAAGGTTCCTTGTATATTGTGTATGGTGTGGATTAGTTTCTCACATGACAAGCACCTCTTGCCATCCCGTGTTGGAGATGTTCTGTTTATATCTTTTAATGCCAAATTTCTAAACGTGCAGGTAGAATTTGTCATTTCAATATTGCCTTCTAACACAGCAAACACATATATTCTCTGTCAATTAGAACGAATGGCCCTTCTGTAGGTCATGTGTGCATACAGTACCTTGCACAACTGGGACCTCTATGTGATACCACAATGCAGATAATAATAATTAATAACATATATAATTAATCATTAATAATAATTAATATGGCTGAAAGATCCTAAACAGGTTTTGGATGGTGCTGGACTAAGATATCATTTCAGGAGGACTATTTGCCTCTCACTTTTCTGAAATGCAATGTATTTCAAAACTTCCTCTTTGGAGACCCTCAACCATAGAAGGGCCAGGGTCTGTGCAGCTGAGTAGAAACTCAGCAGGAGTAACTCTGGTTAAACGGAGTGGGAGTGAGAGAGGTGATTTCTGGATTATTTGTGGGTGTATCTGGGTCAAGAAAAATAACAGAATCTCTGCTAAAGGCCCTTAATGCAAAGTCTTTAAGCACCAGATCATATAAACAGGGCAGTCTTGTCCTTCCAGAGCTCTTGAGCTTGATTTCTCAACAGGAAACAGGAAACATCCATCTTTCTGGAGCCTCTTTAAAGCTTTGAGCCTAAATAAGTTTAGATGTGCATTAAGTTAGGTGCAGATGGTAAGTCCATGGCTTCCATGATGTTACACTCAGCTCTAAGAACCGTGTCAGAAAACTCAGTCTGGAGCCTCTGATTGGAATTAATCCCAACTCCCCCATCGGTGTATGACTGAGGCATGGCACCTCATGGCTGGGGGCTGGAAAATGATGTCTGCATCCTTGTCACACCAAGTATTGTGGTGATGGTGTTTCAGAAATGACTTGTGTTGAAGAGTGTCCCTTACAAGTAAGAACATAAGAATGTCCATGCTGGGTCAGACCAATGGTCCATCTATCCTGGAATCTTGTCTTTGAACAGTGGCCAATGCCTGGTGCCCCAGGGAGAATGAACAGACAATCCTCAAGTGATCCATCCCCTTACATGGAGATATGAACATAAACAGGGCTGGAACAATTATTATAGTGGGGGTGCCGAAAGCCACTGAATGAAAGTGTAAACCTTGTGTATGATGGAAGCCACGTATGCAGTTGCTATTATTACTTCAAGCCATGGGGTGCCACTGCACTTCCAGCACCACCAGGTCAAGTCTCACTGCATGGGGATAGTGGACACCAAAGTACAGATAATACCCCAAGGTGTAGATGGTACTGAAGAACTGGTGCCCATAGTAGAAAGTTTCTCCACAGTTTTTGTAATGGTTTACGTAGCGACAAACTTTTCTAGAGAGGAGAACATGTGCTCCCGTCACTCTCAGAAACATACATCATTGACCAATGACATTAAAATTATTTACAGCTCACAACAATTTGACTTTTCACTCCAGCTGTGTGATTTTTGCATGCCATAATCCGACTTTAAATGCGGTTTGTTTGGACTGTGAGGTAACTGTTTTGTCTTAGTTTCTCATTTGTTCCAAGGACCAAATTACACCAGAACAATTGCCGGAGAGGAGACGATTTTGCAGGCTATTGGAAAATTAACTCAGAGCCAGCAACGGCAAAAGCAAGCCCTGCATAACCAGCATCTGCTTTTTTTCAGCATCCGGAAGAATGAAAGTAATGAGAACATGAATTGCATTGCTTAGTGACTACAGAAATAGGCAGCCCTAAATAATTTGCACTGAATGAAGGAAACTATGTGGCTGATACACTAGATAGTTTTGTAGCTGTTTTCCAGGATAGGAGCAGTTAGCTACTAGTGAGTTCTATAATTTGATACCTCACCAAGTGAACACTAAGAGATTTATATAAAAAAATGTCAGATACCTCTAGGGTTAACATGCAGTCATTTGTGTGAATTTGTATTCCCTGTAACTGGTTGTTACTTACAATTTCATTACATAGGTTTTGAATGCTATACTTTGAAAGCAGGGGACTTTCTCTTGTTTCTGTCTCGTTATTATAATATAATTGGATTTAGCAGTGAGGTTACAGTGATTGTATAGAGAAGCTGAGTGGGAATCTCTGAGGTTCTTTGAGCTTCAAGCTGTGCAGACTCTAGCTTTGACCAAATACAATCCAGGTTGCTGCATTTACTTAGAGTGTAAACTACGTGAGGCAGGGACCTACCTTTTCATTGTGTGTTTGTACAGCACCGAGCACAGTGGAGCTTGCGTCTCTGCCTGGGATCCTAGGCATTGTGATAATACAAATAATAAATAATACATAATAGCTGAGTTGTGGTAAAGAGGCAGTGAAGGGAACTGACTCAAGCTTCTGTCAAAGATATTTGTGAGGGCTAGGGCAGAGCTGGATCAGGCCCTTGAATGCATCATAAATCAGCAGTCTGAACTGGCTGACCGCAAAGAAGGACTTCTAAATGATGTCTGGATATCTGTATGTCAATGTACAAACCAAGGTGGTGAAATGTTCAGATCACAAGAGAGTTTTGCACAGATGATTTAGCATCAAAGCTTCATGCACAGAAATATGAGTGTTTTGGGACTCATAAAAATAAACCTCATGGAGAAATAAAATGGTCTTGAATTTGAAATGCCAATTCTTCATGATAGAAAAGAAGCCTTCTATCATGGCTCAGGAAAATAAATAATCTGACAGCAAAAGAAAGAAAAAAAATCTGTTTAACCAAGAGACAATTTTTCTAAGACGTTTCTATGGCGCCCATCACCGGAGTATCTGGCGTATTGTTAAAAACAAACAAGCACTGGAATGAATTCTCCCATCTGCCATGCAGGCTCAGTCCTGTAAGGTGCTGAATGCTCTGGACCAATCCAACAAAGTACTTATGCTCATGCTTAAAACCTTAATAATTTGCATTCACTTTAAGGGGAGTACTTAACGTTACCGTATATACTCCCTCATTAGCCCATTCATTTATAAGCTCACCCTCTCCCCCGCCCCAGATGGATAGGTAAAAATAGCAAAAACCTTTCACAAGCCGACCCTATATTTCAGGGATTGGCAAACTTTGGCTCCTGGCCCGTCAGGATAAGCCGCTGGTGGGTCAAGACGTTTTGTTTACTTGGAGTGTCTGCAGGCACAGAGCCCCTCAGCTCCATGCTTGTGGGCACCCTAGGTAAACAAAACAACTATGTATTAGATATTCAATTCAATTCAATAATTCCATAGAATTTAAAATCATTAAATTTTGGTGTAGACCTGTTTATAAGCTCTTTGATGCTCCATTTTTTTACCAAAAATATTTGGCTTATGAATGAATATATACGGTAAGTATGTATTGTGATGGAGTCAAACCAGAAGGATATAGGAGAGTGCTGGAAGGCAGGTATATTAGTCTGAGGATATGCAGGTCCCTGTTCCCTGGATAGCCAAACAAAGGCTACTCCAAGCCAATCAAGACACCTGGGGCCAATTAAGAACCTTCTAGAAAGGAGTAGAAACAGCTAGCCTAATTGGGACACCTGAAGCCAATCAGGGACTGGCTGAAACCAGTTAAAAACCTCTCAGTTAGTCAGGTGGGTGTGGGTGTCAGGAGCTGTGGAAGGAAGTTGTGCTGTTGGTAAGACTGAGTGTTGGACAACATATCATACTGAAGGAAGGAGGCCCTGAGGTAAGGGTGAAGTGGAGTTTGAAGAAGCGGGGACTGCTGTGGGGAAGTAGCCCAGGGAATTGTATTGTGTTTTGTGGATAAAAGGTCAGCCATCTTAGCTGATACTATTAGGGTCCCTGGGCTGGAGCCCGGAGTAGAGGGCGGGCCCAGGCTTCCCCCTTTTCCATCTTCCATACTGGCCTGTGATGAAGGTAACTCACTAGGCGGTGACTCTTGCCAATTATAGTGAGAAAGGGAGGTCACTCTGGGGCCTAGATGAGTTTCTGAGGCCCCTAAATTTGCCAGGAAGCACAGGACCCACAAGTACAAACTTGGAGATTTATCACAGTACTAAATTACTTCACTGGGTTGATCCAAGTCTGGGCCATATGTCCTACTCTCCTAGCTAATCTTACATTGGAAATTACAGTTACATTTACACCCCAGAAGTTCTGCTTCCTCCCCATGACCCCACAAACCAAGTGGAATACTTTGGAAACAGAAGATCTGAGGGAAATAGCAGCACCAGCGAAGAGGAAGTGGCCTAACTGAAGATTCAATTCCGTCAGTGTTATTGGCTGGCCATGAATTCTTGATCTAATTATTTATTCAATGTTAACAAAATATCTTATGAGATTAATGCCATAGTTACTGTTACCCCAACGTCTTGAGGTATGTCTGTACAGAATTTTGGAGTGAGAGAGAGTGAACCTCCCGGCCCGGATCAGCAGACTCGGACTAGTGGGGCTCATGCTAGCACTCTAAAAATAGATCTATAGACAGTGCTTTGAACTTGCAGTTCAGGCTGGCGCTCGGGCTCTGAAACGCCCCCCTCTGTCCCACCCCCAGGCTTCAGAGCTGAGCCTGGGCTGTAACTTCAAAGCGCTGTCTATACAGCTATTTTTAGAGGGGAGTCCTGCTAACCTGAGACCCTCAGCCCAGGCTGGGAGGCATGCTCGGAAATGCTGTGTGTAGATGTACCCTTATGGTCTCAGGTACAGAAAGTCTTTCCCTTTAAGACTTAAAAGGGGCACATCTATCAGGGCATGTGCCTGGAACTACCACTAGGAATCTGGCATTCCATAATGTCCAGCTCTAATTCTAGTCTGAGTCTGAGTATTCCAGGGTAGCATCGCCTTTTGTGTACTGTAGTTAATGTTTCCATTATCTGTTCTCAGGGTTTAATATTTCAGCTGCTCCTAATCATCTCTCTTTGAAACTTGGCTTACGATTTACCAAACCAGATGCATTTTTCTGAGGAATCCACTGAGCTTTTTTGAAAGTACAGATCAATAAAACAGAAAACTGGTCAGGATTTCAGACATATTTTCCCAGGTGCTAGATCAAATTTGGAATTTCCTGTTTGGAAAACATAGGAATATGCAAACAAATAGCTTTTTAACATGGACTAGGTCACTGTCTCAACTGCATCACTGAGCCAATGCCTAACATGGCTGGGTTGGACTTGGGCTGTGTAACAAGGCATACGTCTCTCTCTCCCCACTATCCTTGATCACACCCGAAATCGCTCTGCTGCTCTTGTTTTGGTCTCCCCTCCATATAATTTATTCAAGTCCCATCCACCCACACCGTACAGTACAACACAACAGTTCTAATATCGATCACCTAGTGCCTTCATCCCTGTTCCGTAGGGCCCTGGGATTGGAGGAACAGAGATCTCCCTTCCTTAGGATCTGCTTCAGTCTAGGCACAGCTAGCCCTCCTCCTGCTAACACCTTTTTCTTGCCTTTTACCAAGCTAGTCGGCTAATCGGCCAATTAGTTCCTTGATTCACCCAGTCTCCCTGCCTGATTAGCTATTTGTCTCTATTTCCTCAATCAGCCATTGCTGGGGAAACTAATTGAGGCCACTTTGCTCAGAGTGCTGACCTAGGCCTCACCACTCTGTCTCGGGCTCCAAAGAGCGGGTGGCGCTCAGATATGTGAGCCAGTACTTTTACTGTCCTGTGCTTTGGCATCAAAAGAGACTGCAGGCCCCGCTGTGTGGCAGAGGTAGACTGGCACATATTACATCAGAACGCTACAAGTCAGAGACCAGTGTTTCCCAGAATGAAGTGGTGGAGCTTTTTCATGACTGTCTGTGTATGTAGCAGCTCAGGCTGTGGAAAGAACTACAGCTAAATGGTTTGGAGCCATTAGGGGTTGTAGCTTATTATGGACCAATTCTGCCACACTTACTGCATAGCACCTTAGTCCAGGGATAGCCACATTGGGACAAATTCTGATATCCTTACTCATGCCGAATGACATCTTACTCCATGAGCAATCCTACTGAAATTGGTGGGGTTACTCCCGAGGCAAGATATTGCTTACTATGAATAAAATTATCAGAACCTGGCTACTGAGTTCAATGGCACTACTTACAGAGTAAGATGCTATGCAATATAAGTATGGGGGGACAGAACTAGGTTCTTAATTAGTACCTGTTGTATTGTGTTCAAAGGCCTTGTGCAAATTTCCACACACCTCAGCTAATCAGCCCCAGAATGTAACTCTCCTGCTAGCTTGGTATCTCATGAGCAAAAGCTATCGCTTGGGCATTTATCTGATTTATGTTTAATACAGCTACACTAAAGAGCCATTTGCCTGCAAATGTTTATGTGCAGCTCAGGGACTGACAAGGAGGTTGAGACTGAATAAGTAACCATGAGTAGGTCCAGTGGAACACTGGAAAACTCTGCAAAAGCTTGTGCAAATTTGGATTTCAGTAGCCATTTTGCAAATGGAGGAAGTCCAGTTAGCTATAACCTTACCATCTGTGCCTACAAATCATAGCCTGTGCCGTGTTAACGTTGAATTGCACTGTATTTCAGATCAGGGCTGTCTAGGGTGACCAAACAGGAAATGTGAAAAATTGGGAAAAGGGGTGGAGGGTAATAGGAACCTACATAAGAAAAAGACCCCAAAATTGGAACTGTCTTTATAAAAATCAGGACATCTAGTCACCTTAGGGCTGTCTGGAAAATTAGGGAGATTTATATGCATGGACAAATGCTAGCTAGATGACCAGTACTCTGAATTCTCTACTACTAGGAACAAATACTGCCCCCAAGAAGCAGAACAAATTCCTTAGTTTGAAATACTAATGTTAAAAGTGAGACTGGTAAAAAGCACCATTTCCTTTCATTTTATATATTTATAGTCATTTCTATGGCTTTCATCACCATTGGTTATAGATGGCAGTGGCATGTTGTGGTGACTATAGGAAAGAATATGATGGAGTGAGTGGCCTATAGGTAAAATATATTTTTCTATGACTACTGGCTTGTCTACATGGTGTTTTAGTGCATGGCAAATCTATAACACTCTGGATTGCTGCTTTCTACCTGGCTGTGTGGACCCTACTACTGCACATTTAAAGTTCTGCGGGGCACTTTGGCTTACTGCTGAAACAGCTGAAGGTCAAAATGCACTATGTCAAATTGCACAACACAACTTTTAGTGCGCAGTAGCAGGATCCATAGGGCCAGTTAGAGTGCAGGCTACTTTGTTGGAGACTCACACCTTGGCTTGCTGCACGCTCACGAGCCTTGTAGACAAGTCTCAATGCACGAGAACTCTGACAAGCCTGTGTTATTTTTGATTTCTAGAAATCCGTAGCTTTGCTGGGAACTTAAAGAAAAACCCATTTCAACCATTTTAAAATGAATCATATTTGTTTTTATTGCAAAAATAGAAGCCTCTCACAAAGCCAAAAAATTCTGAGTGGAGAATTCAACACCAGACAAATGACATGGAAAACTCTCTTGTGCAACATCCAAAATAAAATGAGACCAGAAACATTAGGGCAGCTGAGTGACACAGGGAGAATGCGTTCGCTTAGCATGGGGCCCTTTCAACACCAGGGTGAGCTGAGGACTGGAGCATCAGGATACTGAATCTACCTCTGAATTGGCAGGTGTTACTGTCTTGGCTGTCATGCATGTAATCTTTCTGAACACACTGCTATGCACAACACTATCAGGGCAAGGGTTGGCTATTGCATCATTTCCTGACATAGCGCTCTACAAAAGCACTGCTTTGGGGAATGTCATAAAAACATGATAGCAGCACCCACTGGTTAACTGTGCCTGTGAGTGAGTTGGATGTTTGGGTGGGGTAGTGGTAAGAACCCCCTGTTTGACCCATCATTAGTAGCTACTATTTGTAGAACAGTAGGTATGATGTAAGGAGTCAAATCCTGGCTTCAGTGAAGTCCAGTGGGACTTTTGATGACTTCCATGGGGCCAGGTCTTCAGGAAAAGAAAACATCTTTGGAATGAGTGATTTTTAGATAATCCTCTGTTCGTGAATTATTTACACCACACTTCAGCTAAATTTAATTATTTATATATACAGCACAATGCAACAGAACACCACACATTACATTCAGAAATGCACATTTCCTAATATAGAAAATTGTTGGTTTTTATGGTATAAAAACACAGCAACTAATACATAAAAACATAGCCATGGACTTCCCGTCTTATCATAAACCAAAGGAACAATTTCCTTAGACTTGTATCTGCATTAATGTTAGACATAAATAATGCATTTATAGTTTATTGACAGTCACTCAGCTTTACCAACAAAGAAATTTGTGCTACTCTTTGAAGCTATTTCATTTTATGAATGATGTATTCTGGCCATATTGCAATAAAACTCACGTATGTAATATTTTCCTTTGATGAGCCTCTCATATTTTAGCCAACCTGAAGTTCAAAAATCTATTCAAAAAAACCTAATTAGGGTATGTGGACTTCACCTTTATGTATAAATCATATTGCATCGTGCTCTTGACTTGTGAATGAATGTCTATTGCTAATGCACCATGACAGTAAGTTAGACTGAGGTACTCGCTTGACAAAGGTTATGTGTAATAACCACAAAATATATATGGGATGAAACTTTTTCTTTATTTAAATGCTGCATCCCGCTCTAAATCATGGTTAGTAACTCATGTGCCATTCTAGTTTTTGCCCTGAATGTTTCTGAGCAGTAAATATTTCAATATAAACAAACATTGTGGCTGAACATCAGAGCTCTCTGTTTAAAATAGTTCTTTATAAAGTAAAATTGGTACCACTTTGCCCCTTTGGTGGGCTACTTCTGCCCAGGAGACAGACAACACAGTGGGGTTCCCTCATCGGGATTTCTTACACCTTCTTCTATCTGGTGGTAGTGGCGATGGGCCTGTAGGGATGGTGGCAGCTCTGTAGCTATGCCTTATCCTCCTCCACCATCATAGACCCTGAACATCCATGGATCCCCATGCAGAGGGGCTTCATCTGGGAGGAATAATATAATGGAGGAAAAACTGTGTCCCTCCTCCCCAGTTGTGGAAGTGAAGGCTAGAATATGGTCCATATAATAAATACATGCATATGAGTTGGACATACTCATTTATATCACACATGTGTAAATGTTATGTCTTGTAGTCAGTTTGTAGCTACAGAATATGCTAGATGATTAGTTAATCTTGAGAACCACCATAACTACATAGGCAGAAGCCAGGTAGGTGTCTAAATGCTTAGACAAATGCTCATAATATATGAGCTCATACTCTAAAAAGCCATTTAATAATAGACTTTAATAAGTAGAAAGTTTTCTGTGATAACTTTGTGTATATTACTGGCCTGAGCCAGCTACACCTGCCCATTTACATTCTGTAACAGCCCAAAGCTGGGCTCCCTTCCATTTTATACAGCTAAATTTATGACAGATTTTTCTCTGTCTTTTTTTCCCCTGAGGCAGTCTGTATTGACGATGGCTTCTGTAATCCAGACTATTCACAATGTTCATAATATTTCTTACGTTCACAGGAATTAAGCAGTCCCCCTTTTAAGATGATGACGACCCCTTACTTCACTGACTTTGTGGAGGAAACATGAGTCATTACCTTATCTGCCTGCAAAGTGGCCATTAGTTAAAAAAATAAAAACACCCACCATGGGTGAAGTACACCCCTGTGCAGATGGTCACCACAAAAGCCTATGTATCCCGTTACATACCGCTTACAGCCTCAAAATAGGGCATATGTGGGACTTACTGTAATTGGTGCATAAATTTCGCCTTCCATGCACAGGACTAATCCTGCAGGTGAAGAGGGATAAGAGAAGTACCAAGAAGTACTTGGCCGATGGGTGGGCAAGATTTGACTACAGTGTAATAAAATAAATGAATGGGAAGTATAAAAAATAATCTTATTACTGCAAGCATTTTATATATGTATTATATTATCACTATTTTAGTCCTGTTTGAAATATGAAGAGGTGACCATGTCAATCTCATATCCTGAACGAATGCCAGTTATTTAGGCAGTAACTTCATAATATTTCAAACAGGCAGAGCCAAATTCTGCCACTGAAGTCAATGGGAATTACTTCTCTGTAACTCAAAATGTACTGAACCTATAGTTTTTTTCACACAACTGGATCCTAAAGGAGCCTTTCCCATCATAATGGATCCTTATGTGGGTGGTGGCAATGAGGTTTCCTAGCATGGAACAGCCAGATAATTGAGAAGGAGACTACTTTGCATTGTCACCAGCCTTTTAGTCACTTGCAGCATTGCCTTGTGGGGCTTTTCTCTTGGTGTGGGGAGTTGGAAGGATGGAAGAGCGCCTCTTGTGTGGAAATGTCTCAGGCATCCTGCAAATTCCTCGCCATATAAACAGGGCGTGTCTTCTGCTTCCAAAGCTCTCTAGCCTGGTTTCCTGCAATTTCTTCATGGTTACAAGATAGGGGCAGGAATGAGAGCAGTGGACTGGCTGAATTTAGCAGCATGAGCCCCTGGTTCCATGAAAAGGCGTTAATATAACTGAGTGACCACTAGGGGACCTGGAAACATTAGCACAGCTCTTGCCAGGGGAAGGACGCTGGCATGCACACTGAATGTTCTAACAGGGAGCCAGTTGTGTACACAAGGCCCAGAGTTCGAGGTGTGCAAAGGTGAGTTTTATACCATCTACGTACCCTGATCTCTCCTCCACTTTCAACTTGCACTGTGTGTATGTTGGCGGAACTCTGGATTATACCCTATATAATTAAGAGTACATACATATGTATATACTAGCTAGAGTTGTTATAGGATATTTGTGGCTTGTGCCCTGCAGTGTAAATTGCTTCCTAATCCACCTTTGGATGCTGGTTTAATTAAAAAAAAATTAAATCAGTTCCAGATAGACAGACACAGACACAATCATTTATTTTGTTTCTGAATGTTTTTGGACTATGTACTCAATATTTTCTTCCTAACAGTGTTAAAATGTGCATCCTTAATTTATATCCTGCAAAACCTCAGAGTTACGAACACCTCAGGAATGGACGTTGTTTGCAATGCTGAAATGTTGATAACGCTGAACAAAACGTTTTGGTTGTTCTTTCAAAAGTTTGCAACTGAACATTGACTTAATACAGCTTTGAAACTTAATTATGTAGAAGAAAAATGTTACTTTTAACCATTTTAATTTAACTGAAACAGGCAAAGAAATAGTTTCCTTACCTTGTCAAATCTTTTTTTAAAATACTTTCCTTTTTTTTTTTTAGTAATTTACATTTAACATGGTACTGTACTTGCTTTTTTTTTTTTTTTTGGTCTCTGCTGCTGCCTGATTGCATACTTCTGGTTCCAAATGAGGTATGTGGTTGACCGGTCAGTTTGTAACTTTGGTCTTCGTAACTCTGAGGTTCTATTGTAATGTAATTTGTTAAAGTATTAGTGTGAAAAACTTGTTTGGACAATATTGTCTAGTAGATGTTAAAATAAATCTCCAAAGGAATTTGGCATACATCAGACAGGCGTGCCCAAGTGGAATTAACAGTAGGCAATAAAATGTGGAAATTCTGGCTGTACAGAAGAAATGATCTCCATGAAAAAGTGTATGATTTCTGACTGATGCACAGATGAAAGAACAAAAAGAAAAGGAAGACAAAGGAGAGAAAAATGGAGAACAGATCACAAAAGGTGTGTTTTTGCAGTGTCCCAGGTATGAGAGAGACAATGAAGGTGAGGTAATATCTTTTATTGGCCTAGCTTCTTTTGGTGGAAGGTACAAACGAGCTCTTCTTCCAATCTGGAGAAGGCAGCAGAATATCTGAGGCTATGGCTACACTACAGCTTAAGTCAACATAAACTATGTTGTTCAGGGGTGTGGATTAGCACCCCTCCCGAGCAAGATAACTTATACTGATTTACACACAGGCGTGGATAGTACTACATCAGCAGGACATAGCTACCGATGGGGGCTGGAGTAGTTAAGCTCTCTCCTGTTGGCTTAGAATGGCTATGCAGAGAGTTTACAGTGGCACAGGTGTATCAATGCAGCTGTGCTGCTGTAAGCTCTATAGTGTAGCCACGTGAGATAAATGCAAGTTGGGCCAGCATGAGGTGGTCAATTGAGGGTTAGATTGTTATGTGTAAAGGGCGGACGTGGGCAGTTAAGGGTAGCTGGCAGCAGTATTACAACTTGCAATGGGCCATAAAATCAATGTCCCTGTTAAGTCCCCGGTTTTTGATGTCTAGCACAGTGATGAATTTACGTTCCCAGGCAAGCTTTTTGAAGGTCTTGTACCAGCTTCCCTTGAGGACAAGTACTGAAAGATCAGAAATGGAGTGATAGCTTTGTGAAGAGGATTTTTGTCTTTTATCACTTTTCTGTCCCAATTTATATTTAGCTCAGACATGTCGCTTCCTTCCCCAAAGCTGAATTAGAGTTGAGTTGTTCAAAAGTTGTGCCTTCCACCAGCAAAAGTTGGTCCAATAAAAGATATTACCTCACCTACCTTTTCTCTCAAAGGGTGTTTGGGTAAAGCATGACCAGTGGTGTCTTGTAATACTCAGGTTCCACCTTCTCACATGGCTGATGTTACACGACATAACCAAATGCAACCATCTATCAAACTATAATATATCTGTGCCCTGTTAGAGATAGTGTCTTTTTTCCCTTTCAACTCTTAACAAGAGAAAACATTCCTGTTCTTGCAAAAATCTCAAACACCTAACCTACATCCACACATGACATGCAAGGGGAATCAAACACCCTACTCCAGAACAGAGATCCTCCCTGCACCCTGAGACTATGCACAATCTGACAGGTGGGTGAAAACTCTGATGCACAGCTATACTGTACTAACCTGAGAGAAACACGCTAATCTTTATTTTTCAACAGAGAGAATTATTTTCCCTTTTAAGGTTTTTCCCTGGTCCTGAAAGAGGTGGTGACTGACAATTCAACCCAGAGGTGCTTATATATAGATTAGTGATCCATCCAGAAATATCTGTACAATACCATGCTCCACAGAAATATCTGGAGTACACGTAATATCTTTACTTTTACATTAAACGTATTTTAATGATAACCTCTGCCAAATCATTGGTAGATTGGTCAGAGAACAGCGCAGTGTTTCTGGCAGTGGATATGAACTTAGGACTGTTAAGGGAGTTATATTTTGCCTGTATAGTCACATAAGAATGTGGGAATATGCTGCTCCTTTTTTTGCGGGGGTGATGGGGGGAGGTATAATGTGAGCTCTCCTCAGTGCTGGCCTCAGGCTGTCAGCTTCTTTGGAGGTCTTGTCTCCACAGCCTCACTCCACTTTCTAAATATATTGCTATGGCCATAAGCCTCCCCTGCACCTTGGAACTCAAAGGTCCCAGTGCTGCTGTAATTTTAGGTAGTAGAAAAACTGCCTGGTGGTTAGGATTGGGCCCAAGAAGCACAAGCTCTGGGATTCAGGCTGCCCCTGAACAGTCCATTAGAAGGATGAGAGCCTTCTGTTCCCTTTCCCATGGCAAGAGAGCCAGAATCTGGCCCTAAGTTTGGAAAACTGTAATTGCGTTGGAGTCAATTACTGTTCCATGCATATGCACACAAATTTTCATATGAGTCACCAGTAGCCAAACCTGAATGCTTGCCTGTATCATGAAGACATGTCTGAGTTACAAAAATGCAAAGCATCCAAAAGCAGGTCATCTTTATTTTGGTAGTTTTTAGAATGTATATAATTGAAAAGAGCCAAACATTGGTTTTCATTAATATTAGTAAGGGAAAAAAAATAAGAACAGGAATGCGCTGAGATTTTTGCATCCCAGAACATAGTTCCATCCCAGAGCAAAGTTTTATTGCCAAGTTATAAACACATTAAAATGGGGAGTTTGCAGTGGAAATGCTGGCAAACCTTTAATTAAGGCAGCGCTGCTGCTGCTAACTGTAAATGGAGCAAACCACTTCCCCCAATTGTGCTCTATTTTTTTTTAACTGAAATATATTTCTTAGGCATTTAAATGGACCATATAAAAAAACCAGCCTCATCATTCCATGCCCTGGTTTTTTGAATTTGTGTTTAGTTTCTGTACCTAATAAAGAAGACCGAGAACCTTTCTGCTTGATTTAGTTATTCAAACAAACCAGCTGTACAAATACTTCTGCCAGAGCCAACATTAAGTGAAATGAGTTGTTATATGAGGGGATGGGGTTTCAGAGGAGAAGGGTTCTACTGAAGTTCTTGGTATAGGTTGTGTCTTCCCTGAAACCACTCTTTAAACCCATTAACTCAAATTTTCCTTCCAGCTTTTTGACACTAGTACATATGTTATGCACAGCCCTGGAGGAGAAAAAGGAGTTGTTCTTGTGAAATGTGCTAGAACAATAAACATTTCTAAAGGCTGGATTTGTTATGCCAAGTGTAATAAATAAAGTTGGGGCAAAACTCCCTTTGATGGACACCCAAACAGCCAGTTAGCTGTAAAATCCCTCCTGGTAGCTGTTCTTTACTTGCTTTACCTGTAAAAGGTTACACATTCCCTCAGGTAAAAAAAAAAAGTGGGCACCTAACCAAAAGAGCCAATGGGAAGGTAGAACTTTTTAAATTGGGAAAAACACTTTCCCTTTGTCTGTTCTCTCTGGGCTGGAGGGTCACAGCAGCCATGCTATAAGCAGCTAAGCTAGGTATAATTATAAGTCATCAGATCATGCCTAGAACCACTTATCTGAACTCCAGTGTATAAGTAAATCAGAATGTTTAGTGAGGTGTGATTAGGGTTATTTCTTTTATTTCTTATTGGCTTGTGGACTCCTCTGTGCTAATTCTAAATGCTTTTGTTTGCTTGTAACCTTTAAGCTGAACCCCCAAGAAAGCTATTTTGGGTGCTTGATTTTTGGAATTGCTCTTTTAAAATCTAGCAAAAACCTAAGTTCCAAATGTATTTTTTTTGTTTTTAATAAAATGTACCTTTTTTAAGAACAGAATTGGATTTTTGGTGTCGTAAGAGGTTTGTGCATATGTTGTTTGATTAGCTGGTAGCCACAGCTAATTTCCTTTGTTTCCTTTCTCAGCTCTTCCCTGGAGTGGGGGTGAAAGGGCTTGAGGGCACTCTACAGGGAGGAATTCCCAAGTGCTCCCTCCTGGGTTTTGTTGCATTTGGGTGGTGGCAGCATTTGCCAAGCCAAGATCATAGAAAAACTGTAACCTTGGGAGTTTTATACAAGTCTGGAGTGGCCAATATTAGTTTTTTAAAAATCCTTTGGGCCCCACTTTCTGCACTCAGAGTGACAGAGTGGGGATTCAGCCTTGACACCAGGAAATTGCTATTTTGCTATGATTTTCACCGTCATTGTCATGGAGACCTTAACACTGTCTATAAAGCACAGAGGTGAAATTCACTTCACCTTTGTAATGCCTTAGTAGTCAGACTGTATGCAGGTGCAGGGAAGAGCCACCGAGGAGGTGAAATTCTCTCCCTTAGACTCCAACAAATAAAAACAGACCCTTCAACACCGCTACAATTATTCCAGCCTAATGAGACAATTATGAACTGCAGCCCCTGTGTACCATTTGTATGGTATGCTGGTGCCATTGAAAAATCTATGTACATAGGACTCTGGATTGTTACTTTCTGTTCAGGCCTAGGTGATGCTGGCATGGTTATAATGTCTGTGGCATACATGGAGTGTGAAGACACCTCTGGAGAGAACATGTGTATGAAGCAGACCTGGGTGGGAGAGCTGGATTTTCTGTTTCACAGGAAATTCCACTATTTTAATATTTTTTCCATTCCAAAGTGGAACAAAAAACTAAACTAAGTTTCTCACACAACAAACTTATATTTTTTTTTGTTTCAGGTCATTTGAAACATTTTGTTGTGGCAAGAGCAAAATATTTGGTTTTAATTTTGACCGTTAAACTTTTAAATTCTTTTTCTATAAAAAACCCTGCAATTAATTTAGTATTGAAAAAAGTCATTTGGAAATTTAAAAAATCAAAATCTTCCATTCGGCAAGTGTCAGAATGGAATGTTTCAACCTTATCAAAATGCCTCCTTTTGCCTTTGTTGTTTTGATGACATTTCATCAAAATCATACATTTTTCAAAACATTTACATTTTGATTAACAGGGCTGTTCCCACTGTTTTGATGAAAACTTTCTGACCAGCCCTAACCCGCAGTCCCAATGTGAAGCTGCTATTGAATTAAATAGATCTGTAAGCCAGATTTTCAGCTGATGAAAATTGTTGTAACTCCACTGACATCACTCAAGCTACTCTTCTAGTTCATACCAGAATGTGAGATTTCCATCACATGAGGAGAAAAGCAAAATCCTGAATTTTGTTGCTCCAGCTGAGATCATGAAGTAGAATGAATCAATGAATGAAGAAGCCAAAACATGATGTTCCCTTAGAAAAATATGTCAATATTGTACTTTACATGAATATAACAGACTCTGAAAAACAATTTGTACATATAAGTTACACAAGCATTTATCAGACCTTACGTATTATGTACATTTCTATTACAATAATCTATTTCCTGTAGTTAGAAATTAAGTACACCTGCTGGAGCCCTACTGGAAAGTACAATATGCATCAAAAATGTTCAGAAATATAAAATCCATAGTAAAGCTGCACTGTTTTCTTTGACTATTAAATCCTCCATCTCTTATGATAGCTCACTAGCAGAAGGAGAAATAGCAATACACAAAACACTCTTCTCTGAAAAAAAAATACCTTCTTTTGTACAGTCAGCAAAGCAAACATGTTCAGTGGTCTCCAACCTAGGTTCTTCACTGAGTGAATGGACAGAACTGTATTTTCTTCGGAGATACATCACTGGATTAAGTTCTGAATTCCACTATCAGTGGACTCAGTCTTGACAGATCATTTGGTAGGAAGATGAGGTCCCAATAAGTGTATTGGAATGTAGAGGTTAGCACAGGTAGGTACAATCAGTAGTCCTCCATGTCAATTTGCCAGGTGACCAGAAAAGCTTTGGGGCCTAATCCTGCTCAGAATGTTTAAAATCTCTCCCATGTCAGCAAGCATGAAATTCATGTCTATGAAGCAGGCCCACACAAGGTCTATGCACTATTTAAGTCCCATTCAAACACCTTAGGGCCTCATCCAAAGTCCATTTAAGTCAATCGGAATCTCTTCGTTGACTTCAATGGCTGTGGATCAGACGCTCAGTGCTTAAGTGTTGCACAGGCTTTGCGTGAGGTTAACAAATGAATGTCACCCTACCAGAATATGAACTTGATCCTGCAGTTCTTTCTCCTCAGAATTCTTCTCACAGGATTAGGCCCTCTACTTGTAGACTTAAGAGCTACAAGTGCATTGACACTGTAAAGCAAAGTGCTGGATTTGAAATATTCCCCTCTTGTACTTACCTGGCAAGCTCTGAGATTAGGACTCTCAGAACTATACTTTAGGCAACTGAAGCAGTGCTAAGCGTAGAGAACAATTACTTGTTTATGCCTTAACCGAGGGCTTGGCTACACTTGCAGCTGTAGAGCGCTTTGGGTTAAACCAGCCTTTGGAGAGGGCACTAGGAAAAGTGCTCCAGTTTGTCCACACTGACAGCTGCAAGTGCACTGGCATGGCTATATTTGCAGCATTGCAGCGGCATTGGGAGCACTGCATTACGGGCAGCTATCCCAGTGTTCAAGTGGCTGCAATGTGCTTTCTGAATGAGGGGGGTGGGGTGGAGTGTGTTGTGTGTATGTGCGGGGGGAGAGAAAGAGTGGGTTTTTGGAGTGCTGAGAGTGTGTCAGCATGCTGTCTTGTAAGTTCAGACCCCTCTTGTCCCCCTGCCTCTCACTCACTAAATGTTTGCTTTGTTTGCTTTGCCCCATAGCAGATAAGCAGCCAGCTGCTCTGAAATGGAGCTTTGGAAGAGCACTTCCGCATGGCTGCAGCGATTTCACAATAAAGGGAAGAGTGACCACTTGACTTAAAGGGATTATGGGGTGTTTCTGGAGGTCAGTCAGAGCATAGTAATTTACCTATTCGTCCACACTGACCCTGAAACATCTCACCCAATACGCAACAGCCGTTAATCCTCTCAGGGAGGTGGAGTACCAAGAGCATTCCAGCCAGGGAGTCAGAGCGCTCTACGTGCCTTGCCAGTGTGGATGGGGAGTAAGGTAGAGCACTCTGGGAGGCTTTACTGCGGTATAAAGTGCAAGTGTAGCCAAGCTCGAGTCTTCAATTCTTTCAGGGGAAAAACAAATCTTGGATGGAATCTCAGCAAGTAAATAAAGAAGAAAGGGAGTTTAAAATATATTTGTAACTAGCTGGTACCTCTGCAAAAGTCACTGGTTAGTGGAATTGTGACATCAGAGGTAGCATTTCCTCCTCCTCTTCTTCCTTCTCCTTTCCAGTCCCTACTTCCCCGGTTCTCCTTCGTTTCCCTATCCCTTCTCCTCCTTGAATCCCGGAGATGGGATTGGAGTACTTGTGGCACCTTAGAGACTAACAAATTTATGATTGTGACACAAGTAGTAAGTTAACTTTCAAACAACTCATGGCTGAATGCTGATATTGAGATAGCTAAAGGAAGTAAGTGACACCAAAGACAGGAGTGGGTGGGTCTGTGGCATCAGAGGTACGTGACTGATGTGACTGTCTCCCTTCTGTTCGTCATTCCTTGTGCCTGAGGGTGGTAGAATTGTGCTGTCAAATATGCGTAGATCACACAATAGATAGAAGTGGAGGCAAACAGAATGAATGGCCTCTTTCCGGCCTATTTTTAAAGGTGCCAAATCACTGGTTAACCTAATAAAAAAGTCAACACCTCATTGTACAAATACTAATTTTGGCTTTAAAATTACCCAACTACCTGAAAACCAGAGGAAAAATAGTGATACATTTCAGTGGACATCCTTTCAGATTTACTTGGGAACTTTACATACAAAATAAATTCTATAGGCAAAAAGTCCTAGGACTTGAAAGCACCTAGAATTAGAACTGGGTTAACAATAGGTTTTTTGGTTCATTTATAATTCGGGGTGGAGGGAGAGGGGGAAGGAACAGATTTTTAAAAAACGTTTTCATGGAATCAAAAACTTAAAAAGAGAAAAATATAAGATTCAGATCAAACAATATATTTTGTTTGACCTGAAACATTTTATTGTTTTTATTTCAACTGAGCATTTTTAAATATTTCTAAATAAAATTAGAAGGAAATTTCTACACAATCTTTTTGAATAAAATAATGTAAATATTTAATTTAGAAAATATCAGAATGAAACATGATTTTAAAAATATTTTCAGGGTTTTTTTATATGAAATACTTCACAGAAACTGACACAACCTCAAGGAATGTTTTGGTGTCACTGAATCTGCATTTCTGCAAAAAAATAAAAGAAAATAAAAGTTTGGCATAGGAGAGTTTGTCAAAAATGTTTTCCAAGCTCTGCTCAGAGCTGCCCAGGCACTTGGCCTATCCATTTGCAAGGACTTTTACATTCACCTTTGGAAAGAAATCGTAGCTATTTTACTCAGCCCAATGGTGTGTAACTGTCATTTGACACTGGCAATAGAGGAGCCTTACAGCTATAAATAAGTTACTCCTTGGCTGTAAGACTCATTGAACAATCATAAAAAGACCTTTAGTGTTTAATAATTATATAAAATATTGACTTTCTAATCATGAATATTTCTTCGGTTGTGACACTGTATAAACTAGTTCCTCATCTCGTCCACTGGCCGCTTTTACTGCCAGCACACAACTTCATTAGCCAGGCAAATGTTCACCAGCTGGAGGCTCAGTGTGTCAACAGCAATTAACAAAAATCTTAATTTCCAAATTCATTTCACAATTTATTCATAGTGCAAAATTGTTCCTTACTTATCAGATTGCTGGGCGGAGTATTATGGCTACAGTTTTCCTATTAATGAATATTATTGAACAACTACACAGCTTGAAAAAATATTTTTGAGATTTTTCCAGGACTTTCATGAGGCTCCCAAAGTGTTTTGTTTCTCTACTGATGCTTATGCCTACTTGTGCTGAACGTTTTAAACACCATAAATAGTTTACCTTCATTTCTGTTATGCTCCTGACATCAGGAGGGTAATTCTGTATGAGATTCTTTTGAGCTAAGGATTTGAATACCTTGGAATGATGGGTTTCTCCCACAAGTGCAAACATTTCCAGGAAAGCAGCAGAACTGATTAAAATTAAAACAACAACAGATTCCAAGCTCGTTACACGTAATGAAAGATGATCCTTTAAAGTCTAGGGTGAAAGAAAGGTATTTAAAGCAACAAATGTTGAACAATTCCAATCTGTCGTGTAGTTAATCCCATCTGGAAACTGAACACTCCTTTCTATGAACTAATCCGTTCTTCTATATCTGCTCTGGGATTCAGTACCTTGAATTATTATGACTATTGAATCTGTGTGTCATATGGCCAGTAGCAGGAGCTGTGGAAAATCCAAATGTTTCATTGAATAGATCCATCCTCAGTCCTGTTTCTAAAAGCAGCATGCTGTAGTAGTTTGAAATACTATATCCCCCTCTCTCAGGCAGACTCTTGCTCGGCCATCACTGGCTGAAGCGGATGCCCCTATAGTTTGCATATGATATGTCCTGTTCAGCACACTCTCACAGTGGCACTACAAGTCTGTACTCCTTCCCTTTGCACACCCTGCCATGAACAGAATGTAAAATGACCTGTTTAGCTTGTTTTCCTCCCAGCTAGGCAGACGTCTCTCCAGACTTTAATGCAACGAGTTCAGAGTCATCTATGTATTTCCCATTTAACTGTTCGTTGGTAGAATCATGATGATACAGATAAACTGGGAACTCGGTGATTGATGTTGCTGTGTAGGAGGTAGAACGCGTAGAGCAGTGCTCGCGCCGTCTTTGCCCCCATTGGGTCTTATACTGCATCCACTGCCTTTTCAGAGCACCCTGTACCTGCAAGGGGAAGCCAAGCAATAGTTTTATCATTATTATTAATCGACGGAGTCGGCTGGGATTTGAATTGCCATAGCAAGGCACAAGTCGAATCCCTTCCCTTTTTTTATTATGTGGAAATTCGACTTTGCCATATCAACCAGGTGCCACGGCTTTTCTCTGAATGTTTATTTTAATCTCCGCCTTGCTTTGAGGTTAGAACTGGTTGAAAAATAGTCAAGAATCATTTTATTCGGGGTGAAATGTTCTCAGGGCAGAGAGCCAGCACACAGCGCTTTAAGTCAAACTTCAGCAGTGAAGCTTAAGTGGTGTACACGAGGGACCTTTTGCCCCTGCTAAACTAGCCATGAATAGTAAAACTGAAGTGATGCACAGGTCTTGGTGCTGGCCCCCTGCCTGCCAGTGGTTTTATCCTTCGCACATACGCCATCAGGGGGAGGAGGAGAAAGCAATTTCCTCAGACAGCTGAAGTAAAATGTATTTCAGATCTGGGGGCCCAATTGTGACTCGGTCTATATAACTGTGCAGAGGAATATCAAACCTTCTTAACAGCCTTACTGGCCCTTTCCAGGCCTTGGGTCCCGGCACGAAGGAGTAAATGAGGGACTCGCCTGCTTGCTCCCTCCCCAAAGCAGTTGTGTGGAAAATAAGAGGGGAACAGCCAAGCCAGAGTGTTGGGGTTGGTAGTAATTGACTGCAACAATGTGATGGAAGTAAGTACGCTGGGTGCAAGCAGGTGAGGAATTGAGACATACGGATGTGCCCCTGTGTCACAGTGCCCCTGGGGTGGTACAGGTTACATACCACCCTTTCCTCAGGGCTGTGTCTAAACACACAGACTAGCCCTAAGATGGGCTGTACCTTTGACTCAGGTAGCAACATGTAAGTATTGTTGATATGGCTGGTAATGCTCGAATTCTAATGCATTTGATTAGTTCGTAGACAGTAAAATGTCACCCACACACAAATAGCAGCAGCAGCAGTTTCTGTGGGATGGAGGGAAGCTACTGTCATGTCATATAAAAGGGAGGCTTCATTAGTCATTGTTAAAACTCTGAGATGCTTACAAAGTGTACACTGAGTTACGTCCCTATGCTAGGAAGGGATATTTTAATTACTTGCAACTTTGTATTTTTAAGCCAAGGCCCAAGCCTAGTGATCCTAAAAATCCTTCCTCATGCAAGTAGTTGCACTGACTTCAACAGGACTACTTAACACATAATAAGAACAATAGCCGTATCATCTCTTTGTTGTCGTCCAGTTGAAGACAATGTGGTTAGAATTGTTTTCAGCTGGAGAAGTGTTGTTTTTATTTGCTCTCCAATAACTCAAGAATGGCTGAATGTATTTTTGCTAGAGGCCAAGCACAGAAAAAGCTAGGGTTACACTGGAAACCACTGTGCATTCTGACTTCTAAGGGGCATGACCTACATTTATTATGGTAATGCTGAGGGGAACAAGCTGCATTAACGAGATTTTTTTGTATCATGCCATTGCAGAAATTCGATTAGTGAAAAGGCACTCTGGTATGATCTAATGTGACAAGGCGTTGCTAATACAGTGGCAAAGCTGTAGTATAGAATTGTATGTAAGTCCTGTATGGATAACAGTTACTTAATGAGCAGTTTTCATCTTTAGAGTTGTTCATATTGGGTGTAAATGCAGCGGCTCTCATCAGTGAAACCCACAGGAAGGGCCCAGGGGAAGCAATCTTTGCAAGGATTCATTCAGAGAATTTCCCCACATCATTCTATGGGGCAGGAGGAGATAGGGTTTCCCATTCACCCATTGGGAAAGTTCTTGAATCCTGTTGTTTGGAGCGAGGCCAGGGCTATCTGTGCAGAAATCTTGTTTCTCTACACTGGCTTTAGCCACCAGCAGCCTGTTTTCCCCCTTACACAATGCCATTGGGGCTGCACTGTGAGCAGGGACTCCCCCTGGCCATCGCTGCCCTGGAGGCTACTGGATTGTGGTTTGGTGCTCTGCAGAAAAGATAATTCGGAGTTTACCCTTTCTGAGTAAGTTCCATGTGGCTGAAAGGAGGAGGAGGAGGATGTGTCCCCTGGTCTTGCTCCTGGCCCAGCTACGTCTTCCCCTCAACTCTCCATGAGGATCCAAGGACAAGTGAAAAGACCGCTGTGGATCCAGGGTGTGAAGGAATGCTGCTAAAGCAGGGTAGGGGGGTGGGGTGGGAGGGGAGGGGAGGAGATAGAGTGAGGCCCTCAGGCACCCTTAAGTTGCTTTTACTCATGCTATGGTCGGAGGTTGCACCAGGACAAATGCAGGCTGCGGACAAACATGGCTTAAAGAAGAGAAGCCGGATCATGGTATGAAGAGCTGCACAATCTACTGTGAGTAGCAGCTCAATTTGGTCTCATCAGGGAGTAGAGTTTGGAAGAGTGCAGGCATTCCTCTCCCAATTCAACCCAGGGTTAAAAGTGCCATGAATTAAAATGAATAAGCTCCATGTAGTCCCGACTGCATGAGGTTAAAGTATATGTATTTTTAATTCTTCACTGAACCTTTGGTTTATGAGATGCTGCACTTACAAATGGAGTTAAACTGTATTTCTGTGCTAATGCCAAGGAATAGGGAACTGATCTCAAATGATCATATCCTCTGCTAATTAAAACTATTCATATGCTGATTTGAAATGTGTTAGCCACATGATTGTGCTTTTAAAAAATCATGTGCATGACATTAATATGTTACTAATCAAAGAGATTATCAGCGGGGTGTTACACCACAATGGTGCATAAAATAAACCAAAGTCTAAGTAAAAAGGAAGTTTGGGTTTACTTTATTCTTTGGGGTTTTTTAAAATGTTTTCTGTTCTCTGCCAGCCATTCACACTTCTTTGGCAAGAAAGATATATGGCTATATCTTCAAACAGACTTTCCATTTTCTTGGCCAACCTTACAGGCTAGAAGTAACCTCAGAACTGGAAGTATGGTCTACTGAGCAAGCTAAAGCAGAAAGCTCATACCATCTATATGGTGTTGTTGTTGGAGAGAAGTACTGTACTGCTGCTGAACATTGTCCCTTCATAAGAATAAGTTCTGCAGTCCTGGGTGGGGCCAGCTCTCAGCTTAGAGAAGTGAGAAAAATCATCCCCATAATTTACACATTCCCTTTCTTCTTTTCCTATTAGTTAAGGAATCAGTAATGTACAATGACTTCTTATTCAGGGTCTTGGCGGACAGTGCTGTAGGCTGGGCTTTTATGGAACGATGGAAAATAATTTGCAGTGAGGAAATGAGTGTGTGGCTTGCTGCAAATACTGATGTGAAAGGCTAATAAGTCTTGGGAGCATTGGTTTTGGACAAACATCATCTGTTTCTGTCTTGAAGTGAATGACCCAGTCGTACAAAGTAAATCACTGATGAACGGGACTTCTGTCACATTAATGCTAAGTCCCTACCTTTGTCATACTATGTTTTCCCATGAAATATCACTCTGTGTTCTAGTGACCTGGCAGTATTTGGATATACAGGTTTGGAAATGGTCTCTCACCAAGCCTGAGGAACCAACTAGAGCTTTAATCTATGCTGTACCTTCCATCCACGCTTTACCATGAGCACCAGGAGGAACTCCGGTGACTCAGCCAGAATTCTCCAGAAACCCGGGAGGGGACACATGCTGGAGTGGCAGCTATGCCTAGCTCCGGGACAGGGCAGCAGATGCTCCTTTCAATGCCAGGCCAACTCCAAGGACCAGAGTGGGGAGATCTCAGACTGTCCCTTTCAAACCCCTTTTTAGAGGTGCCTACTGCTGCTAGGGGCAGTATCTCTGCTCTTTACCAAGATTATGGGCCTTGAACCCCTCTCTCCCCTTGTGCACCTGAAAGAATACCTGGAATTTGGAAGAAAGTGACCGAGGACAAAAAGGAGGCGAAGTGTAGACACCACCTTTCCAGAAAGAGAAAATGTCTGAAGATTAATAAGGTCCCCAATGAATCTCTATAGAATACTGTGGGCCCAGTGTTGCCGTCTGTTCTCAGGCAGAACTCCGATTGGCAGAGGAAGGACTGCAGCACTGGCCTCTATGGAGACAGCCTCTCACTTCCAGGTGTTAAATCTGTCATCCTACCCACTTTTCTCTTTTGTGTAGTTTGTAGAAAATCATCTTCATCCACTGCTGCTATAAGAAGTTTACTTAGTGCTTCAACAGCCATGTACAGAGCTAACTAATCCTCAGAGTGAGGCAAGGAACTAATTGCTATTATCCTGATTTCACAGACGGAAACTGAAGTAGAAAACCCTGGGTGACTTGCCAAACGCTGCACAGGGTTTTTTTAGCAGAACTGGGCTGAGAACTCTGTAGTTCCTGGCTCCTAGCCTTAAGCTGAGTCTATTAGATCACTGAAGGCTGGTCCTAATTGTTGTGAAGTTAGACTGGATGAGTGTAAAATCATCCTTCTCTTAAATTAGGTGTCCCTACTCTGACATTCTGTTATGGGTGTTGTTTATATTTATAACTCAAAAACTACCAATTATGGGTGAAATCCACCATGGGGAGAAAGGCACTTTATGGGGGCTGCATTGTAGCCTTGACCCCTGGGGATGGATTTCACCTTTCCAGCATCCTCTTTTCTGCAACACTTCATCCACATTTTAGCCCAGTTACTTGGACTATACATCTGTGAGCACATTTTATGCTACTTAGATATCTACCAACAACTCCCTGATTTGCATGTACTAGCAGATAGCCTTGGGTCTATGTGCTATAAAATATGCCCATAATTATTTTCAAATTACTGATGACTTGATCTATAAAAGGGTTCATGAATTTTACAACTGCTGTATGCACACATTGTGTAACATTGCTAAATATTAACCTGTAATTTTTTTAAGTTTCACTGATAGGCTGTTTGCAAAGGTAAGTGCAAATGAGATTTCTAAGCACATTTCTCATTTCGTCATGGATTCATTAGACCATCAGCATAATTACAGATGCAGTCATGTAGCTAGACATCCAAGTGATAGAACACACATGCAATTATTTAGGGGATCAACACTCTAGATGTAAAATTGGAAGCCACTTTTCAACCCCAGGCCCTATTTCTTATCTAATTTTAGGTTTTATTTAGTCCAAACGTGCCTCTGTGATGTCCAGCTTTGCTAGATGTGCTAGAGCCATGGAGCTGCCTCTCATTTCATTCCAAGTTGGCAATTCAGAAGAGGATACTCTGTCACTAGGAGACTATATGTGACTACTCTGCTGACCACCGTATATGTCAATAAGTATAGTGACTAGGGATCCAGTGAGTGAGTGTTCTGAATGCTCACTGTGTCCCTGATATCCTCACAGTGATTTGGATCTTCTGGCTGAGTGACAGTCAGATGATGAAGTTTATTTGAGTGGCTGAACACTGAGGAAGCAACTCTCAGCTAACAGTGGTATTATGAAGCTGGTCCTAAAGATGTCAGGTTTGGAGTCATCAAAGAGGACAGAGATCTCCGTCCTTTAGGAACTCACTATGGATGTCTCCTACCACCGGCAGTTTAACTGGGTGCTGGAAGCATGCATGAACCATCACTCTTCTCCAGGGTTTGAAATCTGAACCCAGAGGGGGATCTACATTTTACAAATAGGCACTATCAAAATAGTGGGCTGAATGGGCCAACACAGAATGCCAGATCCAAACACTCACTGAACTTTGTGGTGTCCAGAATTTGGATCTGATTAAGGCAAGTCAATTACTGTACCAATATCTTCAATTAGCAACAGGGAAGCCAATGGGAAATGTTAACATTTCCAAAGAATGTAAGTATTCTGGATGTTTGGCTTTTTTTCAAGACACCTTAATTTAAATATCAGATAATTTACTGGATTTGAATTGCAATGGAACGCTTGTAGAAGTTAATAGTATCTACAGTACTAACCACCTACTGCAAACACTAAATTATAAATGGACAGAAGAAACTGAGTGACCTGAATAAGTATTAAGAATTTTGAGTAGTGAAATGTATATGGTATAATTCCTTAATATGAATTCTGATTCCTAATTTTATGTACATATTGATGAAAATAAGAAAATTGTCATACTTAGTAATGTTCCTGAAACTTGGCCTTTGATTTTCTACCTAATACCACATTGTACATAAATTAGTAAACTATATAATAATTCATACTCTGTCAGCTAATGTCTTATCTAATTTACGAGGGACACTTTGCAATGTATTATCTATGACCACATTGTAATTTTTTACAAGGACACACAGGACATAACTTCATTGTTATACTTGGAAATCAGGAGTAAGCTGATTACCAGAGTTCCCCTGCGTATAAATCATTAAATATGCATTGGCCCAGAGAGAGACTAGCCCACTGGTCAGGGCATTCACCTGGGAGGGAGCAGATAACTAATTATTGGGCTGGTCTTCACTAGCGCGGGGGATCGACTGTAGATACGCAATTTCAGCTACGTTAATAACGTAGTTGAAATTGGCGTATCTACAGCCGACTTACCTGCCGTCCTCACGGCAGCGGCAGTTGGCGGCGCACTCCCCCGTCGACTCCAGCTTGCGCCTTTTGGCGAGCTGGAGTTATGGAGTCGACGGGGGCGCTGCTGGCGATTGATTTATTGTGTCTTGACGAGACGCGATAAATCGATCGCCATAAGATCGATCTCTCCCCGCTCTGGTGAAGACAAGCCCATTCAAACACAGTGGAACAGCTTCACCAGGAGAGACTGAGTCCAGGAGGTAAGGTCATTTTCCTGAGCTGGGAGTGAAGTGCAGGGGGTGGGGGGAACTAGTTCAAATTCGTTCTCCATATTAGGCCGAGGGGGAAACTGAATCTGGGTCTCCCACATCCAGCCCAGCTCTGATCAGTGGGTTAAAAGGCAAGGGTGGGGTTGGGCACCACCCCCTCTGTTTGCTGTGTGCTGAGTACACCTACTGGATGGGGCTAGCAAGCTATATAGGCAGGAGAACATCTACTTTGAGCATCCTGCTGGGTCTTCGGTGTGAGATAGGTACCCCTGCACCTCACATAAGGCAGCTGTCTACATGCTTACTGGCAGAAATTAAGGCACCTTGGGCAAGAGCCACAAAGGGATTAAGGTCTTGCAGTGCATTCCAGCACCTAACTTTTAAACACCTAGAAAATCACCAACGTTGTGATCCGCAAAGTCTCAGGGCTTGGTTACACTTGCAAGTTAGAGCCCATTAAAGCAGCCCCAGGCACTCTAACTCCTGACGTGTCCACACTGGCAAGGCACTTAGAGCGCCTGGACTCTGCAGCTGGGGTGCTTCTGGTAATCCACTCTCACGAGAAGCATAAAGCTTGCTGCGCTCCAGCTGAAACACCCGGGCATCAGTGTGAATGAGGTGTTGCATTACTGTGCTGTGATTGGCCTCTGGAAATGTCCCATAATCCCCTGAAGTCAAGTGGCCACTCATCTCATTGTTTTGGAATCAGCTGTAGAAACACGGCTATCCTCTTTCAAAGCTCCGTTTCTGACAGCCAGCATGCTGATCTCCTCTGTGACAAAGCAAACATTGCGGTGGAATGTTGCGGCTGTTGTGTGTGTGTGTGTTTCGGGGGCGGGAGGGAGAGGGTCTGCTGCACAGGCGGTTCCAGGCACCAGCTCAGCAAGCATGTGCCTGGGGCAGCAAGCTGCAGGGAGCGGCCTGACACTTGCTTTCAGGACAGCATGTCGGTCCCGCAGATTTGGCGGCATTTCGTCGGTGGGTAAGCAGAAGCCGTGGGAATGGTGGGCCTCCTGCAGAAACGACGCCGAATCTGCGCGAGACCAGCGGACCTCCTGCAGGTGTGCTGCTGGAGGCCGCCTGACTTCCATGCTTGGAGCGGCAAAAATCGTAGAGCTGCCCCTGGTCTGCTGCTGTCTGAACTTACAAGACAGCATGCTGACATGCTCTCAGCCCCCGCCAAACCCACTCTCCCCGCACATACACAACACACTCCCTTGTCATATGCTGGGATAGCTACCACGATGCACTGCTCTTTGTGGCATTGAAAGTCTTACTAATGTGGCCAGGCCAGTGCACTTGAATCTGTCAGTGTAAACACATGGCAGCATTTTCTCTGCTGCAGTCTCTGTGGTCTTTAACTCCCAGCACTCTACATCTGCAACTGTACCATGCCCTCAGAAAGGCATCTGGGCTCCCTCTACAGCCAATGGAGAGGGACAGGCAACTTAGAGCCACCTAAGCTAGCCTCTGGAGATGATGACCAGAGGAGTGTGAGGGGTCCCTCTCATGGTGCTAGGTGCCCAATTCTGGACTCCGAGGCGGCACCGATCTCCGCCAGTGATCTACAAACAAGGGGCAGATAGGCGTTCAGCCACCTACATTGCATGCGAAGCCCAAAGCAAAACAGCTGTGTGTGCGCATGGGGAGGACCTCCTTTGTAATCCTTAACCAAGTGGATAGGGTACCTCCTAGGTCGTGAGATTCCCCATTCCACCTGAGTGAGAAAAGGGATCTGAGCAGGGATCAGCCACTTCTCAGGTGAGTGCCGTAACCACAGGTCTATGCAATGTTCTGGTGTGGCTCTCTGTCCATCTCTCCTATTGAAATTGTTTCACTTTATTTAAATAATTGTATAATTAAATGTTAGTTGGGCCAGTGAAGAGGTAGAATGACTACATAGCCCAGTGATTAGGGCACTTACCTGAGATATAGCAAATTCCTTCTCCCCAGCAGGAGGAAGGGAAACTCATACTGGGGACTCCCATAATGTGGTTACTAGCTGCTAGCCTGCAGATTATAAGAGAAATCCTCCTCCTTGCCACACCCGCAGCTGTTTTGTGTGAAGTTGCCTGAGGAACCCAATCTGGTAGGCAGGCTCTGAGCACGCCTACTGGATTGGGTTCCCACATGCAAGTTAGTTGGACTAATGCTTCTCTTCCCTGGTTTGTGAATTACTCTGTGGCTTAGGCACCTAGAGTGATGGAGCAGTGTGCATGCTCAGAAACATAGGTGCTTAGGGAATCTTTACTGCTAATCTTATGCACCAAGTGAATTTAGATGCAGGGTTAGGGAGCAGGCAAGAGGGAGTTTTGTGGATCACAATGGTACCTAAAACCAGGACTTAGGCACCAAAGTACCTTTGTGGATTGCACCCCTAGTGACTTTAGGTACCTATTAGTTTAGCAGGGAGTTTGAGGATCTCAGTGGTGCCTAAATGTTGGAGTTAGGCACCAAAGCCCTTTGGTGGATCTAGCCCTTACTCCATTTAGATTCTATGTCTTTGACTTTGGGACTCTACCCCAATATAAATACTGGATAATCTAGTGTTCTTGATCCTATTTCAGTGTCTAAATTATCTAGACTAACCGACCTCCTGAGGTTCCATCGAGCCCTACATTCTTATGGTTCAGATAGCCCTAAATTCAAACACAAAGTTCTTCCCACAGTTGTTTGCACCTGCGGCTGGAGGCCTGGTTAAAAGCATGGCCAATATTGTGTAATTATTCCCACTGATTATCCAGTTAATTATGATCCATGTTATTACACCAGCCATATTACTCATTAATGTGTAGATGTGTGTAGCTTTACAGGGTAACATACTGAGTCTTGATTTTTGTTGAAGGAAGTTGCGTACCCATCTCCCTTTGAAAAATGATGAAAATTGACCTCTTCAAGTGCACCCTATTTTTACAAAAAATACCTTGTTTGAATTTCAGTAGAGTTTCATGGTAATGCTCCCAATATCTTTCAAAAGGATTTTTCTGCTAACCTGCCTTTCAGAAAGCAGTTTGTTGTAGATATTAAAGCAGTTCTTGATATGTCTTACTAAGCTATTTTTAATACAGTACCATTATAATAGTGGAGTAGACCTAAAAGCAGTAGTACATAACATATTGATTCAGCTGTAAGAGAGTGGAAGAGAAATTTCACTCAAGGATTTTTATTTATCAATTACTACTTACAAATCATAAACCTTAACAGAGGCCAATGCTGATCCTCAGATGAGTGAATGAAATGGCACTTTCTAATGACACAGAACTGCTTCTCTGCACATATGATGCAAAGAGTTTGTATTGCTCAGGTTAATTAGATAAGCAAGTTAACTTTTAAGGTCAGGGGTTGAACTGCGACAGTATACTGTGGGCCTTCGTGACAGCATTTCTCTGCGAACTCAATTACTTTTTGCAGGATAAAAGCTATGATTAAAAATAGTTCCTAGGTTTATGGATATAGACAGAAATAAAAGCTCTGGGGGATTTGCATGACTTCTATTCATCTCAATAGGGTGTCGATAATGGTGCCTAATGGTCAAAATTCACATATTAGCACCACTGACTATTTCACTGCTGATTATTTTAGCCAATCATCCAGCTATTCTGGATTGGAGGCAGAATCTGGGTATGTGAAGGAGGCTGATGTAGAATGCAACCTATTTTTTTCTTTCCTCTGACTTAGATTAAATTGAGAGGCTATAGAGAGTGAGGACCTCATCCTCTGGACCTCATTTTCCACTATTTGCTTTGTAAAGAGCATAGTCCTAACTCAAGCACCTTCCAGTGATTTGCAAGAAAAAAAATAGTATTTCTACAGTGCAGTGAAAATGTAAAGCACACATCATATGTGCATGTAAAATACAGATTTATGGGGCTCCAGTTATGTTAATTGGGAACAACAGTCCAATTACTTTAAGAGGCTGAATTTGGTTCAGTACAGTTGATGACTTTCACATGCTTACCTCCCCATTGAAGAAGCAGAATATAGTTGCAACAAGTAAGCCCTAAGAAGGACAAAAAGACAATAGGTTAGAATATTTCCGTGTTTGTGCATTTTTGCTAATTTGAGACTCAGAGTCAAGGGATTATGCTACGCTCCCATCTCCACAACCTCAAATGACCACCTGTATAGTTTATAGTCAGGTATTACAGTATCCCATTGATTTTTGCCTTTCCACCATGTTTTACTCGTGCCTATGTTGTCATGATCTGGTGTTGACATAGTTGACAGTTTTACCAGTTGACATAGTTTTACCTTTAAGCATTACAGTTGCTTCCTGTCAGGGAGTGCTAGAAAGGGGATGTTAAACTGGCTGATCCTAGTCCAAGGTAAGGGGGAAAGCTTAGGAGCAGAGCAGCTCATGAGTATGGAATCTTGAGAAAGAAAGCGGGGGAAGTGGAGTGACCTAGATGCTACAGCTCTTCTTTCAGAAGAGGGATGCAAGGGGAGCCACACAGGCAGAGGCCATGTGTCACATTTCTTTTTTCAGCAGGAATGGAATGCCCCCGGCTTCCTCCTTCCCCCGAGGTGCTCAGCTGCTGCTCCACCCCAGGCCCCACTCACTCCACCCCACCCCCAAGACCCTACTCCCTCCTCGCCTCTTCCTGATCCCAATTTGCCTCTTCCTGCCCAGTTCTGCCCCTCCCCTGAGCATACCTCCTGCATGCCTGGATCATGACCGGCAAGAGGCGCTGGGAGGGAGGGGAAGGAGTTGATCAGTGGGGCTGCCAGCAGGCGGGAGGTACTGAGTGAGAGGGAGGAAGCTGGCTGCTGATGGGTGCCAAGCACCCACTAATTTTTTTTTCATGGGTGCTCCAGCCCTGGAGCACTCATGAAGTCGGCGTCTATGCCCAGGAGCTCTTAACTGGAATGTGTGTTTGGAGAAGTAAGCCTGGGAATGGGAGGCTGCATACGTCTACGTGGGTGGACAGAAGCAGCAGCAGATGGGAAAGAAGGAGGTAGGGTGACCAGACAGCAAATGTGAAAAATCAGGATATGGGGTGGGGGGTTATAGGTCCTATGAAAAAGACCCAAAAATCAGGACTGTCCCTATAAAATCGGGACATCTGATCACCCTAGAAGGAGGAGAGAGAATGGGGTGAGCAAGAGGAGAGAGAACAAACAACAAAAGAGAGAACATTGGTCCTAATTTGACCCTCACTGTTTAAAATTAATCTAAGTAACACAATAGAAGTCAAGAGGGATATTTCATTACTGCTACAGCAAAATGAAACAGCATCAGGTCAGGAACATGTGACGAGGAAGCATAAAATAAAGAAGAGGAATTTCTCACATTTAGGTGCTGCAGTGCAGAGCCACTTAAGTAGAAAATAATTTTTCTTAAAAGATTTCTGTACTGTGTTCTAAAAGGTATATTAGATCTTATTAATAGCAACATTTAATGTCAAGTGCATTCATTTTAAATCACTTAAAATATTCCTTAAACTGTAATACAATAAATGTAGTAATGAATGTTGGGGGAAATTGCAACATAGTGGCTAGGATTCCAGAGGGATGCTACAGAAAAAAAGGGGGAGGGAATTAGAAGTGGTGTAGCTTTGTCTTTATGCCTCAAGTCAATTGATTGCCACCTAAGTGAAGATAGTTAACACCTTTGTATAGTTAACTCTGGACAGTCCCCAAATATATAGTCTAGGATATAACTCTAGAGGGGAACCAGCCATTCAAGGATTATCTAGATTAGCATTTACAAAGTTGTTAACCACCTTGAGTGGAGTGGCAATCAATAAACTCAAGGTAAACACCTTCTAGTGATGACAAGCCCAATGTGACTGACAAATACAAACCTGCCTGGGTGAGAGTAATAAAGAAAAGAACTTAGAACCACTAGGAGCAAAAGATCCCCAGTGGACAATGCAGAAGGCAGAAGGGACGCAGTTTGGAAAAATGTGATTTCTACTCACTTTTAAAGAATGAAATGTAGTTAATTCTCATAAATTTCAGCCCAGATGAGAAGTTTAGCAAAGCAGTACTGGGCAGAGAGGAGAAGGCAAAGATGGCTTTATGCCCCCTCACCTCCTTGCTGCTTCTTGATCCTGGAACAGACTGGGAGTTGATCTGCCTTCTGGGGTTGCTCTAAATTGTGGCCATTTTTGCCCAACTACCTATGGTCCAGCAGCTGGGAACTGGTGAGTTACTTTTATACTATGCCTCATCCCCTTTTCTCCAGCCAACCTCAATAGGACAGTAAAGCCAGCTTTAAAGTTCCTTTTGTGCTGCTGGAGTTGGCCTGTAGGTGTGAACAGCTACATCAGTAAAACAATTTATTATGTGTTCCCCTCTATGGCATAAACACAATAGCTACTATTTAAGAAAATACAATCCATACAAATAAGAATGAATGCTCAGTTACTGTAGTTTAAAGAAACAAAAGTTACCCGTGATTTTGAAAAACTCAGTTGTAGCTGACTGCATTATTCTGAGTGGAAGCTTAATCCTGCTTTAAGGTTTAGACAGCTTTCCATTTATACAACCAAGGATTTTTCAAAGATACATTTCTTAGCCTACCAGAAAAAAATATCTATTTCTACATTGGCTTCACGTTCCTGTTTTCAGCATTGTCAATTTTTTTTCTCCCTCAGGATGTTTCAGAAGAGTGCATTGGAATCTCTCTCCATTAGCTTTAAGATACTTTGCCAAGTGCTCTTTAAATTCCTCTGCTCCTGTGTTTGTTAGCATGAACTGATAGCATTCATTATCTGAGTAGCACAGTATGCATAGCGTAACAATAGATAAGCTATCCTAATACTATAATAAGGATGTGTTAAGGCTTAGTTCGCATGGCACTCTTATAGTAAGATATTGAACATATATGTGGTATCTATTCTATGTATTTTCTTTTTACTTCAAATCTTCCAATAGTGAAATAAGAAACAAGCTTTGATAAAATCAGAGGGCAATTTTGAGTGCAATTTCTCTGAAGGGATCAAGAATGTTCACGAATGTTCATCTACGGTTTTGGAATAAAGAAAACACTTCAAAAAAGTGTCTCTGTTCTCAACTCGGACGTTGTTTTCTCTTTATTATATGCCAGTCCTTCAAGGAAAACATGGAGAATGTGGAAATGGAGACCGTGAGATGACTGATTCCAAAATCAGACATGCCTAATAAGCACCATAAATGACAGAAAGGGTGAAACAATCCAGAGGGAAAGCTAAAGTAACAGAATTCATAGGATGAAGCATTACAGTTTGGACATACTATCCGTGTGGCCATAACAAAAAGACAAAAACAAAAAACCTGGGCTGGGAGGCTTGCTCCTGTGGGCAGTGTAGACATACTGTCACTTTCTCTGGGATCTCTTTATCTTTACCTAAACAGATGCCATCCCTTCTTTCTGTACTTATACTGCAAGGTATATGAAAAATCTTCTCCATTTTTATTTTTGCTCCACCAGTGTTCACAGCTCTGCACGTACTTTCTCCTTCACTGTGAAACTGCAGAGCCACAGTATTATTAGATATTAGCCTTGAGTTTTCTGAGCCAGGGGATTTTGGGTACAATTGATTTTAAGATTGCTGTATTTGTACTCTAGCTTTAAATAGCAGGAAGCTGCATTTCCAAGAATGTCATTGGTGGGGGGCCATTGATTCCTTACGTGATGACCACAATATGCAGATTACTCCTTACATTTCTCTTTTCTGTATCTCCCATCTTCTTTGCTGATACCATTAGTTTCTGCTCGAGCAACTGCTCTGTTGAAGCTGCAGTCACTCATCCTCCATCAAACAGCCCTCACTTTGCCTCCTCTACCCACTGTACGGAGCTCTCCTGCTATATTTTGTCTGAGATATGCAATAACATTGATTTTAGAAGTGACAAAGAGTCCTGTGGCACCTTAAAGACTAACTAAAGTTTTAGAGCATAAGCTTTTGTGGGCTAATACCCACTTCGTCAGATGCATGCAGTGGAAGTATCCAGGGGCAGATATAAATAGGTAGGCAAGAACCAGGTGGGAGATAACAGGGTCAGTCCACCAATGAGGCTGAACCAGCTTGTTATCTCTAATCAGGGAGGGAGAGGTATTCCTCTAGCAGCTGAACTGGAGGTGTGAATAGCGAGAGAAGAGAAGCTGCTTTTGTAGTTAGCTAGCCACTCGTAATCTTTGTTCAATCCTTGATTGATTGTATCAAATTTGCAAATTAATTGCAGCTCTGCATTCTCTCTTTGCAGTCTGGACTTGAAGTTTTTTTTGCTGCAAAATGCTGACCTTTAAATCTTTTATGGTGTGTCCAGCGAGGCTGAAGTGTTCTCCTACAGGTTTTTGTATATTGCCATTCCTGATATCTGATTTGTGTCCATTTATCCTTTTTCGTAGGGACTGTCCAGTTTGGCCGATGTACATAGCAGAGGGACATTGCTGGCACATAATGGCGTATATTACATTTGTAGATGTGCAGGTGAATGAACCAGCAATGGTATGGCTGATCTGGTTTGGTCCTGTGATGGTGTTGCTGGTGTAGATGTGTGGGCAGAGTTGGCATCAAGGTTTGTTGCATGGATTGGTTCCTGAGTTAGAGTTATTATGGTGCGGTGTGCTGTTGCTGGTGAGAATATGCTTGAGGTTGGCAGGTTGTCTGTAAGCCAGGACTGGCCTGCCTCCCAAGGCCTGTGAAAGTAAGGGATTGTTGTCCAGGATGGGTTGTAGATCACTGATGATGCGTTGGAGAGGCTTTAACTGAGGTCTGTAGGTGATGGCCAGTGGTGTTCTGTTGTTTTCTTTCTTGGGCTTGTCTTGCAGCAGCAGGCTTCTGGGTACATGTCTGGCGCTGTTGATCTGTGTCCTTATTTCTTTGTGAGGGTATTGTAGTTTTGAGAAATCTTGGTGGAGATCTTGTAGGTGTTGGTCTCTTTCTGAGGGGTTGGAGCAAATACGATTGTACCTCAGTGCTTGGCTGTAGACAATGGATCGTGTGGTGTGCCCGTGTGTTCTGGTTTTTTTGCAAAATATTTGACAAGAGTGCCAAATCTTTGCTTGTGCTTTCCGGGTACAATTACTGGCAAAACTTAGCTGTCGCTCTGAAACAACATTGAAAGTCACCCGGCCATTTTACGGCCTATTCCAAATGGATGGAGTTTGAGTCCATGCTCAAGCTGAGTAAATGCATAGATACAGAAAACCTGCACATTATTAATGTAGAAACACAACACTGGAGGAATGTGCTCAAGCATCTGATCTCAATTACCCTCTTCCTTGAAAAGAATAATTTGACTTTCTGGGGCTCATTGGATAATTTGTTCACTGAACACAATGGTAATTTCCTTGGTTTGGTAGAGCTCCTTGGGAAATACAATGATATCATGCTTGAACACCTACATTAAATAGTTTGTAAAGAAACTATGGACCATGACTGGAGCAAAACAATTCAAAATATATTGAAGTGACTCAGCAAAGTGAAGTACTATGCCATAATAATGGACCTCACTCCCAAAAGATGCCATCACTACTGCCAAAGAAATAGCAGAAAATTTAGGAATTGAGCCTGTCTACAAGGAAACTCAGGGTATATCTTCACTACCCACTGGATCGGTGGGTAGTGATCGATCTATTGGCGATCGATTTATCATGTCTCGTCAAGTTAGCTGAGGGGCAATCCACACCCCTGACTGATGTAGTTAAGCTAACCTAACCCCCCAGTACTACTTTTCAGGGAAGTGAATTAACTACTGCAATTGGAGAACCCCTACCCTGGGGAGCGTTTACACTGAAGTGCTACAGCTGCAGATTTTCCAGTGAAGACAGCTAACATCAACAGTGTTGAGGTGAAGATTATGAAACCTCAACTTTGGCCATTGTGTGTAGATGGCTGAAACTCGTCTTCCAACTCAAGTCCTCTTTTCTTCAACTTAGTCATGGTAAGAGGACTTGTGGGGGACAGAGGAAACACTACAAGGACATTTTGAAAGTACATCATCAGAAGAGAGGCATTGATCCTATGAACTGGGAAAAGCTGCCTGGCAACAGACTGCAATGGTGTTGCATCATACATCGACCCTCCGCTTGTTTTGAAGAGAATCGTCTTGCCGCAGGGGCTGTGAAACAGCAGAAGAGGAAGGAAAGTGTACAGCATCTTGGCCAGCAGTTGTGCTCTCTCCAAACAGCCACCTATCATCTACGTGGAAAAACCTGCAGTGCACATATTGGAATCCTCAGCCATCATAAATCTCATCAATGACTTTTTTCCCCCTGGCAGCCATCATCCTTGTATCGAGGGACAGCTGACAATGAGTGAAGACATAGCTTAAGACCGCAGCAGCAAAGATGGAAGGCAGTGGTGAAGGCCCTGTGAGTCGCATGGAATAGAGAAGCATAACAAGATAAGAGATTTCTGTGAGGCACTGTGCAGAGAAAATGTCCGTAAAGTCTCTGCTACTGGCCACGTCGAGGGAGATTGTCAGGGTGAGGAGGGAAGATGGTAGATCTCCTGCTGAGAAATGGCTGGCACTGAATGCCTGGGCACTCACTATCCCATTCTTTCACTGCTGGAGCCTCCGCGACTGCCCCTTTTGTGCAGGAATATGTCGTACAAAAATAGTGCTCTAGAAATAGCCAAGTTGCAGAAGACATATTTTTGCCATTTTTAGTGGCTGAAATACATCAGGAGAGTTTAAAATGAACAGCAACCCATGTAAAAGAGAACAGGAAATGAAAGAAACATTCATACTGTCAGGAGCAACCCTATAGCTCTAGCTTTCCATGGCAGGATGAAAAGATTCTGTCTGCTTTGGCACCAACACCAGTAGTGCTGTCCTTTTAAACCTGGGTGTGTATGAATGAATACATTGTAAAATGGAGCAAAGAAGCATGACATTTTTAAATGGTTAATTTTGTTCTGCATAAAGCAATTATGTCAGCAGGAGTTAAATTTACAAGCTCCAGGCAGTCTCTCAAAAAAATCAAACCTGCTCGTAGAAAATACAGAGCAAACATCATGTAATTGAGGCCTGTGACCTCCTGTGAGCCTTGTCCTTATTTGACAAGGCACGTGCTTAAATACTGAGCATTTTGCTCAGAAGCTGATACAAAACGTTGTATTAACCTTATTTCTTATGAAGGGCTGACTCCAACTTTCAGGAGCTCCGATTCTGTAAGGAATTTAAGCACATGCATAGCTTTAGCCATCGTGAATATCACCATTGACGGCAGCAGGATTATTCAGGTGCTCAAACTTAGGCACATGCTGAAGTACCTTGCTGAATCAGAGCCAGGGAGACCTGTAGCTGGATCTCACATAGGAGCAGTGTGGATTTGTGCTGCAAGAGTGCAAGCACGGTGGGAGGGCTGAATTCACACCTGAACTCCCTGGTGCACACCACTTCACTCCTATGTAGAATGCTGCTTGCTCTCCCATATAAGTCCCTTTCTTCAGGCCACTGTGGAGAAATTTCTTCATGCTCAGAAGAGACTTCTGAGTGCTGGTGAAAGGAACCTGTGTGCAACATTCTGTAATTTTGTATGAGACATACGGGAGCGGGAATGGGGATGATGTCTTCCATAAACTGCCAATGTGATTTTACAGGCTTTTGAAAATCATGCCCTCTAAGGAAAATCCATAATTAACTAGATGTTCTGGAATTCAAATCTTTGCTTTGAGACACTTACATTAGTGGATGTCTGTGTTTAGTTGGATAGATGCATCCATCCTTCTAGCTAGAGCCTCTGCTCCTGAGATAGGAGTATTGAAAGCATAGAAGCTCTTAAGGTGGGGAAGTATCTCTTCTCTTTTATGTAATCTTCAGTTCCACATATTTTGAAACATCATGACTTGTATTGGTGATGGTGAGGGGGGCTCTAAATTTCCATTTGAGAGATCTCTTGGAACCACTGTGGTGCAGAAACAGCAGATATTGATATCTGGAGCAGAGAAGCCATTTGTAACATGGATTTAAGATTCAGAGGGGTTGGGGAAGCAGCCAGCCCTGTTCCGGAGAGAAGACCAGCAGGGAGGTGCTAGGAATCATCTAACACAGCTTGGCAGCATTAGGTTATTTTAGGTCTGATTACCAGCTAGGGAATATAAATGAAGGCCCCAGCTCCCTAAGGGAGCCTATGACCAGGAGAGAGCTAGGAATAAACTCTTTAGTGACTACAGCAGAGGACCCATCACGGGGCGGGATCCCTGTGGCCCACTTCCTACTGGGATGGATGTCTTGTCCATGGAGCTGCCAGAAGCCAGGAAGCCCCATAATCAGAGTTGAGAACAGGGCTATTACATTATTTTGTTGCTCCAGGTTTCCATTTTTTGTACTGGAGATTAAACAAGTCCCTGAGGGAAAGGCCATGAACTGAACTGGGTAGTGCTGATTATTTTTCCCAGGCTGGTGACTGAGTCCACCAGCCTACACCATTTTTCAGGGCCACAATTGGGAAAAAAAAAAAAGGCTTCCTTTTTATAACTTATAGATCAACTCCACAGATCTGCTAGGAGGGTTTTGGCCTATGTATAGTAACATACATGATGTGACGATACTGAGGCACTGCATTTGAGAGAGGAACAAATAAGCTACCATAGCCCAAATAATGAATAGCATATGTTTGCAGTGAAGCAGAATGGTTGGGGAAATAGACCCCTTCTGCTTAAATGATGAGTGTGGAGGATAATCTCATTAAGAAGAAAGAGCAAGAAAGAGCAAGAGCAAGAGAAAGAGAAAGAGCAAGAGTGGCTCCTATTATTCAAATTGACCTTTAGGGTTTCTGGAGGGGGCAGTCAGGAAGCAGTGGGGGGGTTAGATGGGGCATGGAAGTCCCAGAGGTCTGTTGGGGGTGGGAGGATGGATAGGGGTTGGGGAAGTCAGGGGACAGGGAGCAAGGGGGGTTGGGTTGGAGGGGTTCCTGGGGGGCAGTTAGGGTGGGGGGGTCTCTGGAGAGGGTGGTCGGGGACAAGGAGCAGGGGTGGTTGGATGGGTTGGGGGTTCTGAGGGGGCAGTCAGGGGATGGGAAGTGGGAGGGGGCCAGATAGGGGTTTGCCCACCCCTGTGCTATGTAGTACATTATGACCATAAACCACTGCTATTGGAAACACTGATAACTACAAGGTAACTCATATTCCCAATGCTCTGTACCAACCAACTTTAAGAGTTCTGGCCAAATGTCCCAGGATTTGTTTATACTAGGAGATGCTAGATAAAGTTTTCCATTGTTGCTGTCAGTGGGGTGGCTGTTGGTAGGAATGGTGGGAACACACGGAGTGATGGACTGATATGTCATGTAGAACTTCTCTGAACAAGGTTAGAGAACATAGCCTGAGTCCCTTCATGGATCCCACTCTATGTCTGCACTGGCAATTGAAGGACAAAACTTTTGTCTTTCAGAGATGTTAACTCCTCCCTCTCCCCGCCCTGAAAGACAAAAGTTTTGCCATGACAAGTGCCCTGTGTATGGGGTGGGTTGCAACATTGAGCATTATGGTGCCTCACTTTTAGGCTAATAGAAAATCACAGGAACAACACTGAGATCCACAAAGCCGAGTTCGGCGCTTAGGATCCCTATACAATGAATGGAGATATGATCTAGAAAGTCAGCAAACTAGGCAAGGAGATGCCTAAACTAACCAATGGGTGATACTGACCAGAGATGAGTGTGCCAAAGTCCTCCCCCCTCTCGGATATGTGCCTAAGTCTCAGCTGCATGGAGGTGACTATCTCTGCTTGTGATCCACAAGTGGGACCATGTCTCCTGGAGTCAGGCAGATGAAATGCCGATACTGTTTCTTGCAGGACTGAATTAGGCACCCACTTTCCTCAACATAAAGTGGCCAGAGGAAGAGGCAATGGTGTTCATCGTATAACTTTTAGTCTAGTCAGCGGAGATGTGGGAGACCCAGGTTCAATTCCACCTTCTCTGTCAGAGGGGAAAAAAGACTTTAAAAGATTCTCACACCTGACAGGAAAGTGCTCTAAACACTGGGCTGTGGGATAGTCTGATGTGGGGCTCCCTCAGTCTCCCCCATCGAAGCTGTTACACAGGGGATAAATAATGAGGTGGGTACCCTAGCCACTGAACTAAAGAGTCATTCTCTCTCTCTCTGGCCTATGAGCAGGTAACTATCTACAGTGGAACAGTCATTCCCAGAGGAAGAAACGTGGGCGCTTAGGGAACTTTTAACCTGAAAACATAGGTGCTGAGTGATTTAGGTGCCCACAGGGCTTGGCAGCAGTTTTGCAGATCTCACTGGAGCCCAGACTGGGACATAAGTGCCTAACCCAAGATGTAGGTGCCTAGGTCTGGGGCTTAGTTTGGGGATCTCACCTACAGGGGATAAAATGGTGGTGGTGACCTGGAGCCCTGTCTACACTAGAGCACCCGCCACTGTTACTATTGGCAGAGCTGAACCAGCGGCAGCAACAGTGGGAAAACTTTGGACAAACAGCCTTGCACAGACACCCATTTTACTTGCTTGGGGACAGATCTGTGGTTGTGGAAACCCATAGGAGGTAGAATTTGCTTTCCTTGGACCTCTGCCTCACCTTACCCCTCCCCAATTTACAGCCATGTTTGAGAGCACTTCTCTTCCAGCCATATTTTCCTTTCTAATGCCATGGAAGCATTACTCCTTTTTTCAGTGATGCCTCTGTTTACGATTTTGTTTGGTTTTTCCATTGCTTGTGGTATATTCTAATTCCTACTGTTTGTTATTAGGATTTTGTATTAATTCTCTGGGTTATATCCTGACAGCCCTTCTGGCTGCTTTATAGGTGCTTTATAAATAAAATGATTATCCCCATGGTCACATTACCTCACTGTTAGTGGAGATAGCTGTATTATTAGCCTGACACCCAGTTATGACTTTTGGAAAGACACACTTGTATCCCTAGAAACCACAGTCGTGACAAGACTCAGAGGTGCCCATAATAGGAAAAGATACACACCTTCTCACTATGTCTGATGGGAATTTAGATATAAAGGTGGAGCTTTTAAGAATCACCTGGCTGCCCCTGCTAACCAGGAACTTGGCTGTGCTGAAATAAGCATTTCCTAAATAATTAATCAAATTTATTTACAAGAAATGAGTGGACACAGCTTCTGCTGTAAACTTTTCTACCTATAGGTCACCTGAATTTATTTTTAGCTTTTCATTCAGTGGTTTACTTGCACAAAGAATTGAGTGTCATTATTAGCAAAAATCCAACATAATTTGTTTCAAGTAGCTTACTTTACATAAAATAATTTCATTTTCCGCCAAATACATTTAAGTTGTAAATGAGCAGTTTTCCTGGGAACTATAATTGATAAGCAAGGCATAGAACAGCGGTGTAGGTACAATACCTACTAAGATACACATGCACATGTTATGGACAACTTTTGCTCATGCAATTGCTATATATGCAGGCAAATTTGTGGTTTCCCAGATACATTGGTTTTCAGGCATTTTGAAGGGTAGACAATCATTGTACATGCAGCTGAAAATATAGTCTAATATGTCAAGGTAATTGATACACAGATATCAGCTGAATTATTATGTTATGACTTTCCCCTTGGGAGGAGGGAATTGTTTTGCACACTGGCTCACTGATTTATAACTCTCAGATAATTCTCCACCATGAACCTTTGCATGAAAAAAAAAGTAGAGGCCAATGGGATGTTTGTTCACTTTACACATGTCTAATATTCATATCACAAGTGCAATTTTTTGACATCTGCCACCCTGGGTGAATGATGTACAGCATGTATTGAAGCCAGAGTAGACAGATGAGCAATTGAAAATGATGTATTACTGTACAAAAGAAAGAAAATAGAAGACAGCCCTTTTGAAATATTGATGCTGTTCTTTCAAAACGCTTATAAAATCAAAATGTTAGAGTTGTATTTTAATTTTAACAGCTTAAAATTGTGAACTAACAATTAACTGAGCCTTAATCATCTTGATCCTTCCTTCCACTGTGTACAAACATCTCTTCCTTGACACAGCGATTTCCACATACAGTTAATTTTAATATCATCCCCTCTGCAGTGTTTTCAGAAAGGCTGTCTGAGCACATTTGCCTTAACAGGGCTTTGAACAACATTTAAAGCCCTCTGTGATCTCAATTTTCTCTACTCAGTGCAGAAAACATCACTATTCTGTAATTCTTGAAGCATTTTCCTCAGCTACTGGTGACTGTTTGCACACTAATAATAGCACACAGAAGAAAGTAATATATGATGTGAACATGTTGGAGAAAAAGAAAAAAACCCCAAGCAGTTGTGATTACTTTCAGAGACAAAGCACTTGGCAAAAGAATCCTCTGCTAAAATTAACCCTAATGGCAAATACATGTAAACCTAACTTGTTATGATATTCCATACCTGGTAATGCATTAATATATGCATGATGTAATCATATATTTCTCCAGCAAGTCTGTTTTCTGGTCTCCAGGGAATAATGACAAACTGAATTCCTAGTAAGGGCACCAGGATTAGTGTGGCTCTGACAGCTTTCATGTACATGTTGGACTCAGCCCGATGAGTATCTCGCAGCTTTGTCACCAGAACTCGGACGATGTTGAGCAAAAAGAAAAAATTGACCTGAAAAAAACCCAGCGTCTTCATTGGTCAAACACTCAAATTAAAATACACAACCCAGCAATGACAACAAAACACAGCTTCCTGGCCCCAGTCAGAGCTCATAACAACAGCTCATTGAGACTGACATACAGACCAACGTATGTAATCCTGGGTGCCTTAACATACCTACTTCCAGATTTACAACAGTGGAAGGTATGCCCCTAAATCCCTTTTTGGACTCTAAGGGCTTAATCCTACAAGGTGCTGAGCTCTCTGGCTCCAGCCCTGCAAAGTACTAACATTATGCCCACTCAGTGGTACTACTCATGTGCTTAAAGTTAAGCATGCGCTTAAGTACTTTGCTGGTTTGATGCATTAAGGATGGAATTCTCAGAAGGGCTCAGCATTCACACTTGTGGTCAGATACTCAAATGAACTCCTGCTAAAGCCAAGAGGAGCCGTGCATGCTTATCGCCTCTGGAAATCGCCTCTGGTTCCTAAGGAAGTGGTACAGCCTGAGCATAAGCAGAATGTGGACTTTCCCTCTCTAGTACAGCTACTTCATGTACTTTCACAGTGATTGCATGATATCATGCACATAGCAGTGACACAGCTTCTGCACTGCAACAGGCTCTTGTCAGATTTTTGAAAACATTGAAATGATTTTGCTGTATTACTCAGAGCTCTATTAAAATAGCTGTACCTCCATAAATAGATGAGAGAGCAAATCTGGGCCTTTCAGTGTGAAAAGCCATGATCAGGAAAGCTTCAGTATTGTAACTACTGAGAAATACCTCAAATGTCTTACATTTGTGCTCTGCTTAACTAGGAATAATACATGATTTCTGTGTCCCCGCTTGTCACTTAGTCTCCAGGCTTCCCCCAGGCTTCGCTGACTCACATCCCGTAACCTTCACTTTCAGAATTCCTTCAGGCAACTGATGAAAAAAAATGTCTGCCAAGGTAAAAAGATGTGGCTCCTTTGAACCTGCCTGCTACTTTCTGTTTCTGCTGGGCAAAGAGCAGATGTGTTTTCATGACACAGCCACATTATGCATAGAAGAGTTTCAAACCAGCTGTTATAACGCAGACCCTGCAACCTGCGGTGCTTTGTTTGGATGGGTAAGGAAATAAAAGAGAGTAGCTCCCTTAAAGATCACCCTCCCTTGTGAATTAGGGTGGTGGCGGGGAGGCATTACCTGGGATGGTGGGACTCCCATAAACCAGTGACCCCCGGCATACCTGAGAGAGGGGATTTAAACCCTGTCTCTCCAGGTTAAGCACCTCCTTATGCCTGGATTAGCTCTATTTTAAAGAAAGATTAACTGTTCCCTAGAAACATGATAGATCTTTTTCATAGGGTGTCTGAAATATACAGCACTGGAGAAGAGTATTAAAAATCCGAAAAGGCTTACGTGCCCTCTGTCAGACCTCAGCATTGTGACAGCAGAACATTTTTTAGGCTGTTTTAATAAATCCGGTGCTGTGAGCTAAGGTCCCGCTAAGCTGCACGGCCGTGCAGCAGGCTATAAAGGTGTGACAAAGTTGGGGAATTTTCTAGTGTTTTACATGAATAGTGTGTGCACGCCTCGGTTTCCTTATGTGCTGCATGTTTAACAAGGTGGTGGGAGAAGGTTTGTTGTTGCACAGGACCAGCTGTGACCTTGCATAACACCTGGGACCCAAGACAATGGCTTGGAGATGGGGGATGCTAGCAGCCGGTGACCTGAGGCCCAGTTCAGCTTGAAAGACAGCCAGTTCTGGCCAGTGGAAGGACAATGGGCTGAGGAGAGAGAACCCCGTTACTTGATCAACCAGTTCCACTCATAGGGGGAACATAGGATGGAGGAGAGAGGGCCCCAGCAGCCTGTTTACCTGGGATGGAAGACAAAGGACAGAGGAGGAGATGTTGGGGCCAGTGCTTTAGGATGCCTTGGCTGGAAGGAGGGGGCTGCTGAACTGGGGAGAGAGAGCAGCCAAAGCCTACCTGGGTACAGGAGAGACCTAGATGTACGGTGCTGAGGGATGCTAAGCCTGAGGGCCTGGAGAGTTTCCTGTGCTGGGTTCAGATGCTCAATAAACCCTTCTCTTTTACACTGGTTGAAAGTCACTCCAGTCTAGAGCTCAGGGTTGCACTACTCTCTCTGGGGATGGAGGGCCCGGAGGATACAGAATGAATGGACTCCCTCAGGGGGCCAATGGTGAGAGACAGGTATTCATAGAGGTGCGGTTCCAGGAGGTAGAAGGGCCTATAGCTTAATCCTTGAGAGAGAGTGGACCCTCAAGAAGGGCTGTCGCACTGAATGGGGTTCCTTCCAAGGACTGTACAAAGCTGGAAGAAAGCACGAGTCCTGTGAGGCTGAGACAAAAGGGCCACACAGGCACACAGCCACAGGGGTCTGGGGAGAGAAGAGAGGTAGGCAGGGAGGGGAGCAAGTTGGGGGCATGCAGGGCTGCCGTGGGGAGAGGCACTTCTCCCCTGGCCCCAGAGCTGCTGCTGGTGGGGAGAGGGCTGGGCAGAGTCCTCAGCCTGCACCCCAAACTCCTCATCCCGGCCCCATTCCACGCCCGCACCACCACCTGGAGCCCGAACCCCAACCCTTTGCCCCAGCTCTGAGCCTCTTCACTCTGAACCTTCAGCCCCACCCCCGCCACACCTCACCTCCATATTGGTGCACATAATAAAATTCATTCCGCATGTGGATATAAAAAATTGGCTGTGAATGATTGTAAAGAGGAGGAGTTCACTCAGTATTCTCATTCCAGGCAGGAATATTTGTTAGCACACCAAGCAGGGTGACTTGTTTTAACAAATGCTATATTACAAAACTGTCATGGGTGGTTTTCCATTTCCCATATGTGATTAGAACAATTAAACTTAGAACGGAGATAGTAAGTTATTTTCTAGACAATTTTTAGGAAGCATACTGCAGCTTGGTAATACTGAAAACCCATAACAGTTCTTAACGGAGGCTTAGAGTGAGATTTTAAAGATTTTTAACTACTCTGAAACAGATCCATGTTCATTTATAGACATTTCCACAATGCTCATCACTATCGCATTTGATCTCTCAGAAAAATAATGTGGATGTCTGCAAGTAGATGTCAGACCCCAAGCCAATGAAAGTTGAATTTCTCGGGATGCTGACACGGTGCATCTGGGTGATAAATGGAGATAGGACTAATGTTTGGTTTGAATGAAACCTTTCCCAAAATTTCAGGGTATTCAGGTCTGTTATACCAGTTTGAATATCTTATAGTAATAGGACAGTGGAATTAATGGGTTCCCTGATGCATCTACTCATGTCCTGCGAACATTAATGGAAGTTACAGGGTTGGCTTTACTATATAGGCAGAACTTGTAGGTGCCTAGGGTGTCAAGACAGAGTGAGTGGGAAAATAAACCCAAAAAAGCCAACCATGAGATTCCTACCTGCAACTTCCTTGATTTCCCGTCTCAAGCTCTGTGCTGCCCCACGCAAGCATTCTATTCAGGTTCTTATCCCCCCAGCCTCTTCCCGGTTTAGCTCCGTATCTGTTCCCTTTTACCACAGCATCCAACAAAAATGGGTAATTCATCACTGGAACAAAAATTTACCAAGGTAGTGGTGGATTCTCCATTACTGGTCATTTTCTCTCTGGTAAAGACCTATCATGCTCTAGGGAAAAGTAATTTTAAAATCTAGACTGGATATTTTTCTAAAAGCTATGCTCTAGTTCAAGCAGGAATTATTTTGGGGAAGTTCTGTGGCCTGTGTTATACAGGAGGTTAGATGACATGATCACAATGTTCCCTCAATGTTCCCACAATGTTCCCACAATGTTGCCTCAGAATTTGTGAAAACCAATTATTCACTTGGTCTCAGCACCCTGCCTAGGCTGATCTGAAACACAGTTCTTTCATTTATACCACATCTCATGCAGCACACTTAGCACAAGAAAGGTTAACGACATAGAATAGAAGATTTGGTAGTTTAAATAGCTTGGCAATGATTTTCAAAAGGAATAACTGATTTTGGATGCTTCTGTTTTTAGACTGCCCAACCTGAGACATCTTGAAAGGGCTTGAGCTTCAGAAGTTCTGAGCACCCACCCACTGAAAATCAAGTCCCTTTAAGGGGTCTCAGGTGGGGCATCCAAAATCACCTGCTACCTTTGAAAACCTTGGCCAACCCTATTTAAGATATAGAGTCTTCTATTCAATGCAATTTTGCATCATTTCCGGGAAGAGTAACTAAACTGTTAACGTGATAACAAATAATATTCTTACCAATAAAGCCGCCATAACGGGTCCATGAACAATATAGAGCAAGTGAGTGTCAACGCTCATCCAGCAGCTGGGGGAAGAATATAGCATTAACTCAAATACATTTTTATACTTAGTTATAAAATGTGCTAAGTACCTTTAAAGTAGATACAATACTCACTTGTCATTGAAGTATTTGGCTCTTGCAACAGCGTGAATAGATGCTGGCACTAAAGGAAACCCTACAATGATTAAAGGTATAAATCAGCCTTCATATTTTTTGGCATGCAGTTCATGTGACACTAAAAATAACATTTCCTCTTTTTAAAAATCACATATAAATGGGAATTCAAAGCTTTGACAGAAGAATTATAATTCCAGATGACTTCGGGTCATATGGCTTTCTTGGTTATGAGATGTAGAGGGGCGTAACTGTGATACTTCTGTCAAAAGCAGCCATGGAGAAGTGTCATGCTACCATCTCAGCTCAAGGCTGCTGTCAGTCACTCCAGGAATGTTGAAATACATGCAGGGAAAGAGGGAATGGCCAGCCACACTGGGGAGCAGAGAGAGGGAACATGCAGTTCTACGTGAAGTATTCCCTTTGGAAAGCAGGGTTTCTTGGTATGTAAATCCCCACTGAACAGAGCAGCAGTAACTTATTCTGCATGGCAGGTGATGGAGCAATAAATGACAGTACAGCAACCAGGCTGCTTTTACTGAGGCTGAGGCCCAGGCTCTAGAAAATGTGTAGAGTGGATCCAGGAGTCTTACAAGCGGATGAGATCTCAGAGTGTTTACTTTGCTAATCCTGCAGATTCCCCGCCACTGTACATTCAGATGGCGCTGCTCCACATGTCTATCATTAGTAGGGAGGATCTGGTAGAAATCCCGACTCCTCCTATCCCCGTATCAGCTCACGCAAGTCCTCTTTTAATGTGAAAGGGGAGGATACCACACTTACAGACTGCTGTAGGTGGCCCATTTTTCTTTTTATGCCAATCCTGCATAAGGGAACCACCTGTATTGGGCTGAAGGTGTGAAAACCTGCCATGCTGTCTTCTCTTCCTAGACTGAAGGAGCAGGCTTGAGGTTTTCCACTCATCCGGAGAGGTCTTGAGAATCCTGCCTCCAAACCCTTGACATCCACGCCACACTAGTTTCCCACCCCACCATTAACAGTGTGGTGATTCAGTAATCAAGCCTGTCCCTCTGCTTGCATCTTACTTCCCATTCCAACAGGTTAAGAACCATGAAAAGGGCGGTTGTTCGACAATGATAGCATTAATTTATACAATATTTTACTTTGTAAGAGGTGATGGACCTGGTAAGCAGGAAATCACCTTATCTAACAACCCTGACCATGTGTGTGGAGGAGGCCCAGAAACATGGAAAGACCCTGTCCTGGGATGTGTCCTGGTTCTTGGGAAAACAGCAATGGCCTGTCAAGCCAGGAGCAGCAAGGAAGCTGGATGCATGGAGAAACCACCAGGAATGGTGTAGCTCAGGTGTGACTGCTGGGTGCAGGTCTGTGTGGGACTTGTGAGCAAGCAGCAGAGACTGGGCACGAAGCCAGTGCAGAGGGGCCCCAATGAAAGAGATATCAGTAAGTGATCCTGGCTTGGAAATCTGCACGTTTCTATTTGCTTTGAATAGAAGACTGGCCTGAAGAGGGCACCCCAGGCACTAAGCCTGAAGAGTTTGAACTCTCTGCTGGACTGCCCCATGTAAGAATGGCTATTGTTTACTTTGAGTTGTAAGTGTTTAAGCCTCCATATTGAGGGTATTTGCAACCTTTGCTTTTCTTGCCATACCTGGGAAAATACTCCCTCTCTTCAGCTAAGTGTCTGAGTGGTTATTGGAACCCATCTGTGCTAGTTCTTAGGGGGCCTAGCAAATGAATCACCATCAGTGCTTGCCTCTGACTTACACTGGCATATCACTAGTACCTTTAAAGTCGTGAACCAGTCATCAAGGGTTTAACTAGGTCAGTCAGAGTATTATGGATTGGGGCCATGCTCCCTTACCTCCCATTTACAGAGTGGGAGCTCCCCTCCCTAACCCACACACTCTGTTGCAATGCAGTTAAATAAAGCAGCAACTTCCCAACCCGTAGTCCTATGAGTAGACTTATTTTTGTTGCATGAAATGGTTCCTTTACAACAGATCTGGTGCACCACAGTCCAGTAGCTGTGATAATTACCAAACTAAAGGCCACTGCTATGGTATCATGTCTTAGTGACGCCTTGCTCTAGCACTGCCAGCCAAATCTCTGACTTTCTAGCTAACTGTTCCTTTTTGATATGTAACCAGTTGCTGCCATGGGGCCACCAGCAGCTCTGTAGTGATAAGCTAGTGCACCTTCTAGTCACCATTCCTTTTTCTACACACCGTATAGCCACGTTTTCATGTGAATTTATTTGTTTGCTGCCCACCACACACTGGAGGTTATCACAGGATCCTAAGTTTGTAGGTGTTATATTTATAAATTAAGTAGGGCTGTCAAGCAATTAAAATAATTGAGATTAATCGTGTGAGTCCACTGAGTCCTACTTCTTGTTCAGCCAAACAAGTTTGTTTACATTTGCAGGAGATAATGCTGCCCACTTCTTGCTTACAATGCCACCTGAAAGTGAGAACAGATGTTCTCAATGCACTGTTGTAGCCAGTGTTGCAAGATGCACTGAAGATTCATATGTCCCTTCATGCTTCATCCACCATTCCAAGGGACATGAAGATGCATGTTTATTTTCATTATCTGAGTCAGATGCCACCAGAAGAAGGTTGATTTTCTTTTTTGGTGGTTTCAGTTTTGTAGTTTCCACATTGGAGTGTTGCTCTTTTAAGACTTCTGAAAGCATGTGCCACACTTCATTCCTCTCGGATTTTGGAAGGCATTTCAGATTCTTAAACCTTGGATTGAGTGCTGTAGCTATCTAGAAATATCACATTGGTGCCTTCTTTGTGTTTTGTCAAATTTGCAGTGAAAATGTTCTTAAAATGACCAACATATGCTGGGTCATCATCTGAGTGCGCTAAAACATGGAATATATGGCAGAATGTGAGTAAAGCCATGAAGCATGGGACATACAATTCTCCTCCTCCGAGTCCAATCACAAATTTAATTAACACAGTTTTTCAGACAGGCATCATCAGCATGGAAACATGTCCTCTGGAATGATGGCTGACGCATGAAGAGACATACGATTGTTTAGCATATTTGGCACGTAAATACCTTCCAATACTGGCTACAAAAGTGTCACTTTCAGGTGACATTGTAAATAAGAAGTGGGCAGCATTATCTCCTGTAAATGTAAACAAACTTTTTTCTCTTAGTGATTGTCTAAAGAAGAAGTAGGACCGAGTGGACTTGTAGGCTCTAAAGTTTTACATTATTTGGCTAATGAGTGCAGTTATGTAACAAAAAAAAATCTACATTTGTAAGTTGGACTTTCACGATAAAGATATTGCACTACACTACTTATATGAAGTGAACTGAAAAATACTATTTCTTTTGTTTATCATTTTTACTGTGCAAATATTTGTAATCAAAAGTAATATAAAGTGAGCACTGTACACTTTGTATTTTGTGTTGTAATTCAAATCAATATATTTGAAAATGTAGAAAAACATCCAAAAATAGTTAATAAACGTCAATTGGTATTCTATTGTTTAACAGTGTGATTAAAACTGAGGTTAATCCTTGATTAATTTTTTAATTGATTTTTTTTAGTTAATCGCATGAGTTAACTGTGATTAATGACAGCCCTAAAATTAATACATTTAAAAATGAACCAGTTGAAAAACAGTTTTATTCCTTTCTATAGTAGGAATGTAGCCCTTTGGATTGCATGCTTTAGGTGTCAGTGAACTCATCGGTGGTTTTAGGAGAAACAGAGACCTGAACTCAGGCCTTGGCAAACAAAGCTTTGTTTAATTCACCTTCAAAGAATGCTCATGGCCAGAAAAGTGACTGTGTCAATATGATGTCATTATGGTCACTGTATCAGTTCCCTAGGGGTCTTCAAGAGATATCCACTTACTCAGCTGCCAAAATAATTTTTCACTACAGTTAGGACTGCAAAGTCAATAGAGTTACTGAAGAGCAAACTGGATCTTTTTCTGTTTCACGCATCACTATTATTAGTGATGTTCAGTTGCAGAATCTTGTACAAGAAGAAGCAGGAAGAACATCGCTCCAGATCCCATTTTTATGGAGCCACTTAGTAATACCAAAATGTACATTTTTGGGTAAACCCCTGGTTTTATAAATGCAGTGCTACACACAGTGAGAGTGGTGTTTTATTTCTGTTAGGTGCATAAGCACAGAGAATTTGGCTCTACACATTCAAATGAACATCTTAAGGTCACAATGGAAAGTTTTCATTAGTAAATTAAATTACAGTTCAGCAAGCTCATATTTATCTAGCTTTAATTTCCAATGTTATTCTCCAAATGTAGGCCAAATTGTGATCTGCCCTTGTGCAGCTCCACCAAGTTTGGAGGAGTGAGCCAGAAGCAGAAACAATGAATAAAGATTGCTTGATCTTTATTTATTCCAAGAAGAAAAACACACAAAGAGGGACAGAAGGAGATGAGACCATGATTCAACTCTCTCTTTCTCCAGACCTGGGCATGGAGCTGGGCTGGTGCACCAGAAAGAGAAGGGGCAATCTGTACCATCCTTATAGATGAAACAGAGTGTATACCCCTTGGGCTAAGAAGCCGTGCGGGAGATGGTGGATCTTTACGCACCAGGCACACATCTCTTGGCCATTCCTCAGAGTGGTGCAGCTATGTGCTGTCCCCTAAATTGGGCTGTGTGAAAAATCACATATTGTAGCCTCTAGGAAGCATCTGAAAGTAGCCAGCCAAATGGCAAAATATGACAAAACCCTACAAATCCTGCTACAGCACAAAATGGAGTTAGGCTGGAGTGCACTTCCAGTTACATTGTGAAAGAATCTGTTTCAGCATAGCCCTAACCAATGATCCCCCATTGAATTAAATGCAGTTCAGGCTGTTTGAAACAGCAAAACAGAGCATACCTGAGTGCATTTGAAACTGTTTCTCCTGACCAGTGATTTAGGGGTAATTTACTAAAACACTGAAATAAGGCACCTCAGAAGGGAATGTTGCTCGAAGAAATCATGCTAGAAATACACAGATGCCTCCAGGGTCAGCATATTACAGAACCTATCCAATGATTTTAAATACTTCAGTACAGGGAACTCTCTCAGATATTTTCTTTTCTTTAAAATCTATGTTTTACCATTGCTTTAGTGGGTCTGGTAAATAAAGCCAGCTTGCCTAGTGCTGAAATTGACAGCGCTGAAATCAAATTATTGTTATAGTTCTGTAGAGTTGTACATATACAGTGTTCTCAGACACAAAAGAGTCAGGTTCATTAGCCATGAAACAAGAATTTGCACAACAATTTACTCTGTAAACGAAGGGCCAATGCCATGGTGGCATGTTTTATAGTGCAGCCATGCCCTAGAACTTCCTGCCAATGTTTGGACTTTTTAAGTGGCTACTCCCTTTTAATATGTAGAAAGGAAATATTTAAATGTGACCCAGAAAGAAATTATTTGTTTTACTGTTCTCCCATTTGGGCCTGATCTACCACAATAAATCTGAACCGTGGAGCCTTGATAAGGCCGATGAGCTTGCTCCGCTGCAGGCTGAGTTGTTCAACTGACAGAGATGCTGCACATACCTTTCCCCAAGTATGAAGTTGTCCAGGGACAAAAGACTTCCCCCTGTTTAGGATTCATAATGTTCCATGCATTTTTAAATCCCAGAGTATGCAAAATCCCTCTCTTCCCATGTATTAATCTCATGAGAAAGGGAGAGAATTTCTATCGATTCTGGAATTTATAGGATGGAGATGTTCTCTAGGGCTTAAACTAGGAGAAGCTTTTAAGTTCTGTTTAATTCTTAAGGTTTCTGATCAGTGGTGTTCCATGGAGTACTGAGTCCTGTATAGTTCAGGAGCTGAGGAGATTGCCACCTCTTAAGAAGTGATCCCTCCTAGTGAAAGGGGCAAAGCATTGCATTCTGCTGTTGCTTTATATAAAAGAATCAGAGAATCATAGAAGATTAGGTTTGGAAGAGACCTCAGGAGGTCATCTAATCCAACCCCCTTCTCAAAGCAGGACCAACCCCAACTAAATCAACCTGCTATGGGAGGCCTGAGAAGTAGTCGAGGAGGAACTGAGCAACAGATACAGGGTCAAGCCAGTTCTCATTTTTCTCCCATCTGGTTTATACCTAAGATCACTTTTTTTTTCCTGGTGAGGTTTGGTTTCTTTCTACCATAAATGAACAGAAGCTCAGCAGACATGCAACTTGCAGAAGGAGTGCTAGACAGCACAACGTAAATTCTGCCGGCTGCAGCTTGGGTTTGAAATAGATAGACAAGGGCAAAGAATCCTGAAATGGGTATAAAATGAGAACCAGGACAAAAATCTCTGAGCTGCTTCCCAGACGCGTTAGTGAATTTTGTGATATGGGCTGGGCACTTGTCCAGCAGGAATTTTAATGAAACCAGAAATTCATTATCTGTAGCCAGCTACAGAAAGTATCGATGGTAAGGGCTTTCTTTCACCACTTACCTGGGCTGGATTTACAGCAAATAATTTTAAAGTGAAAGAGTCTGCATCCCATTGCAAGGGACTGGCAGTGTGTATGTGCATGTGTTGCCTTTTAGTGGCTAAACAATAGAGGAGGATGAGGGCTACTGATATTATTACTCTTAGCCAAGGGACATCTTTTACAGATACAGTAGGGGCCTGCATATTTGGGAGCTGAATGTAGGGTGACCAGACAGCAAGTGTGAAAAATCAGGACAGGAGGTGTGGGGGTAATAGAAGCCTACATAAGAAAAAGACCCAAACAACTGGACTGTCCCTATAAAATTGGGACATCTGGTCACCCTAAGCTGAAGAAGCAGAATTCTAGACACGGCTCCCTAGGTTGTGTGCATGTGATTTACATTGTCATTGCATCTGTTCTCTGCAGCACATGGATTTGTAATGTCAATTACAGGGCATTGAGGATGTTTACGTATTTATCTGTACTTCGCTCTGAGATCCTTAGATATATTACCTTAGATGTTTGGGGTTAGAAATTTACATGTTCAATACTTGGCCATTTCTTCCAAGATACCGACTATTATTAATTTTCACAGACATGTGTGTATTAATTACTATAAGTGCACACGTTGTCCTGTGCAAATAATGAAATCCAGTTCAAATTTAGGATCCCAAGTGATCAAACTTAGGCCCTAATACACACCCATGAATAAAGCTAGTCATGTGTGCAAGTGGTGGCAGGATCTGGACCTTAGTGTATAAAAATGCCATAAACATTGGAAAGAAGTGACCGAGAAGATATGAATGATAAAATACATACCCCAGCCCAAGAGGTAATACCAGTGCAAACGCTGCTCTTCAGCAAATACTGCCACCACAATTAGAGTGTGAAGATATATGCCTTCGCAGAGCATCCAGAAGTAGTTACAACCCAGCATGTACTGGTGAAAAAACTGCAGCACCTTGCAGCTTACCTGTCAGACAAACTGGAGAATAGTAAACTGTGGATCTGGACAGACAATGGTCTAAAAACTATATCCAAGCAGGCAAACAAAATATCAGGACCAAGGTTCAAGACAACCTTTCCTAGCATTTGCTAGATTTCTTCAATGAATGTCATTGACAGGGCTATAACATATTGATAAATCAGAAAAATTGAGTCAATGTATCTCATAATTAATAAAATCAGGTGCCAACAGCAAAATTCAAAAAATCATGATCTGGTAAAACCACAATTCAAAACATTTTCAGTCTGATGAGTTTTAGAATTGAAGTAAACAACTTTTTCTAAGAAGCCCAAATAAGTTCCGTGCAGAAGAGCTGAACAACTGAGTCCGCCAAAATGTCTAATTCAGCTGTTTTCTTTTACGTTTATTCAAATTATTACAAGCTATATACAGCTCTCCTGTTTGATTTTATATCTAATAATCCCCAAAGATGTATACAAGGGATGGACCATATTTACAGGGGTGTCTATATTTAGAACGCTGTAGGACCACAGCTGCAGTGCTTCAGTGTAGACAGTACCTACTCCAAGAGGAAGGGTTTTCCTATCTGCATAGATCTTCAAACTCCCCAAGAGGCAGTGGCTAGGTTGACAGAAGAATTCTTCCATCAACCTAGCACTATCTTCATGGGGACATGGGTCAGCTTAACACCACCATTCAGGGGTGTGGATTTTTCACACCCCTCACTGATGTAGTTAAACTGACCTAATTTTCTAGTTTAGATCACACCTAGAGCTGTTATTCACTGCCTGCTGAGGATGAACTGCTATTGGAGTCAGTGGAAGTTTCTTCTGGTTGATGTGTCATGAACGCCGATGAGGGCCTCTAATGGTATATACAGTGTTATTGTACTTTCCACTGTTCTTGTGGAAGCGAAAAACAAGGGGGAAAAAAGGAGGTGTCACAAAGGGCCAGACTGTGCCCAGCTCCTGTGCCACTTTTCCAAAAAGGAAGGTGTGAGGATTCTCTCACCTTGGTGACCTCTAGGGGAGGTTAAGCATATCTGCAATCCTTGCACTTGCTTGAGCACAAAGCCATTGCTACTAGAAACCTGAAATTGGGCCATGGCCATTGGTTCGCAGGTTGTGGAGGGAAGCCTGACAAGTCCAGTAGTCTACCATTTTCTGCCTACCTGCCAAAGCTCCAGTGGTGCGGAGCAACCCTGTATCTTCCCCTAAATGGGTTAGTGTCAATATAGCACAGTCAAGCTGAGAGGATTGAGCAGGACAAGGCCAGTTGCCTTTACAGTTCAAGATTTCCAGTTCTCTATCAATCAAATCTTACTGCCACAGGATATGAGGAGAATTCTGTTTGTATACAGAGGGGCTCCCTGCATCCCAACATGCAAGGAGGTTTTGAGGATGTGATGGGCTAGGTTGTTGCTGCGGTGTCTGCCTGAACCCACTGGCTTGTGGCAGGGAAGCACCGGAGCCTCAGAACACCAAGGCTGCAAGAGTTAGTCTTTAAGGTGCCACAGAACTCTTTGTCACTCAAGGCTGCAAGAGTGACTGTTGAGTGACAGCTGCCATTCTGTGGCTGAAGGAAAAGATTCCTTCCCATTGACTTCTGTCAAGCTCCCCAGCACAGCCTGATTACTTGGGCTGTGAGGTAGGTTTAGGCTTTATTTGCCTCCTTAGGGTCAAATGAGACATTTTTTTCTGTCACACAAGCAGAGTACTGTACATATTATCTCTCTCTGGAGGACTCAACCCCCTTGCTAAAAGGCTTGTTTTATCACTCCTCAAAACTGTCTTTTCTTGCTATAAAGCACACACATTTACTTGTGTTTCAATATCCGGGTGTAAATTTCAAGGCTTAGGAAAATGCAGAGCTGACAGAATTAACTTGCAGGGCTGACTTTATTTTTTATCATTTCTTTTTCCACTCTATACACAGGCAGACTAGGCAGTTCATCATTTTCCACAGTGCAGCTGAGTAGCTTTGACAAAGCACGCCAACAGAGGAGTAGGATGTAATATAAATGTTCTCTATGAAAAAAAATGAAATCCTGATTTTTATATTGGCAAATGTGCTCATTATGGTGCTTAATTGCATCTCATATTGTTTTTCACAAGTCTGGGTCAATATGTGCCATGCCTCAGCCCTTAGCACGTCCTGAATATATCCTATCAGCTGGGGGCCAACCTTTCTCCATTCACTTCTTATTGATCGCTCATCCTCTTGAGCATTGCCTTGGCTGACAGGCGCACAGAGAGAGCTTTGTAAAGATTGCTGTTGAATCTTGTTGGCATTTTACCTGACATAAAGTAACTTTGCCAAGGTCTAAAATGTCAGTGAACTTCCGTGGTGATCTCATCACTCTCTTGCAGATACAGTGGATCAAGATGAGCATATTTTACATCTGGCCAGTGACAGCCAAGCACTCCCTCAAGTGTTGGAGAGCACCAGCTTGGCACCTTCAGACACATGTTGAATCGAGCAACTATTATGAATCATGGTAATTGTCTGAGGAACACTATGGGCACAGTGTCTGCTGTGGGAGTAATGAATGGTCATGTGCAGGGTGCCCGTGCCCCACATTAAGCACAAAACTGCGTAAGGCCACTCCACTTGGTAGTGCTGACTCTGGTAGTGGTGTTGTAAAGTCGATTGGCAATGGCTGGGGTTTGGGAGAGGAAATGATTGGCAGATGCTGGCTGATACTTTCTGGCCAGCCACTTCCAAATCAACAATTTTGTATTTCCCTTCTGAAATGGTAATGAATCTGGAGTTCATTGCACCGTGAATGGCAGCTGTAGTTGCATTTTTCCACCAGGTAAATGTCCACACTTGTAGGGTAATTTGACCAAAATCAGTCATTGTCATAATTTTCCTCTTCACATGTAAGATCTAACTCACACATAAGCACAGTGCAAGTTTCATGGACACAAACTGTATTTATTTCCCATGATGCAACACTTTCCAAGCTTCATTTTCTTTATATGTATTTCCCCTATTCCAAACAATTAAAGTTTGTAGCTTTCTAAATTAAATTCTCTGACAATCTGACAAGCTAATTCCCACACACCCATATCAATTTATGGCTTCTTTGAGGTACTTAGTCACTAGACATGCAATAAGTTTAAGGAAACTATCAGGCTAGGCATGAGAGATGAGTTTGATTATTCATGGATCACATTTCATTAATTTGAGTATAAATTAAAAAAAGTTGGCTTGAATGCTTTAAACCTGGCAATCCATCAAGATGGATCATCTTGAATGAACATTATTCAAAACATCGAGCAAATCAGTTTTTGCTTATGATGAACAAAACACTACAGCATCTTTCATTTGTGTATAAATGGTGTCATGGAATTTGTGTGTAACAGCTACAGTCACAAGCAGCATTTTTCTTAGTCTTTATCAGTTCTATTAACATGAAAGAAAAAAACGAATGCTGAAGAAGAATTTACATTATATCGGCAGGCACAGTTACCAAGTCCTTTGCCATGTTATTAAAAATGCTGACAAATATAGAAGCACTGTATCAGCAGAGTTGTCTGAAATATGAAAAACCATGTCTGCACCAATATCGGTCTCTATAAAGTGCTTATGTTACTCTAACAATTATATTGAAAATGCAAAAAGTTAAAGGAACAACTCTTCCACCATTTACATGCCTGATAACTTTGACTTGCATAATTCATTAAAAAAGGTAATTTAATGTAGCTCTATCACGTTATGCTCAAGTTACTTCGGCCAGGTCTACACTACAGACTGACATCGGCATCACTGTGTCACTCAGGGGTGTGAAAAATCCCCACCCCGAGCGATGCTGTTATACCAACCTAACTCCTTGTGTAGACAACACCATGTTGATGGGAGATCTTCTCCTGTCAACACAGCTACCACCTCCTGTGGAGGTGAATTAATTACACTGATGGGAGGAGCTCATCCCTTCACACAGTAGCATCTTTACTGAAATACTAGTGGCACAACTTCATCTGTTTATGTGTAGATCAGCCCTTAGAGTATAAGCTTTTAGGGGAAGGGGCTCTCTCCTTGTTATGAGTCTGTAAAGAGCCTAGTACAATTGGGCCCTGGCTTCTAGGTTAAACCACAATAATAATAATTACAACAATAATAATATGATTATCATTATTAATATTGATAATAAGCATTAAATACTCTGCTATCTAAAACTCACACATTTCTTGGAGACATTTCCAGTTACAATACATAACAGAAATAATGCAGGGGATTCAGAAACTGACCAGAACAGCCCTACATAAGTAATTCATATATTTTCTCTTACACATATCTGTAAAATCAGATTTTAGCATGACAAGCCAGAGGTTGGATTTTGTGATGCTCTCAAGGTCTACAGCCCTGATCCTCCCAGAAGATCCATATCAGAGCTCCATTCAGAGATTTCATGGGGGTCCGCTCATGTGGATCATCTTGCAGGACTTAGACATAAGATATTGCATTAAACTGCTAGTTACATTTTACCCATTCCTCTGTTAACACAAGGGCACTTGCTCATATATACTTGACACTTCTCAGACAAGACTTTCCATACCACCCATCACCTCTGAATAAAAACCTCTATTCAAGAACTAAGTACTAGTTATTATTACTATATTATTATCAAAATCCATAAGGACTGCATACAAATAGCATAACACCATAAAACATCATATAAAATGAATCACAGTTTGATACTAGACAGATTTTTCATTCCTTCTCATTAGTTTGGATGAATGGGGCAAACTTTGGTCACAGCTGAAGAAAGTCTCATTGATTTCCTGCCTTCCCTCCCTCCGCGCCATTCCCTACAGTGTTCAGGGGGTCAGGCTGACCTGGCGATCTGGCATTTCACCTCCCTGGACCAGCTTTGAATAAACTAGTTCTAAGAGTATTAGAGCAAGCGCTGACTGCACAAAATAAAACCTCTCATTTCTAATTCCCTCTCTGTTTATTTGTGATCACTCTGTGTCCGCACACAATTTATGTTCAAACAATTTCAGAGAAACCACTCCATGACAATGAGCCAGACAAGGTTATTATTTTTATATTAAGCCATCCATGTGGGCCAGATTAAGTCAAAAGCTGCCAGATTTGCCTCAGTTTGTTTTCAAGAGAAATAAACATATTAGATCCTCACTCAGGGGCAGTCAGTGCAGTTCCACTGACTTCAGTAGAGCTCTCCTGATATACACTAGCTGATGATCTGCCCCATTGCATAGTTGTACTGACGGCTGCAGTAGCTGTATGTGATTTATTATTGGCATTCAGTTGAAGGCAATAAAATATTTTCTCAGACATTCTTATTTAGCATTAAAAGGGAGTGTGTTGGGTTTCAGCTACTGAGCTGCCTCACAGTTTTTTTCTGGTTATTAGATTATTATTCTAGGAAAATATCCTTAAATTCCAAGTATCCATAGTTTGGACAAAAAAGAGGTAAAGGACTTTTCCAAAGAAATGTTATGCTAAGCATTGTGACTCTAAAAAACTGGCTATCAGAACACATCATACCTGCTCATATGTCAGTATCTATTTTCAGAAGTTTATGACTCACCCATTAAAACATGTTCCAGTCAGAAACATGGCACACAGGGTCTCAGACTAAGATGGATGTTTTAATATACTTTTTTAAAATTTAAAATTAAAAAACAAAATGGACACAGCTCAGAGGTACACTACATTCTGTGTAGCTCAAGGATATATTATGTAAAATTTTAAAAGGGTACACTTTTCAAAAGGACCTACATGATGTAGGATCCTGTCTCATTTTCAAAAATGACTTAGGAATTTACCCTAAGTCTCAATGAAAGTACAATAGGAATTAAGTTTCTAAAGGACATATATGTAAAGGTATTTAGGCTCCTAAAGGTGCAGGTGTTCAAAAGGCAGTGCCTAACTCCCATAGGTGCCTAAACACTTTTGAACATCCCATTAGGTGCTAACTCCATAAAGAGAGTTAGGTGTTTAACTGCCATGTAGGCACCTAAATCCAGAATGTAGGTATCAACCCCCTGCCCACCATTCAACTACCATCTAACCTAGGCACTCAGATTTCTGTGTTAAAGTCTCCATGGCACTTAAAAAGCTGTCAGTGGGCATGCACAAAGCCACCTCATTCCTGAAGCCTAGTGGGATCCTCATACTAGGCTTTCCCCCTCCCCCACGTCTCGCCTCTGGGGCCCAGTCCAGTGGCTGCACTCAGAAGCTGCCTAACAGGTCTTTGCATAAAACACTGGTAAGGGTGCCCCAACTTTATAATCTTTACCCCTGTGATTAAAGCACTCATCCATGAAGACTGGGGTTCCAATAATCAATGATCAAGAATTGATCCTCAATAATTAATCAATAACCAAAATTTAATATGATTTAAAATGATCAAACAATTAGAGAGAATGTGGCTAAGTCAGAGTGATTGAATGTATTAGAAAGTTAGAGATCAGAACAGTGCCTAACAGATAGAGGCATCATAGTTACCAGAGTCTGGAGAACCAGCCGCCCAGTGATAACAAGACAGTATACAAATTGACATCCTCATAGCCCTCCCCCGCATTTTACAGTTTGGTTCTATTATTTCCTCATTTACTCAGACAAATACGTTATATTTTAGCACATTTTCTGATACATTTCAGACATTTGTTATTTACTTCGATTTTTTTGGTAAGTCCTTCACATTTTGCTAACTTAAGCATCTGTTCCTGCATCTTTGGACATCGCTAAAAATAATATTCTTTGCTTAACATTTCTTGTGCTGATAAGTTTTAGCAGGCTAGCATTTAGCTCCTCTTAGAATGACTCCCAAAGCAACATAGAATCATAGGACTGGAAGGGACCTTTAGAACCCTGCTCCTGGTCATCTAGTTCAGTCCCCTGCACTCATGGCAGGACTACGTACTACCTAGAGCATTCCTGATAGGTGTTCATCTAACCTGCTATTAAAAATCTCCTGTCTCTACCTCTGCTGCTCCTTTCATAAGGCCGTCCTGGGCCCTAATGGTTGCTCCCTGCAGCCTCTCTGGGTATGTCTTCACTACCCGCTGGATCGGCGGGTAGCGATCGATCTTGTAGCGATCAGTTTCTCACGTCTCATTAAGACGCAAGAAATCGATTGCTAGCAGCGCCCACATCAACTCCGGAACTCCAGCTCGCCGCGAGGTGCAAGCTGGGGTTGACGGGGGAGTGTGCCGCAGACCTCCACCGCCATGAGGATGGCAGGTAAGTCGGCTGAAGCTATGCCGACTTCAGCTATGTTATTCACGTAGCTGAAGTTGCGTATCTTAAGTCGAACCTTCCCCCAGCGAAGACCAGCCCTAAGATTGGCTAGCCCTTTTCAGCCTCTCTAGGCTGCTCAGAAGACTTAGCTTCATTGCTCTTTTCTTGGGATGGTTTTCTTGGGATGGGCAGGATCCTAAGGTTTCCAACAAGGGGCCTCTGAGCCTAATCTACCCCGTCAGAGACACTAATTGAACGAAATCTTGGAAAGAAACATAGGACTGGAATGGGCATCCTGGGCCACCAGATCGAGTCCCTGCTATTGCTGACTACACCGTCATATAATCCCATTAATGAATTTAACAAGCTTCATTTTAAAAGTAGCCCACTCTTTCTACTGAAAGGCTGTTCCAGAACCTTATTCCTCTGATTGTTAGAAACCTTTTAATTTCTAGCTTAAATTTATTCTTGGCCAATTTATATCCTTTTGATCTTGTGCCAACATTGTCCTTTAGTTTAAATAGCTCATCAAGGAACATCAGGTTTGTTGTGATTTATCTGATTCTTGACATTTATGCCTCAACATAATATTTTTAAGTGTATTGTTTTTGTATTTGCAGAATCATAGAATAGTTCAGAGTCATTAAAGGCCCCATTCCTGTAAGGGCTTTGCTTTGAAAGAGCAGATGAAAGTTTATAAAAGGCAGCCTAACCCCTAGAATGCACTCTGCACTACCTCCACTCCCAGGTCAACTGTTAGTATTTGTGCTAATTAATCTAACATTTAAATATGATGTGATGGGTAACTCTGATTTTATCATGTACGTGTTGTCCAGGGCAAATGATATACAATCTTGGTATTCTTGGTATACTTGGTATTCTGCTTTTTATAATAGCAAGTAGGCTGCAGAGTTAAAAGACGACCCAGGCCACCTCCTGTAATAACAATAATTAGATATTCCTGTCACTTATGTACGCATCTGAAATAGGATACTTGCTTCCTTCAAGTCTCTCAGCTACTGGGAGAGACACAGAATGCCAGATCTCTTGAGATTAATCAAAAAGAAAGGAGCAGGTGAGTAAACATCTCAATAAAGCACAGAGAACTTGATTAGTGTCAGAGTCCATTCAACAATCACTCCACCCCACTTCATAGTTGCAGCCTCGCAGGGACTCACTACTCAGTCCATACAAAGGTTAAAATAAATATAGTCTCTCTAGTGTTTGATAAGAGTGTCAGAATGGATGAGGTAGAAAACAGACTTCACATCACTGCCAAAGTTCTGGTTATGTCAATTTAATGGACCTCTTAAAAATAGAGCAAGTGAGGAAAGATACATAATGGAAAATTTGTAGTAGCAGTTCTTTTTCTTAAATGGCAGAAATGAGTAAGAATGACAAGACTGGTGACATGGGGTAGGCAGCTGATAGTAAAAGCAGGTTATCTTGGTCTGTAATTCATGCTGATTAGTATAGTTATCAGAATGCAAGTGCTGACAGATGAGAGCTAGCTGGCTTAGGAACAATTCAGAGAAGACTGTGGTAGTGCTCGGAGGTTTGGTTAAGCAATCAGATTAAATCAGCCTCTCTCTCAGAAGTTGCTAGAGTTCTTCATGCCTTTATCACTTTATGATTAGACACTGCAATGCACTTAACATGGGGCTACAACATAAAATCATTTAGAGTTACATTTATGGAGACAGTGATTAGAATGTTACATCTTGGGAACACATTACTGCAGTACTATGGGATCCATACTGGTTTCTCATTAGATGTAGGTAAAATGTCAAATGTTTTGACAAAGAATGGTTTGGGACTTGGCTACCTGTAAGACATTCATAGATTCATAGACCATTGCGATAATCTAATCTGACCTCCTGCATAACACAGGCTATTGAATTTAACACAGGTCATGGAATTTATGCGAGAGAACATAATCTCTCTCTTTGTGATATACTACGATATTGAGATCTACAGAGATGACTGAACTAAGACTCTGCCTTAGGAGAGAATTCAACAGGAATGCTCATAAAGCAAGGCCTACAATGGTACGGTAGAATCTGACCCAAAACAATAGCCTATTGAAAAAGCATCTCTAATAATTTTCCTGAGAAAGTCTGAATCTTTCTCATGGAGGGTAGTTGCATGATATGTTTTCAGGCTGAATTCTGCTGTTGTGTGTGTGACACTGAAGGTTAATGCTCTTTACTGAAGTGCTGTCTAAATATGCTGCAAACGGCTTTTCATCATTAATACTTGGATCCTACAGGTGTCATATGGCTGGTCACTATCTTCACTACTTGCCATGGAAAGGCAATTTGCTACCTGATAAGGGAATTTGATACTGATGGATTGAAATGTAACTCTAAATTTCCATTTTTTATACAAAAGTTATGAAGAAATCAACAAGAATATAAAATCTTGGGGATAAATGAGAATTACTGCTTTCTTTTTATGCTGTTTAATCCTTTATAAATCTGTCTTTAAAAATGAATGAAAATATTATTCCACCCAGTACATTCATTTTTAATGGTACATTCATACAGGAGGGAGAAAATACATTCTTTTTGTTTTCAATATGTCAGTTCGGTATTCATGCTGCATCTTCATCAGAGCTAATTGTGTTATGTCTTAGGTAACAGGGATAATTATTCGTTCCTAGGATAAACTATGAGAGGCTGTCTAGGATGACTCACCGCTGAGTTACTCCAGTTTTATGTGAGTGTAGTACCAATGAATTCAATTGACACTAGAGTAAAACCAGAGCAATGCATTGATGAGTTAGGCTCTGAGTTGGCAGACACTTCCTTTGCAAATGACCCTCCATTAAAGTTAAGCAACAGAGGGAAATTAATAGCTTATGAAGACATTCTATCTTCAGGCTGCCACATAATCCGTAACTGAGGCCCGCTGTGGGAAGGATGGGTCACGACCCAATTGGAGCCAAATCCTGCCTTCCCTCCTTGAGCACAGTAGGCCTTTAGTGCAGTCTGAACATTGCACTTTGGTTGTGCTTGGAAGGAGAAGCTAAACAGAGCAGGGTATTCTACTCTACCTGCATGCCACAGAGTCCTGCTCTGCAGCACCTGCTTCTGTGGCTGTTTGGAAGGTGGGGGCCGTGCAGAACAACCCATACAGGGGGAATCTGGGTCAGCAGCCAACATTTCTACTGCAATGTAATTGTGGCTGTGCTGGTCTCATGGGGTAGAGAAGAATTCTCTTCCCTTGACTCCTGTGGCTGTGTCCTTCACATAACACGTTAACGTGCGCTTTGCACATAGGACCAGAGTGTGGTCCTAGGCATGAAAGATTCCCCAGTGTTCTGAGACTCCAGTGTAGAAAGGCCTTAGCTGTTACACAGCTAGACCAGGCTTTTAAGCCACAGCTCCTAGGGCACCATGATCTCTTTGGTGCTACTCTTTGTGCACAGGGAGAATGCAGAATGCTCCATTTAAGGGGAGGTTGGTGGAATAGATTGCTCCCCTTGGTGTGTCAGCCCTGCTTTGTAGGCTAGGACCTTGTCCCCTTCTTAGAAGCAGGGATTATGAACAGCTCCTAGGCAGCTACACAAGCATGTCTATGGTTGCATAGATACCACTCCCAACCTGAGCCATAATGATGAGGAAGCACAGGGCAGGACTCAGATGGGTAAGAACACTGTGGTATCCTTAATAAAAATCTCCTTTGCTGGGTTGGTTTGTCTTGAATCCTCAACAATATTTTAAGTGGGTTTATTTTCCTGTTTGGTTTAGGAATGGGAATCAACTCTGTGCAAAAAATTCTCACAAGGAGGTTCACAACCCCACTAGTTCCCATTCTGAAAAATGGTGACAGCATTTGTTGTGTCAAGAAAGGAACATGCGCCACTGAAATACATGCTGCATTTCTACACCTACAGATAAAGGCTAATTAAAAGCAGGCTAGCTGTCACTGGGGATATGGGACTGATGGCAGCTTACGATCCTGATTCATCAAGCTCAGCTTGCAGGCTTGTCTTGGTAAGCCAGCTTGGGAGATGGAAACTAATTGGATTTGAACATCTTACTCCTACATTTCATAAGCAATTATTCTGGGACAACTGTAAAATGAAGGCCCAACTCTTCTATTTTGGTTTCCAAATTAGAAAGCATAAAAAAGAGTAGTCCACTGCTCTGCCCCGATGTGCTGGAATTGCAGCTGGAATTCCTCGGAGCAACACTTTGCTCCTTTTGCTAGCAGTGGTTGAAGTACTTTGAAAACAGCATAGATGGCCTCTTCAGGATGGGCTTTTTATTTCTCTGCAGCAAATCCTCGTTCCTTCAATTTAAGTGTTGATAGACTCTAAAGGGAGTCCTAGCCACTGATCCTATGAACAGGATTGGTGGAAGTGGGGCTGTGAAGCCTGGTGTGAGTTTGAAGCTGTGTAAAACGGAGCGACCCAAAGCACCCCTGAATGAACAAGAAACCAAGCCAGCATGCAGTCCGTGCAGGACAGTGGTGTTATATGCACGAACAGAAACAGAATGGCGTTCACCTGTGACCTTTTCAGGCTGAACCCTAATTCTCAGCCTGACCATTTTTTTCCCTCACTGCAGACAGAACAAGTCACAGTAGTCAAAGAAAACCATGGGAGACTGACCAAGGCCACTGCCAGCTGTTTGATTTACAAATGAGCGAATGTCTCTGCAAGAAATGCAAAAGTGGGATTGATAGTGCAGATTGACAAAGGTATTTAGGCACCTAAAGATGTAGAGAGGGGCCTATTGGGATTTTCAAAAGTGTCTAAGTGAATTGGGTACCTAACTCCCTTTGATTTTCCTAGTCTTATCTACATTTGTAGAGGCCTGAAATCTGGCCCTTTGTTCCTTTTTTGTTTACCTTGGCCAATGAAGATCAGTGAAGTCAGTTTCACCTCTGGTCATGGTTGGGTTCTTATTCCTGTTCTTAGCTCTGCACTACTGAGATTTCACACACAGAAGGGGAATACTTATTTGTTTTAAAACAGATATTTTTATGAGACTGGTTTCTTTTTCAAAATTAGAACCATTTCTATTTCGTGTTACAGCATTTACTTTTTGAGCTTAATTTCAGATGATAGTGTTTCTTTAAGGACCACAATCTTCCCAAACTCACAGCTGGTGCAAACCAACTGATTTCAGTCGGAGTTTGCCTGAGGGGAAAGTGAAAACAGAATTTGAACCGCACTGACATGCACAAAACCTAGTGAATATTTTGTTTACGACAGCTAAAGGACACTTGTGGTTACCTTATTCACCCAATTAGTCCCACAGAAGTCAATTAACTGCTACAATTATAAACACAGGGCTCAATCCTGAGCCCCACTATCATCCATTGCATACCTCTGGCAGTGCAAAGAGACCACATAGTTGGTCAGCTGTGGAATTCTCTGGTATAGTAGAAGAGCCCTAAATGGGAAGGTGACGCCATAACCTTCCCACAGGCACCTCTCAGCCCTTAGTGTAGAGGGTGTGCCAGAGGCGGGAAGAGGTGTGGCTACAGGTCACTGAACTTCAGCAATCTGCAGCAGGAAGATTCCCCCTTGGGGGCCATTGAGGCTAGTTTGTATTATAGCATAGCTCTCAGTTTAATCTAAACCATCTGCCCTGTAAGCAACCAGCATGGAACTTAGAAAGAGGAACAGGGATTTTTGGAGGGAGAGGCACCAGGAAGTTGTAGCGAGGAATTCTAAAGCGCAGATAAAGCAGCTCTGTGAATAACTGCTTTAATAAAGAGCCAGTTTTGTGTAGGAAGAATGGAGTCCTCCCATATTATTATCCAGCACAGCGTACATGGAACAACCCCCAGGACCTGGAGCAGCACTCCTTGCTGGCTTCCCAATCTTTGCCATGTCCAGCAGAGACTGAGCAAAGCAGAAATTTGAGGCTAGCAGTGGTTATACTGAAGTCAATATGAATTTTACCATTTATCTTCAATGGGATCATTTTTGGCTCCGTTACTGAAACAATTACATTCTGAAAATTCCTCATGACTCTGTCAGGCTACCTCAGAAAGAATCATAACTAAGAAAAGGCAGAAGGTGCCTGCTGCAGTACTAACCAGGAAGAAAACAGTTACTTTCAGAAAAGAGCTACAATTATTTCTGCTTCTTCAATATTGCCCATCACCTTTATTTTCCCAGTTCTCATTACCTGTTTATCCCTCGGGCAATAGGAGAATGCCAATTGCACTTTAGTCCCATAAATCATTTAAGTTTTCTTCTCCACGCTTTATCATAGATCCTGTTTTTTTCTTTCTGTGACTCCCCACATTTTTATACAGATACAGGAAAGCCTCAGTTGAGCTGAGTGATGGTGACTCTCCTTTAAATGAGTGAATGGGGAGACTATTTATGGCATCCTGCTGGTCATGATTTTTTGGTATATTATTTATATCACAATTTTGTTATTAAAGTTTTTACCTATTGTGAACATTTGCTTTAGTGCTGTTCTTTCACTTTCCTTTTACGCACTGTTGGTAATGTTGATGCTGGACTGGAGTGGGGAAGGGGCATGTGGTTTCTCTTGGAGGCATATTTCTTTTCATGCAATGCACTTGGCATGGTGTACTTGCACACCACTTCTTTGACAGGGCAGATCAGCAATGCACACTCTCGCCCAAACATTGGGCTGGAGACAGGTCTGCTCCCAACTAGTGCTCTTCAAAATGTGCAGGAAGGGGGAGGGGACCATGTGATGTTAGTTCTGAAGAAAGCACACTGCACTCTCCTCTATGAGAGTCACTTCCTGGGGACTCCAAAATACCGTACCTAGCTGAAGAACAATGCTCTTAGGAGTGCCTAGCGGGGTACCATGCCATTATGCTGTCCCTTACCATGGACTTTGTTACATTACAACAGAGCTCTAAACTTTAGGACTACACTTGCCAATACTGTTGAGTAATCAGGGGAAAGCTAGTGCAATTGAAGAGATTGTAAGAAACAAGGGGGAACTTGGGTAAAGAGGAAGATACTAAATTTTTCTCTCTTCGCACAACAAAGTGCTATGAAATAAAACAAAATCTCTAAAACAAAAAAATAAAAACAAAATTTTAAGCTTTTCCAGACTAGCTTCAAATTACTCAACCATTGGTTACTTGTGACCAAATTCATATACAAACATATAACCCCAATGATTTCAGTTGATATTGCAGAGGTATAATGAGGGTTGTTAAATGGTATCTGTTAAATTATTCGGTTTTTCATTAACTGAAATATCCCTCCACACTCCAGCCATGTTTTATGCACATACACACATCAATATTCAGCAAAATAGTTGTCAGAGTCATGGAATAAGACCCGTGAATGCACAAGATCACTTGAAATGATTAGAAAGCTGCAGTTCTATTTATATTTTTCAGACTTTTTAATGGAAAAATCTAATTTGTTATTCACAAGTAAATGTAATTCTGAGGGTTCTCCTTGTTTTAATTTCAGGATATAACACTTTTCTCCATAGTCAATTTTAGGGAAACTATAATACACCATCATCATCATGACAAATCACAAAAGGATGTGGCCTCCTTGCAAATCAAGTGCCAACTTGATCTATCTCTGGTAGGTGATTAAGGTGGTCTGACTGTATTTTCCATTTATGTCCATCGTTGGCAATCCTGTCCTGCCACCAAAGCTTTTGGCACCCATGTAATCACTGGCTCTGTAGCAGCGTTCCTTGATACACACACTTTGGAATTTGTTGATTCTCCGTTCCTATAATATGTTTCTACCAAGAAAGCAGTCAAAACCAAACCAGTGCTGATGGAGGTGGTCGCTGGGTTCACTTTAGAATATCCTCATTTCCAATCTTGTCCTGCCACTTGATATGGAAAAGCTGATGAATATGATGAGAATTGAAAATGTTAGTCCAATGTTCTTTGGCCTTCCTCACTTCCATGCAACAGAGTTGGTATGGATGTGGTTCTATAAATCCACCAGTTCATAGTAAGTTTAATGTTACAATGGACCCATGGAGGCTGCCAAGTCCAGAGCAGGCAGGAAACATGGCAGCAGCAGCAGCTGTTGTTATATGAGCATCTACATCTTTTGAGCATCCTCCAGCACCATCTATGACAGCCAAAATATTTAAGGGCTGCTACATACTTGAGGTCCCATCTGGACAGGTTAACATGATCTGGTTGTAATTAGGAGCTAGAGGCTGTTTGATGGTAATGGCCAGGGACTTAGTTTTATCTGGCTTAATAACTAGTCCAATACATGCTGCATCTTGCCTGACCAGATCAGCCACCAGCTGCAGTGATTCACCAAACTGAGCCAACAAGACAATGTCATTCGCATATTCAGGATCCCAAAGCAGAATGGTAGTACAATAATACTGTCATGTGTCTTCAGCATTTCAGGGGTAATATTACAAACCCCTGGTGCCTTCCCAGACTTCAGCTCATGGACTGTGGTCCAGATCCCTTCTTGGCTGAAGGAAGATGGCTCTGCTGTGACTTCCTTCCCCTCTTCAAGTGGCAGAGGGATTGCAGGTGATGGACAATGGAAGAGCACCATGACACGATTTTCCCATCAGTGCAACTGACTCTGCAGCTCTGGCTGATGCTGCCAGTCCAATTCTTTACTGGAGAAGCTGGTGCCACATTCCCTTGCAAACACGGCAAAGTTGAATAGGGAGTGCGGAGATCGCGCCCAGTGGCAGCCAGTGGTAAACTTCATTCCAAAGTTAAACCCACTCAGACTTTGCTTTTACTCTCCACAAACGTGTCTTTGAAGACTCAGATGGTAGCCTTGCTTTTTATTTAGCTCCAACAACTGTGAACATTTACCCCCTGACCCACAGATGTCATTTGGAGGGCTGTGGCCCCATCACTAAGCTGGCAGAAGTCAGCACTGATGACATGAAACAACATCATTGACAGGGGAGTGAGACTTCACTCCATAATGCTTTGATAGCCTTCTGTGGTTCAGAATGCAAAGCTGTCTGATAGCTTGGTTGTAATAAGACCTTTTTGCTGAATCAGACTAATTTCAGCTCATTAAATGTCTGTCATCGAAGTCAAAGGTGCACTTTTGTCAATAAAAACTGATGGTCAGTGACAAGTTCAGCACTTCTGTGAACGTGTACATCTAATGTTAATCGCCAATGATTGTTAAGGAGGACATGATTAATAACACTCCTAGTGAAGCCAGGTGGGCTGTATCAGGTCTGCTTGTGCATCTCTGGATGACAGAAGAGCCAGTCAGAGATCACCATGATGCTGGCAACTGCAAATTCCAGCAGTTGCTGCACACTCCTGTTCTTTAGCCAAATACTAAACTTCCTGAGTGTACATGACCTGATGTTATTTTATTTTCGTACATACAAGAAAAAAGTCACCCAGTATCTTAATGACATTTCTTTGCAGAGTGTCATTAAAGAGTGACCTCTGTTGCTGGTAAAAAAATATCTGCAGCTACATTGTTGATTACATTGTTGGCTTTGGTTGGATCATACACTGCGATGATGGTAATATTGTACAGAATCGGATGGTGCTAAGCTACTCATTAGTCACTCACTAATCCTGCAATCATCAGTCATTGGATGAAAGTACAATGCCTGCCTGTTGCTAGAGCAATCTGTTAGGGCAGCCTGAGGAAAAAAAAACATATCATCTTCAATTTTCTTTTCACTTGTCCCTGGCCAGTGCACTTCAGCTTAAGTGCAGATCTCAGTATTCAGGATTTTGAATAGCTTGATAAAGGGGAGGGGCTTTAGCTGTTCCGGACAATGTGCAAATGTTCCAGTTTCACATTTGTCACCAACATGCAGAAAATACTGGAATGGCTGTTTTACAAGGTCTTATTGGTCATTTTTTGCCTCAGTCTCCAAGAAACTCTTGGTTGTTTTAGCTCCAAGGATAAGTGACAACTGTTATGTTAGTTACAATGTAAAAAAAAGGAATTTAGTTTCATAGCATTATTCATACACATATACACTGCTATTTCTCTTCATCCAATTGTCCATAGACTCTTTGCTCTTCTTCTTCCCTTTATCTCGGGAAGCCAGGGTTTGTATCCTTTTTCTCTTCCATCAGTTTAGGTCCACATAAATTCAAGAATGAAATAGAATCAAATAATAAGATAGAACAAAAGAAAAAGAAAAGCATAATAATAAATACATTTAGGAAACAGTTTCTCTCTCCATTTTACATTGATGGAATTGTAACAAAATGGGTTTAAATCAGTGCGAAGGAACTTATCCAAGGGGCAGGGTGTAACAGATTTTTTCCAAGTTCAGATATATGCATTGGAACCTGGTCTATGAGTCTTTGGTGTTAGGGAAACCAGGACTTATTTCCTGGTTTCATCTCCTCAGCTTCCATTACATAGACAGGCTTCTTTCTTCCTTCTTTTTACTGTCTTCCATTGGTGTTACTGAAATCCTCATAAATATATGTTCACTGGGAGTAGCTTTTCCATGCTACCTCACATTTAAAATCTATTCTGAAACTTCTGGAAGGGAAAAATGCCCAAGAAATAAGATGGAATAATATTTATTTTTAAAGTATTTTTCTATGGTATAGAATAAATAAATACTACCTATGTCACATCTATATCTGGCCATTAAATAATGGATATCTGTGACTGTTTGAAATTCCCATTGGTATAGCAATTCCTCCTCCACACTATTGTATGTATGCCTGTGTATTTCTGATGCATGAGATGCACTAACCCATGTGTCCATCAAGCTGGGAAGATCCACAGGAGAAATGAGGACAAACATCGCAAACTACAAAAAGTCAGATGCAATCATCTGAAATGGACTTTTACAAAATGGCAAGTGTAACAAATATAAACCAAATCAATATATAAAACCTTTATTTGCTTCATTAAATTACTACAAAGTGAAAAGTTAACAGGAATATTTCTAGTGTGATTTAAACATATATTAATTATATTTTCAAAAGATTTTCATTATTTTTTGAGAACATGCTCCCCCCTCCCCCGGCTCATTTTCTCTTCCTAGCCATATGGTATCAGAAGAATAGAATAATAATAAAATAGTGTATTGCCTAGTACTTGTGGGGGGCTCTTTAACTATAGATTTTGAAGTGCTTTGCAAATAAATTCTGTTACCATCTTATTTTTAGAGACATGGAAATTGAGACACTCAAGGGTTATGTGACTCACCCAACATCACCTGTTAGTCAGTAGAAGAACCCAGGTCTTCTGACTTCCAGTTTTATGTCTTACCTACTAGGGAGCAGTTCACTGCTAGATCAAGCAGAAGGTGAGGGAGAGGGAGAAGGCACAGAATAAGGCCCTGATTCATCAAAGCAATTGTGCTTACATACTTTGATGATTGGAGCTTAGTCATATGAATATCTTCAGTAACAGCAGTGGAAAGCCAGAAATGTACAGGCCAGGTAAATTTCTTTGTATATATGTTTTCTTTTCATGTGTGATCCAATCTAAAGAATTTCGTCTAATTTAAGACACTAATTAAGGCCCCAATCTTGTAGGGTGCTCCGCATGGACAGATCTTTGTATTTATATGGAGTCCCACTGAAGTCATAAATATCTATCTAGACTATTACTATAGCACTCATCACCATAGTTACTAAGGGCAAGATTGCCAGTGAAAACTGATGTATCTCAATTAACTTCAATAGAGCGATGCCACCTTATACCAAGAAACCCTGGCACATTATAGTAAATGGGAGCTTTTCCATTGGCTTTTGGGGCCAGGATTTCATCCCAAATGAGGATCTATTCCTAAATATCTACATATATTTGCCTCATATCTCCTTTATAAATCAGTACACTTTCAATACACAAATCTTTTAGCTGAGACCTCAACATTTATTAAAAAGCACTCTGATTTAGATAATTTACCTCTTCTGCCAGGAAGTATCATTTTTTAACCTGAGCTTGAGGTAATTATTCCTACTTAAATTTCAGCAGCCTGATGTTAATGCTTTGCTTATCATGTACGAGCTCTTCATCTTCAAATATCAAAAGTATTTTTATCATACCCTTTGCATAAAATGGAAACAGGACAATATGCAGTAAGGTAGAATGAAATGTGTTTGATTTTTTTTCTGTTCTATTTTTTCATCTCCAGATGGCCCCTAAAACTGATCATATTTTTCTGTAGTTTGTTCACATACTTTAATTATCTTGATTAGCTGTTAGGACATGTTGAAAGATGCATGAAAGACAGGTAATACCGTGATAGTATTTGATCACTTAGAACTAGAGAAATGATTAAGCCATAATTTAAATATCCGACTAGAAGACAAACTGATAAATGTTATGACATAACTTTAGAGATCACAGGCCTGACATGCTGCATCAGTGTACGCTAGTGCAGCTCTATCCGACTGGAGTCAATTACTCCTAATGTTTGACACAAATTTCTGAAATATTTAGCAGCAGATGGACTGGCAGAGTCCAACAATATGCCAAGCTCCTTCATCTACCTAAAGAGGACTAATGGTACTGAAAATGAACTGAGCTTGTGACTTCCTTTACTGGCTACTGGGAAGAGTTTGGTAAACAGTGAAACTGGACTGGATCCTGATCCATGCTTCATCAGTGCAAAGCACTCAGAATCCCAGTGGATTGGTGCCCCGAGAATTCCTCTGCCTGGGGAAGTCCCCAAGGATTATAGAGCGATATGGTGGCCACTTTACTCCCCATCCCCACTCTCTGACAGAGGGCCTGTTTGGGAGAAAAGAGGCAGAGCAGGGCCACTCTATCCTTCAGGAGCCATTGTTAGCTCTACTAGTAAAGTAGAGCCACTCTGTGATGGGAAGGGACTGCAGGCCAGGATCAGAAAGACAGAAAAGTGATTTAATTTTTGAGCTCCCTGCTGAGCTGCACTGATGAAGTCCTGGAACTCTAGCTCAACGGATTATGCAAATTCTCTCTCAACATTCCAGCAAATCCATGCTAACAGAATTCCTTTACTTTCAAAGCCTTATGCTCCTCAGAACAAATTCTGAGATTCTTCTTGAGCAAGTCTCTGCCAATGGGAGATATGCTTATTTAAGTCTCTCTGAATTTGGTCCTGTATTTTTGACCTAGTGCACTGCAGGGATATCATTTACAGATGTATCCACGGTGGATTTGTTTAGCTATGTTCTATAAAAGAAGGGAATAATTAAATACTTACGGGATCCTTTTTTACAAGGCCTGGATTAGGCACTACTGCGATGAGGTGGGCGATGGTAAACACAGAGTTAAGAACGTAGGAGAAAAACAAATTCTTATGCAGTGTTATCCTTTGACAGCTGAGGCTCCTGAAAAATATGCACCACAAGTTGTAAATCAGTGCTTTTATTCTGATGTCACTTTAACAAGCACATACTGGCAACTGTTTCTCAAGAATGCCCTTTGGCAACAAGCAGGCAGAAAACACATGCCTAGCATTGCAACCATGGGACAGAGCAAAGTTTGAGTTTTTTTTATTTTTACACCTGTTTAGCACCACATGCTTTCCAGACCATGCTGCGAGGAGCTCTCGGCTTAGATTCAGTACACTAGAGGTTGGTTTTTTCACAGCACCAGAAATGTTAAGTGGTGAAGCAGAACCCTAATCATTATTACAGATGTGCATGAATGCAAATTCTGAACAGAAGGCATACTGTTTTCAAGGAACAGCTCTCTGGAAACTGAATATCTCAAACATTCAGATAAAAATTAGCTGATACTTTAGGAATTAGTGATGAGCCAGGGTGGGAACCTTGGACTGGAATCCCCTTCAATTTCAGGGAGATTTGGTTTTGTATCCTGCATGGTTCCAGCTCAGCTCTCACACCAGAATAGGCCTATTTTCCTGTTTGGATGTGGCTGAAATCTTATATGATTTGCTGTGTTTTTTCAGAATGTCCCCCATTTAGGGTAAAAAAACTCACAAGAACAGCTCATAATATTTCTGTAGTGGCAAATCACTACCATAGCCTTGATTTGGCCTCAAACCTGATCTCTAGCCAAAAGCTAATTCACATCTGAAACCAAACATCACCTCCTCAGCTAGTCTATACTAAGAAGGTCAAACCTCAGTGGGGCCCTATGATAATGGAAAGTGAGCAGGCAAAACTGCTAGGTAAACGAATGATCAGCAAGTGAACGAGGTAAACAGCTAACAGTAGCTGAGGGAACTCTTACCCTGCTCACTGCAAGGAGCTGTCTGAACTGATGGCAGGCTTCCATTTAAAATCCATTGCTCTGTGTGTGGGTGTGTGTGGGAGTGTGCATGGGTGTGGGTGTGCAAGCATTGCCTGCACACGCATGTTACAGGTTGGCGTGTGCATCCAGAGTGCTCTGTCTAAAAAAAGAAGCAAACTGACTCTAATAGATCTAATTCTAGTATCCTGTTAGTTATTCTGGGAGGGTCACGGTCAGAATCACTGGGGTCAGATGACACCACCAATAAAAAAGAGTATTGAGTCCCATGATGTTGGCCTGGAGAAAGAGTGCACTGAAATACTAACTCTGCTGCTGTGGGGTCCTCTGTGTCAGTCTTTGGGGACAGAGTGTGATGTCATTTCCTTCAGTGGCTTGCAAGCATTCTCACAATACCAGTCCTCAGGAGCAAGAGTTTATTGGAATGGATTTGGTTTGCACAAGAGTCAGCCACGTGTGTGTAATGAGTGCCACACTTGTTTGGTCCAGGGTTAGAAAGCTCTCCCTGCTAGCTCATAGGGTCACTCAGAAATGAAAGTGAATGGTAAACAGAATACCAGTCACTACTGAATCATTAAACCCCTTCAAGTAGTGCAGCCACTGCAACATCCAAGACACCAAATAGTTATGAACCTTAAGAGCCAAAGTAGGGAAAAAATGTCTCTGGCAGTGAGGGACTGTGGATATGTGAAGGAACTTGAGATCAGGTTCTCTTGACAGCCACACATGCAAGCTGTGCTGCACAGGGTCTAAAGCCAAGAGCTCTATTACTTTAGTCCAAATTTCTGGTGCTACTCTCTGTTTGTCTGCCTGTCCTTCTCTCTAGCATAGTTCAAGTCATCTACCATGTTGGATCTAAGCACCAAAACATGACTAAAGGTAACATTTCTGAACAAAAAGTAATTTTATTCTCTTTTCCACACACCCTTATCCCTCAAAGACCTTGCATATTAGGTCTTCAGTTGAAAAAGGAATATGTAGCTAGTAGCATTTGCAGAGGATTCTTGCAATATACTCTCACAAGCTTTTTTACACAGTATGCCGTCAGCTGCCTGCTGTATTGGTTGTAGTTTTACTGCCACTAGTTCTGAAAAATTTCTGAAGTGCTTCTTCCTGTTTTCTAATTATGATAATTTTAAGGATCATTTCTGTGACTTAAAACTGGTTCTCAGTCGTGAAGTAACCAATGGAGTTTCCAGATGGCATTAATGCTTCGCATTTATGCTGCAGTACACTTCCTCCAAGGATCTTGAAGCACTTCACAAACACTAATTAATTAAGGTTCAGGAAACTTCTGTGAGCTAGTTAAATACACGTCGGAGAGGAGGCTATACCAGCACAGAGAAGTCAAATGCATACGCAAGGTTGGAAAGTGAGTCAGTCAAAGAGCTATCATTAGAAACAAGGAGTCCTGATTCCCAGTCCTGTGCCCTAAGCATTAGAAATGTTGCTTCTTCCTTTAATATCTTGATGGATTTGATGGTATTATTACCATCATACCAATGCACACATCATCCCCCCCCCCCCAAAAAAAACAACAAATATCAGATAATCAAATACATCTGCAATAGAAACTATACAGATGTTAACATGTGCCCGCTGTAACTAGTCAATTGCTAGAAATGTCATCTTTTCTAAGGCCTTGTTTATACTGCCACTGTAAGTTAACCTAAGTTACGCTACTTCAGTGACATGAATAACATAACTGGAGTTGACGTAGTTTAGGTCAAATTACCATGCTGTGTCAATGGGAGACACACTCCTGTTGACTTCCCTTACTCTTCTCGGAGTGGTGGATTACTGGAGTCCATCTGAGAGAGTTCTCCCATCGATTTAGCGGGTCTTCACTAGACCCGCTAAATCGACACCTGCTACATTGATTGCAGCAGTGCCCATCCATTCTGGTGGTATTAGTGGAGTAGGATGACCTTAACAAGTAGTTGTAACATTATGTTCCTGAATTGCACTAAATATTTAATGTAAAAAAACCCCAATTACTTTTGCCCTAGGTAATTTCAAGTGGCACATTAAGATAATGCTTTGTTGAAGAGAATGATGGTGTTTTGCTCAGGAACAGTATTTAGTGTACTTAAAAGACCTTATTAAACAACGTTTATAGTTTTATTTTTTATTGTTTTACTCTCTGTTGTTTGTAAGTTTGAAACACTTTTTCTTCTTCCTCACCTATTTTGCCTTTTTTTTACAAACACTGTTTTTTCACCATAGTTTTGAAATGGAGAGACTGGAGGAATAAACTTATACTAACAACAACTTACATTTATATAGTGTCCTGGCAAACCAAATCAGCTTTGATTTTGCATCAATTGATGTCTGCACAGAATGAAGAACAGATGGCCATATCTGGTCTGGGCGTCAGCCCCTTTGCATTGCTCCGTGGCACAAAGAGGTGAGAAAGCTGATTTATATCATCAGTTAGGAATTTCCCTGGTGTGGGAGAATACCCAGGTGACATAGCTGGCTTTACACAGCTCACTCTCCTGGCTCTGATACAGGGGAAGAGTTCAAAGAGGGAGCTGCCATGGTCAGCGTGCATTTCTTTCTCCCTATAGCCAGCTGTGGAATGGCCTCTCGAGGCCTGTGGTAACTCTGCCTAATGTAAAATAGCCTTAAGTCTTACACAAGTGCCTGGACTAGCGCCTAGCAGTCCCGGGGAGCAGAAGAACACAAAGGTGGCTTTAAAAAAGCTCTGACAAAGCTTTAGCTCTGAGTCAGTGTGTTTGTACCTGAACTACTGCTGCTGATACAGACCTGAGGAAAATTATGAATGGAGAATTTGTAGGGTTCACAGAGACAGTGGCTACTGCTTTAAAAATAAAAATGGATGAAATTGTAGTTTAGTTTTGAAAGGCTTCCCCCAGGCACAATGGCACAGGGTCAAAGTAGGTCAAGGGCCAGCTCCAGTTTTTTGCCGCCCCAAACGGCGAGAAAAAAACAAAACAAAAACACAAGCCGCAACTCGTGTACCTGCCACCGAATAGCTGCCCCAATAATGGATGGCACACCACCCCCCGACATCGGCCGCCCCAGGCATGTGCTTGGAGGGCTGGTGCCTGGAGCCAGCCCTGAGAGTATTTTCATTCTTTTAACCAAAGGTTCACATGGCTGATTTACAGAGCAGCACAAAGATCCTGGAAGATTTCAACATCCAAATATCCAGGCATGAAACTACACCATGTGTGGTTTTCCATGATTCCTTATCCTCTTGGCTGACAAAATGAAGTAACTGAACTAGTGTACTGAAAAGTGCTTTGCTTTAAGTTACTGGAGTAAGATAAAGAAACAGGTGGAAATCAATGGAATTTTGTGTTTTCAAAACTGGAAATTTTAGTTCAGATAGGCACTAGCTTGGGAAGTAGAAGTGCTGTTGAGAACAGGAGCCTCATCAACCATTAGCAGCAAACTGTAAACTCTTGTTGAAGACAAGGCACGTAAGAAATGAATGACTAGATCCCGTATTATGTATCATGATGCAAGAGAGAAAGGGTTCTTGAAGATCACAGGTTTCTTACTGTGGTTAGTAAGACTCTGCAAAATCAAGTTGGTGATTTGGTTAGATTTGATTCTCTAATGAACAGATTTTGGATTTGTTTTTTTTTAACTAGAAATCTTGGGATACATAAAAATACAGAGTAATTGAGAGCAGTGTATGGAAATCATGTCCTTTCCCTCTCACTGAGGTAATAAAATAATTTAACAGAGCTGAATGTTTTCTGTTGGAGGTAAAATCCTGTATACCTTACTTGTGTGAGTAAGAACTTCAGTTGAACCAGTCCCCTGAGGAAAGATAGGATTTGGGATTTCAATATAAAAGGGCATGTCCTGGAGTCTAAAATGAAAAAGCCTTATAATAGAATATTGATATCTGGCTTTACTTTGGTATGTTATATAAATGAACATGCTCTTGCGGGGGTTGGAACACTGAAGTTCACTCCTACATAGGACAGGATAATTACAGTTGTCTTTAGGACAGAAAAGAAAAGAAGCTAACGAAAGCAATTTACAGTCCTGGTGGTGTGGTGAGTGAGGAGACTGTGTTCGGTTTTGAGTCATTTTGCTGGCAAATCGATTTAAGATAAAACACACTAATGCCACACTCCTACAACTCACATAGACATTAGTGCTGCCTTGCAAAATTGTCAAAAATTTACCAGGCACAAAATCTTATCACCCACCTTATCTGAGGATAATGGTACTGAAAAGACTAATTATATTTTAGTTGTCCATTAAGGCCCCGATCTTGCAAACATGTATGTGCATGCTTAACTTTACTACTGTGAGTAGCTCCTTTGAAGTAAATTAAGCTAAACTAAAGATAGTCAAGTTAAACAAAGTGCATCAGGGGCTTGTCTGCAACAGCAGGGGACTGGATTTGACATAGGAGATCCCTTCCAGTCCTACAGTCTATGTTCAGAGAATCAAATTGGGGCCTTAAAAAACTGGTCCCCCAGGATGAGTGGAAGAGTAGAATTTTGTGAAGCTGCATTAGGAAGTTAAAGAATAGACAAATGCCTAGTACTGGCCTTCTAATGAGGAGCCCCTGCTCATAACTATGAGAGAGAGGAATCTTGCCCTATCACAAAAGTAAAATGAATAGTTCCCAAAATACTGAGCATTTTTTCTCATAGTAAATACAGTTTTCATACTCATGTTCCTAATCAGCTCTCCTTTAATACCTTTGTCTGAATTTTATAAAACAATTCAAAGTTTAGTCACTTCAGAATTGGATAAGAATTTGCAAATTCAAAAGTGTTTTTTCTTATATATCTTTATAATTCTATTAGTATGTCTATTAGACTCAGGGTGATATTCTCAGCTAATGGCATAGCTCCAAAGATCTCAAAGAAGACAAGTTGATTTACACTAGCTGAGGAGCTGACCTATATGCTTTGGATATTGCCAATATCCATATGCAGGTGAAATTTCAATCAAAGAAATGCAAGCAAAATTAGCACATTTTAAATTGAACACAATTTTATCTAAAAGAAATGGAGTTTTCTCCCTTGTACACCTCTAATATCTATCCTTCTAACATACCTGCCCTTCATCAAGCTGTCTAGAAGGTGTAAACAAAGGTAAGGAACACATATCTAATATTAGATCTTTAGCTGGGCAGAACTATTATCTCACTAACATGTATTTAAAATCACTGCCATCAGCCATTAAATAGTTCATGCCCAGTAGGCCTCTCTCTCTCCCATAAACAATTGACCTACTATCTATCTTTCTATCTCTCCTCTACTCCTGTCTCCTCACTGGTTAACTACCATCTCATCTTCAACCTGATTTTCTTTTACACAGATTTGGAGAGCAAGATTTCCCCCCGCATCTTTTTGACCTACTCTCCCACCACCACCTCCTTGACTGCTTCCAAATTGGCTTTCAATTACTTCCCAGTACTAAAAATACTGAAAATGATATGGGACCTTGTCACACCAAATCACCCTGGTTTGTGCACCAGCATAACTAATGGGTGGTTTGTTTTAGCCTGAAGTGAATTTTTAAGGCTAAATTCTCGTCTCCAAATAAATATGGGTTTATCATAAAAAGCTGGAAGATTTTTAATTACTACTGATTGTCATTATTGTGCAATTACTCTTTCTTATGCACTGTATAAGAACCCTTTTAGAGAGAAAGATGTTTGACATATTTCCTGTTTTCCATACTCTTGAAAACTTCTCTATATATGTTTTGCAATTAGCTTAATTGGTTTCGATGTTGCTTTCTTTCTGTTCATCTCTTGAAAGATGCAAACTTATTGTGGAACTGAAATTCCAGCAGGATACAATTGTGCGCATTATTTGTTCTGATGCAGACATACTTTTTAAATTGCTGTGCTTTGTTGTGGTGTGGAGTGGAGAAAGCTTTTCTGAGTGGCTTTTTATCTTGCAGATTTGGAAGTATTTAACTAATCTTTCAAATTTGCAATTGTCCTTCAATTAGTTTTGGTTGTGTTGTGTTGATGGTGTACATTTCCCTATTTGTGAGTTAGAGTTCTGAGGATGGATCCTAACCTGGTGTTCACTGGTATAATATCAGCTGTGGAGATGGTTCCTAACCCCAGATGTTTTTTTAAAATGTCTCTGTGTCATTCCTTCTGTTTCACCAAATATTTGTGAATATGCACTATCAGCACTGCGGGTTTAGTTTATTATAGAATATGAAAGCAAGTACTATCCTAATGTTCCTTAAGACCAATACGTCTGGTGTAAATCAGCATTGTTTCATTGAAGTCAATGCAGATGAGGATCTTCCCCAATGATTCTTCTTTATGTTTGAACTTTTTCCTTATAATTTGCATTTACATGTGCTCTCTCTCTCTCTCTCACACACACACACACACACACAGCAGTTGCCATTAAGAAGTCATCACTGATCAAGATTTACCATACATTGGTATCTAGATACCTAACTTTTCATTGTCTTTAGAGTAAGAACAAATTGTGATTCTTAAACTGTTAAAAATGCAGTTTTTTAGCTGGGGTGACTAGTAGGGCTGTTGATTAGTTGCAGTTAACTCACGTGATTAACTAAAAAAAAATTAATCCCAATTAAAAAAATGAATTGCAATTCATCAGTTTTCATCACACAGTTTAACAGTAGAATACCAATTTAAATTTATTAAATATTTAGGATTTTTTTTACATTTTCATATACATTGTATTCTGTGTTGTAACTGAAATCAAAATGTATATTATTTTTTATTACAAATATTTGCATTGTAAAAATGACAAACAAAAGAAATAGTGTTTTTCAATTCACCTCATGCAAGTGCTTTAGTGCAATCCCTTTGACATGAAAGTGCACTTACAAATGTAGATTTTTGTTGGTTACCTAACTGCACTCAAAAACAAAACAGCGTAAAACTTCAGTGCCTACAAGTCCACGCAGTTCTACTTCTTGTTCAGCCATTCATTAAGGCAAATAAGTTTGCTTACATATACAGGAGATAATGCTGCCCGCTTCTTATTTTACGTCACCAGAAAGTGAGAAGAAGCAGTCACATGGCACTTTTGTAACCGGCATTGCAAGGTATTTACATGCCAGATATGCTAAACATCCATATGACCTTCCATGATTCAGTCCCCATTCCAGAGGACATGCTTCCATGACGATGACATTAAAAAAATAATGTGTTAATTAAATTTGTGACTGAGCTCCTTGGGGGGAATTGTATGTCCCATGCTCTGTTTTACCCACATTCTGCCTATATATTTCATGCTATAGCAGTCTCAGATGATGACCCAACTCATGTTGTTCATTTTAAGAACATTTTCACGGCAGATCTGACAAAACGCAAAGAAGGCACCAATGTGAGGTTTCTAAAGATAACTAGAGCACTTGACCCAAGGTTTAAGAATCTGAGGTGCCTTCCAAAATCTGAGAGGAATGAGGTGTGGAGCATAATTTCAGAAGTTTTAAAAGAGCAACACTCCGAAACGGAAACTACAGAACCCGAACTGCCAAAAATAAAATCAACCTTCTGTTGGTGGCATCTGACCCAGATGAAGAAAACAAACATGTGTCGGTCTGTACTGCATTGGGCTGTTATTGAGCAGAACCTGCCATCAGCATGGATGCATGTCCCCAGGAATTGTGGTTGAAGCATGAAGGGACATATAAATCTTTAGCGCATCTGGCATATAAATATCTTGTGATGCTAGCTACAACAGTGCCATGAGAACGCCTGTTCTCACTTTCAGGTGACATTGTAAAAAAGAAGCGGGCAGCATTATCTCCTGCAAATGAAAACAAACTTGTTTGTCTGAGTGATTGACTGAACAAGAAGTAGGATTGAGTGGACTTGCAGACGCTAAAATTTTACATTATTTTATTTTTGAATGCAGTTTTTTGGTACATAATTCTACATTTGAGAGTTCAACTTTCATGATAAAGAGATTGCACTACAGTACTTGTATTAGGTGAATTGAAAAATATTATTTCTTTTTTTTACAGTGTGAAAACTTGAAATAAATAAAATATAAAATGAGCACTGTACACTATGTATTCCATGTTGTAATTGAAACTAATATATTTGAAAACGTAGAAAATATCTGAAAAATTTTAAATTAATGGTATTCTATTATTATTATTAACAGTGCTATTAATCACATGATTAATCATGATTTTTTTAAATCACTTGACAGCCCTAATGACTACCATTTCTCTTTACTGAAAACAGCAGGCTATATTCTGTCCTCAAATAGCCCTATACTACTCCCACTGAAGTTAGTGGAAATTGTGAATATATATCTGAAGCAGAATTGAACCCATGGATATATCTCTGCTACTTTGACAGAGATACTTCATAAAAAGTTATATGCCAGACTTACACTGTGAAGCATACAATTTTATTGTCCTAATTAAGCTACTATACAGATGTTGCAAATATTTTTATGAACATCAAGACCTTTTCAAACTCCTGTCACAAGATCTCACTTTATAACCTCCGGTAGGATTCAGATGATGATTACACCCTATGTAAGTTGTTTTAGGTTCACTGGGTTTCTGGTCTGTGGCCCAGATCAGCAACTGATGAAGGGTATTATACAACTGAGGTCAGAGAGTGGTGGATCCCATATTGTAACCCATAGGATCCTTTGGTATTGCAATAGCTACCAGCATACTCAAAGGGTCAATAGGCAACGGGTGAATTAAAAACGAGGCCTAATGAATCCCCAGTCACACCACCTTTCCACTGACCATACCCCAGATGCCAACCACAGGGAGGGTAGTGATGTATGATCCAGCCTACATACTAGTGAAAGATCCCTGTACATTGGAGAGATCGTCCTGTGATCAGTACTTTAAGATTACTGAGCACAAGAACTGGACAAATAAATTTCTTCCTATAGTATCGGGAACAATAATAAGAAGTGATCATAACTGTCAAGTCCCCCTGCATTCCCACAAACATGCCTAGCATTTGGTAATATGTCAGAGAAGAAAAAATAGCAGAAGTTGAAAGAAACACTTACTTGAAATAGAAGAAAATCCCCAGGGAAATCAACAGTGAAGTTATAGACAAAGCATGGCCTACTATAGCCATATAATAAAGTATGAATGCCATCTGGAAGAAAAAAAAAACATGAAAAACTAGCAAGGAGCAATTTAATTCTTATTGTGAGCAAGAATTTGCAAAACCAACCAAACAATTTTGATTTATTTTTATTCAGAAGCTTATTTGAGATACTCCTGAAACATTCACAATATGTTAAAAGGTATGACCAAAAGTAGAGATGAGATTAAGTGGGTTTTTTTTCACATGCAGGGTCTGCTTCTGTCCCCTAAAGGCAATGACAAAATTCCAATTAACTTTAAGGGAAAACAATTAGATTTATTAGAACAAAAAATCAGATCCATACTGCAAACGCCACTCAAAACACATGGTAGAGTCTTCAAAATATACTTTGGAAAAACAATTTGTGTTAATTAAACTTCCAGTGTCCAAGTCTCTTCTCACTTACACCAGTATGAAGAATTAAGTCCGTGGGGCAAATTCTGCTCTCAGACTGATGTAAATCTAGTGAAACTGCCTGGCCAATAGGAGTTACATCAATCAATAGCTATTATAAACAGCGGAAGAAACAGACACCTAGTCGATAGCACCAAAATATCAAATACGTTTATTCATGTTTCATTTGCTGTCAATTTATTATTGAAACAAACACTGACAACAGCACTGGCTATAGAATACTGCATAATTCAAATGTTATATTCGTTCTTGGCCAAGTCCTTGAGTGTTCTTGAGCCATAGAATGATTTCTGAAAACTGGCAGCTGGGAAGGCTCCACTATTACCTTCTTTAATGAATGGATTGATATTTTAGTAGCATATTCTGAAAAACTATTTATTAGCTGATCTGCTAGGCTTCCTTTCTTTCTGGAGATGCTTCATTAGTTCTTCTTTTGTTGCATGCAAGAAGTTTTCCTTTTTCTTTTTTCATCTTAAATAATTAAATGAACTCTTTTTAAAGGAATGTCCTCCTCCACAAAATGCTTAAGTACCATCCCAGTATTTCAGGCATTGTTTTCCTATTCATCACTGCCCTGCCGCCCTCCCTTTTCCTCCTGTGTTTCTGGCAATGTGGGAAGATTTGAGGGCGAAGGGGTGTTTCAACAACACTTTGAGATCACTCATCTTGAATTAGCATCTAGCTAGCTTCTAATTACCCAGTTTTCTTTAGTCGTGCTGCATGTGATTCTAAATTTGTGGGAGTTATGAACACAAAATTTGCAGTTTCATAAAAAAAAGCAGAAAAATGAGTTCTTCATGGTGCAGGTGTATTTTTTTAAACTACTCAATGCTCTTGCCATTTTACAGTTATGGTGTCAAGTCCTGCTGCCACTGGCTTAAATGGGAGCAGGACTGGGAGTCTTTTTTGTTTGTTTGCACTGCAGTCACTTTACACAGTTCTGGACATCTTAGTGGGCATAAAGTGGGTGTAAATATAACTGGCCAGATTATTGGTACCTACCAGAGTATTGTATAGTGGCCACAGTGTAAATAAGAATCAGCCCATTTGCATTTATAACCCGGAGTTTGATTGTTTTTGCAAACACAGTGGTAAGGGTGCAAGGAGCTTTCTACCTCTAAGTTCCTGTGCAATATGGGTGGAGAGTGCAAATGCTAGGTTAGCAGCTCTGGTGATGATAGAAACTCCAGACAGAAGAGAATAGGTTGTAGTAAGGACAGGGCAACTTTCTTGACTATCTGATTAGAATACTATTTTTTCATGTATGTTCCTTGTCATTCCTTGACTGTTTGCTTTTATGCATGTCCTAGTTAGCACATCTTCATAGCCAGAACTTAGCTCACACTGAAGCCATCCCTAAACTATTTGATTTGTTGTCATTCTTGTACACCAAGGCTGCTATGAACCAGCTATAAAATGGAAAAGAACTATGGGTATTAACATACAAATGAAAGTATCAAGTGTGTTTGTGTGTGCTTATCCTGAAAGACTGAAACCTGTTCAAACTGTCAAACATTCATTTTAGGGCTATGAAGGCATTTTTAAGCATATTACCTCAAAGTTAGCAATAATATTTGTGATAACACCATGAAAGCATACTGTGAGTTTGTTCAGTGCAGATTTCTAAAAATAAAATGAAGGCAAATCTGAATGCATTGGACTGTCAAATAATGCATCATATGGTGTATCTGTAATAGCCTCTGCTATGTAGACTAATGAACTGCTATATCATACACACGTAGAATATTTAGTATCTCCTATTAAATCAGGACATATGTTGAACTGTTCTAGTAACTCTGTATTCCAAAAAACTCCACCTTGTTCTATCTCATCTTCCATTTTGGATTTATAAAGCTTTGTATATAGCTTTTTGTCTTCAGTATGGAATGCTACTAAATGAAATATTTTTGATGGTCACTTTTTTCAACATTTCTTAACTGAAAGGAACACTTTGTTAAAGGTAATCTTAGAAAATAACACCTCTTGCTCCAATACTAATGAGATTATCAGTATATACTGGATAGAAGTTTATAAATGAAGCACACTCTTGGTTTAGGGATACATGGATTTAAGGTAAGTGGCAAACTTGGCGTAACTATAGAGATGGGATCCTGTGCAGAAAATAAAATGGAAAATGCAGAAACAACTTAGCATATGCAAAAGTTTCCTTTGTATTTTATCTGCACTTCGGCTGAATTATGTTCAAAATTCTTCTTCTGGAAGGCATACTTAATAGGTAACAGAGCTACATTTTTGCCTCTCGGCATTGTGCCAATATCTAGAAAAATTATGTTTTCGTGGTCCTTTTATTCAATTTCCTTGGGACCTCAAGTTGTTACTATTACTATAATAGTTGTTACTATTATTGTCTCTATCACACATGGGTTAACAAATTTACACCAATGGGTCTTTATGGTAAAAAAAATTAATCTCAGATTGGTCCAATGGTTCTTTCCAATACACTGTAGAACGGGCCATTACTAAGTATAACCACAGACATTTAGGTAGCTATTTAAAAAGCAAATGAAGGTCTGGCTCTTTTCCTTCTAGAATTCCAAGGAGTCATAAATAATTTACTGTAATCAAAATTTTCTGGAGCTCCACTCAGATTTTAGAAATGTGTTGATTTTCATAAGAACCTCTAATTTTTTAAAGCTTTTCCTCACATTTCTTGGTCCTTGTCTCTTTCTGTGTCACCTTTGGTTCAGTATACTTAAATTGCTCCTCAAGGTTAGCATCCTAATCCTGCAAACAATTTATGCACATATTTAACTTTACTCACATAAGTAGACTCACTGATGTCAGTGGAATTGTTACATGTTTAAAATTAAATGTATGCAGCTTTGTAGGACTTTCTGGCTGAGCGGTGTCTTCATATCAACTTCTTTTCAAAGAGCTGAAATGCAGGGCCATGATTTTTACTTGTGAATTTTTTTTAAGTCATGCTATGATCTAGCCCAGGAGAAATACCATCAACAACTGGAGTTGCTTGTCAGAGTAACTTCAAATGAAACACTAAACTTCATCTTCACTAGCATTAGGCAAATAAATACAAATAATAGTCATTTAAAATTATTATTTCAAAATTAGTTATAAGAATTGATCACAAATTCTTCATCCAGTAATTAGCTCTGCTCTAGGGATGGGTAGATAATTTTTAAAATACTATCAAATAGGGAGACAAGTGTGAAATTTATAGAGTAAGTATTTGAAGGCATATAACTAGATTATAACAGGGTTCAAAAAGACTTAGATAAATTCATGAAGGATAGGTCCACCAAAGGCTATTAGCTAGGATGGGCAGAGATGGTGTCCCTGACCTCTGTTTGCCAGAAGCTAGGAATGGTCACCAGGGAATGGATCATTTGATGATTACCTGTTCTGTTCATTCCCTCTGGGGCACCCGGCATTAGCCACTGTCAGAAAGCAGGATACTGGGCTAGATGGACCTTTGGTCTGACTCAGTATGGCCATTCCTAAATCCTCATGTTTGATCAGCTCTAATCCTTTCCTTGGCTTAGTTATGTCACTATTTCATAGGATATTTTCCATATCTGGCTAACTGTATATCAGTTATGGAGACAGTAGATGCTATAATATTGAAATCTGTCCAGTGTAAAATAGAGAGTGAGACCAACTCATGTTAGATAAGTAATAAACTGAACACAGTAAAAATGTTTAGTTCCTATCATTCTAGGTAAACTGGAACTAGTTCTGTACCCTGTAGGTGAAAGATTTTATACCATACTAGAAATCCTTGGTGTATCTTAGTTTTCCAACAGCCTTTTTAATTAGAAAAAAATCACCAGATGATCACATTGATGGAAAAGACAGAACGAGCAGTTGAAGAGGGTCCATGTTATACATATTTGCCTACCATAAATTAATATATTTGAAGTTAAAAAAATGTCAGAGTAGCAAAACACATTTCAAAACTGATTGATCTACTGATGGACATTGACAATTCATTTCAACCCATAGATTTCCTGGAGACCACAAAATTCTGGGATCAAAGTTTTATACAAATAAAATACAGTAAAGGGTTTTTTTTCAATTTATGATTTTATCATTTTCTATATTTGCTTTTCCCATACTCCCTGTCTATTTTGATTACCACTTCTTTTGGCAAATTCATCGTGGTTATATGATCCAAAATAGTGCTCCTATCCCACAAATTTATGCATGTGCTTACCTATTTGAGTAGCCCCACTGACGTCAAGGGAGCTACTCACAGTGCATAAACAGGTGTGCATGTCTTTACAAGATCAGGATCTAAATGTTTCCAGAAAAATTACATCTAGTCTGTTCTACAGTACAAGTTATTGACTGTTGTGGTGCACACACAACTCCTAATGAAATTAATTGAAGCTGTGGGTGCTCAGCACCTCTCAGAAAAAAGTCCTAACCAGCATGGCACAATATATCATAAAAGCACAATGAATCTACTGTGTCTCTACGATCTCTTGGAAAGAGCAACAGTAATACACTGATTCATGGCCTGTAGGGGGTTTGCTCTTTCAGCAGAGACTGACACAAATGAATGTGCTCATTTGAATAGCCACATTAAATTCAAGGGTTTCCAGGATAAGGGCCTAAGATTGCTATAGTCTGCTGAAATATAATAATTATCTAAAAAGATGCTTCCCTGTAAAAGCTTTTATTCTGAAGCAACTTCGTTTCTGCACAATATATAATTTAAAATGCTTGATAAGAACATATACCTTAGTGGCAGTACACAAAAAACAAGTAATTGGATCATCTCTTACATTGTCAAGACTCCAGCTAATCTGTGATATTCTGGCTAAACTTTCAATCAAATAAATTTATCACAGATAATATGCTGTGGCCTAGCTCAATATAATTCTCAGAAAATACTGAAATGTTAATCAGAGCCTACCTTCAGTTTCTCAGAGGTGAAGGAGTTACACAGTGTATAGTTGGACCAAGTCCGATTGCTCTCTGGATGTCGGAACCAATTTCCTGTTTCATCACAGTATTTTGAAGCCCTTTCTGTCAACAAAATGCACGTGTAACTATTTTAGTGCAGGAACATTACAAAAGCTTAATTTAGATGAAATAAATCACACACTAACTCAATATGAAGAGGCAGCTGAAAATTGTTCATGTGGGAGAGCAATGCCAAAAACTGCTAAATGAACAATACCAGCCAAAAGTACATATGCATGCACACCTGGATGCTCATTCACAAACGCACACATACCTTGTCTTTGCACATCCTGGTGTGTTCACACTTTCTCAGTTTTCATACCCAACTGTGCTTGCATGTAGTTTGTTGGTGCAAGTCATTTTTGAAAAGCTCACTTTTAGGGGAAGAGCCTGACACCATTACACAGGCACAAAAGGACTGAACGTGCTAGCAGAGCTTCAAGAAAGGGGAGTGAGGGGCATCTGACCCCAGAGAAGCCATATATGAGAATCTTTACCCCTTGCAATTTATGGAACAATACTTTGCAGCTGCTTTCTCCGGGGCAGTGCAGCGAGGCCATAGGTGGGACAAGTAGGCTGATAAAATATATGGCTTAAAATATGGGCAAAACAAGCAATGGGGAGTGGGAACAAAGCAAACAATGTCTTCTGTCTCAGCCCATGAGCTACAGTAGTGGCTATGTAGTCACTTTGCTGGCAGTCTTTGTGGGTGCGTGTGTGCATGCGTGTGCATGTGAGAGAGAGAATTCTGTACTCCCTCTCACTATAAGCTCCAAACTCATTGAAGTCAATGGGCATTTTGCCTGCAATGAGACTTTAAGACTGATCATACCACTGGTGAAAACTTCAGCAAGTAGGTAAACTGGTGATTTATAAAAACCTAGGGCAGAGAGATGCTATAGCAAATAGTCCATATCTTCCATTTCATTTAGGGTAACCAGACAGCAAGTGTGAAAAATTGGAGCACAGGATGGGAGGTAATAGGAGCCTATATAAGAAAAAGACCCCAAAATCAGGACTGTCTCCTATATAATTGGGACATCTGGTCATCCTTATTTCATTTGAAATGGTGACAAGCAGTGTGTATTTAGTTAATTTACTGCATGTAGGGATCCTGTCCACATGTATACATAGTCTCAACCACTGAGTGCTGAGCACTTCAGCTTGATTCTCCAGCATCATAGGTGTGGGAACTACAGGTGCAGGGGGACCATTGCACCCCCTGGCTTGAAGTGGTTTCCCTTACATATAGGATCTATAGTTTGATTCAATGGCTCTCAGCATCCTCACTATAAAAATGGTTCCAGCACCCCTGCCCAGCATTGTTTTGTAAAATTAGGCTATGCAGACAATTACATGTCAACATCCGGGCCAAATCCTGCCATCCTTATTCAATCCTCACTCACTTGGGACTCAGTGGCAAGCCTGACTGAGCAAGGACTGCAGATTTGGGCCACAGCTCTGAATGGCTGGTGTTTTCTGGGACTGAGGTGAACTCTTTTATGTTATGAAAAATGGGGCATTTTAAAGTTCATGTTTTTAGAACATTATTTTAATTTTCACCTAGTCTAACTTTGTAGTTGTATTAGATCAATAGCCATATCGGCAACATTTCCAATCAACACAGTTTTACAGAACAGATTCATATAATTTACACATATACATTCTTTGTTCACTCTGTGCATTTATTTTCTTCTTGAATTCTGATAGTGTAATTTACTTTAATTGTTAAGATTTATCCTCTCCCACATACTAATGAAAAAAGCAAGTGAATGCACTGACAAGACAAAGATTTATATAGAGTGTGTTATCCTTCTATGACCAGACGCATGCATTATATAGAAATAGTTGGAAGACTTGGAAATAGTACATTTTACATGCTTCTAAAAAGAACACTCTTGAAATAGCTGCGAGTTTCAGATCAACATCTCTGGGGACCTACTGTTTAAAATCAGTACGTGCACAGGCAATACGGAGAGGGAAAGTACACATTATCTCAGTCTCCCATCAATTTAACTTAGATAATCTTAGACTGCATTCATAGCATCTTTCCCATTGTACTCATTGCCAGATATTACCTAAAGCTGGAATGATTTGCAGTCATAAATAGAGATTAACAGTTACTATATTACAGAACACAATGTACAGAGTTTTACCTACTATTCTATGGTACTGCACAATGTATAAAGCTTTGCTAATATGCTATGGATCATAACATTCCTAACATCCATCTCTGTACTCTGATGTCTGGGTTTTGCTCTGAGGTCAGAGGGGAATCTTTTGTCTAGTACTTTTCATTTAGCCAAGAAAAACATAGTTGATCCTGGTTTGGTGGCTTTTTCCTCTCCCCTTACTGCCCTCTGATTTCTCTCATTCACTCTCCCTCATCAGAAAGTGCAGTGTGTGATGTGAGTGTGTTGATCAGTGTGTTTCTTTTTCCAATAAGTCATTTAGTAAGTTTGACTCTCAGGCAGTGAGCCAAGGTCATCAGTCAAGGGACAATTTTCTTTAGCAATACTCTCTGATGTTGGAGGTTTATAAATAATTAGTGACAGGCTAGTGGTTTGGAGCTCATCTGCCCATGACAAACCTGAGATGTGATAGTCTGATCATGTTAAGGAAGATTAGCATTTGAAGTAGTTTTAGATGAGTTGCCTCCAGCTCCTATATGATAAATTGTGTACCTCATCCTGGGGCATCATGATCTTTGCCAATGCCCACTATATTGACTCTCACAGTAAAACATTTGATTTCTGTTTTAAACCAATATTCTGGACTTGAATGAAGTAGTAGACATTTAACTCAGGCTTTGCTTTGAGTTGTTCTGCTGGTGGTCCTTAAGGCGATGTGACTGGAGCGGTTCTAGAGCAGGCACTGGGCTAGGAGGTCGGGATACTTAGTCTTTTCTTTTTTGAATAAACAGGAACACTAGTATCATAAAGCTTTGAAAATAATAAAATAATGTATGATGGAAGGATAAGACTTATATCTGTGTATCAACAGAGGGAAACAAAAGTGGAGGCCTTTGGAGCATTCAAATGATATAAATTATTGCAAATATGATGTTCTGATTGTGAACTGCTCCTGTGGGCTATTCATCTTTCATATTCTGGTATTGGAGCACTGAAACATTTTAAACAAGTTAACAAGGAGCAATAAACAATTAATGTCAGATACATAATTTTGTATGCAAAATCACTCATGCTAAAATTAGTGAAGCTTTTAGGATTCATAACCATTTTCGCGAGTAAGCCAGAAGTCATTTCCATGTCACAAATATATTGCCTCATGAGTCCCTGTGAAACAAACCTGATAGCTTTATTCAGTGATCAGCTTTTTCACTATTACATCAACGCCACTGATAAGAGACATCTGTGAGCTTTAAAATTTTTTGATTGTTGCTATTACACATTTTCTTTTAGGTCAGCAAACGCTAGTAGTTGGATTGTTTTGTCATTCTCTGGATATAAGTGATACATGCTTTACATCACTGACCATGTACACCCCGCAGAGGGAGGAATATTTGATATCCCTACAGAGCATTTGATTTCTGTACGTCCATGTCACAGGGTCCACACAGGCTGCTCCCTGTGTTCTGTCTTCTCGAAATAAAGGCGTCCACACCCTTTTTTGATGTTTCCCAGTGTCCTTTCTTTACAGTGCAGGTTTGGTTCTTCTGGTGTAGACAAAGTGCTCCCCATGACCCCAACAGTTACCCTCTCAGTCCAGTTCCGGGGTCCCCTGGCACCCTGCAGCACTTTGCCCACTGTGAGGAACAGAGCAACAGCCTCCTGTCCCCATCCTGGCTTGCCTTCTCACTGACTAAAGCCCAGGGCTTTTCTAGCCCTCTCTGCTTACCGCCCCAGCTCCAAGTGCTATGGTGCTCCAAGCTAGCCTTCATTAGGGCTCCCAGCTGGGCTTCTTGCAGGCTCCTTGCAGACTGCTCCCTGCCTCCTCCCCTGGCCCTTCTGCCACAAGGCAGGGTTTAGCCTGCAGGGGCAGGGCATTCACATGGTTTTTACCCTTGCCCTGCCACAGTCCACCAACAAATTATTTGTAGAGAAAATATCACACAGAAGCCCATATAAAGCTCAACTCCAATGTTATCATGCCAATAAAAAAAGATATCAGAAAAGTTCATGAGAAGCTGAGCCAAAATATATATAATATAATCATATTATGTACCCCAGGGAAACAAATAATTAATTCAAAAATATAACTGTCAGTCAGGATGAAGAGAGGAACAGAAGTGCACAGGAGAGAGAGGAGGAAAAGAGAAGACCCAGAAGGACTTGAGAACAAGTGGACAGAGAATTAAGCTGGAACAATAGTTTCTTTTTAAAAAAATTTAACCATGAACAGAATGATGTCACCTCAAAATGTATATAAACTGAGGCAGTACTTTCATATTTGGACTATGGTAACATAGATAGGGCATTTAAACTTTACTCATTAAGCCAAAGTAAGGCCTGAAGTAAGAGGATTCATTTCCCTAATAAGGTAACTGCTTAGGGTAATTGTGATATATTACTGCACTCTTTTAAACTTTACCCCAAGAGCCCATCTTGCAAGTGAAAAATGACTGATATATTCAATGAAATCAAAGACAGAAACAAAACCACCAAAACACATGATCAAATGGTACCTTCTGTGCAAACAGGCTTATAAAGATAAGCAAATGCACTTGGTTCTGGGAAATGCTTGCCTGCTTCAACCAGACAAGTTTTCTAAGTGCTACGGCAGTTTTGTTTTTATAACATATTATTTTTTAACTTTATTCTTTAACAGGGAAACAGCCTGCAGATATCCAAGCCACATTAATGAACTTTATGAACACACAACTCGGGTACTATTCTGTACAATTCAGAGAAGCTAATAAAGGATAAAAAAGCAGTCTTGCTACAGATGAGTGGGGAGAAAATACTCTCCTTGTCAAGAAAAAAGACTTTCTGAAATACACAAAACTAATTTTGTGACATGTTATAAATGATTGATGTCATAATGTACTTTGCATAGGCAGTTTCCTGTATTACTTATGTGATAAAAATTGGGCCAAATTCCTCTCTGCTGTAAGCCCATTGTCATCAGTGTCATTATGCCAGTGATATATTTGCCCTTTTACCTTATTAGCACTTCTGATACCAATAGTACAAATCTACATAATACACCACATTCATTCCTGTTTTGACTCTGCTGATGCGAAAAGAATTACACAGAGGACTAATTTGACCTGATGCATTCAAAATTGGCATATAAAAATATCACCTGAAACCACAGCACTGTAGAAAGCACTACTCCAAGATATAGGGGATGAGCCAATGCAGCTATTGTACTTAGTGGAGTTGAAACAATGATCCATTTGTCTCAGGATGTTTTCTTGACAGATTGCTTTGTAAGAACAAGGGAACGGCCATACTGAGTCATACCAATGGTCTGCCTAGGCTAGTGTGCTGTCTTCCAACAGTGGCCATTGCCAGATGTTTTAGAGGGAATGAAGAGAACAGGGCAATTATCCAGTGAGCCATCTCTCGTCATCCAATCAGCTTCTGGCAGTCAGAGGTTTAGGGACATGCAGAGCATGGGGTTGTATCCCTGGCTAGCTAGGCTAATGGCCATTAATGGACCTATCCTTCATGAACTCATCTATGCCTTTTTTTGGACCCCATTATACTTGGCTTTCATAACATCCTATGGCACCAAGACCCACAGGTTGACCGTGCATTGTGTGAAGAGGTACTTCCTTAGGTTTGTTTTAAACCTGCTGTCCATTCTTTTCATTGGATGACCCCTAGTACATGCATTATGTAAAGGGATAAATAACATGTCCTAAATAACTTTCTGCTTTTATAGACTTCTGTCATATCCCCCCCTTAGTCATCTCTTTTCTTTAAACTGAACAGTCTCAGTCTTTTCATTCTCTCCTTGTATGGAAGCTATTCCATCCTGCTAATCATTTTTTCCCCCTCTCTGCACTTTTCCCAATTCTAATACATCTTTTTTGAGATGGGGCAACCAGAACTGTGTGCAGTATTCAAGGATTACCATTTTGCACAAAATGTTCCATGTGAGAAAGAGATTGCAATGATAAGAAGTAATTTTGTTCGGAGCAGGGCAGAATTGAAACAGTTTGAAAAGGCTTGGATTTTTTTTAAAAAAATATGTCCAGTAAAGAGCAAAGGAAATGAGTAGAGTCATGGGGAAGGAGATACAGAAATCAACAGTTGATTGGTCAGACTAAATGATCATAATGGTCCCTTCTGGATTTAAAATACATGAGGCACATTCTCAGCTGCTGTAAACTGGCATAGCTTTTCTGAAACAAATCGAACTACATCAATTTACACCGTTGAGACTGTGGCAGAAAACTAATCAACTGAATATCGAGGTACATTGGTGCTCTCTTTGTGCGTTCCTAGGCCACTCTCTCCAGAGTTCGGTCTCATCTTATTTGTTTGTTACACAAAACAACTTAGCTGTCAACATCAAGTGTAGGCTTGCACAATTCATTTTTTTTATAGTTTCAACAGAAAATATCACTGTTAATTTTTAAGCATTTTTTAATTTTTATCTATTTACATTTTTCACCATTGTGGAAAATTATGGGTTTAAGCATTTTTTGTATTGTTCTTGATTTAAATTTTCACCGTTGCAGGAAGTTATTGGGGAAGGGGTCAAACAATAACAATCTAATGACAGTGGATGATGAGATTCAAAAAATTAAAGCTTTTTAAATGTTATAACACAAACTGTCACAAACCATCAAAATCACATCAAAATTTTAGCCTTAAATCAAGCTCTAAAAAGTTATCAAATAGCATTTTTCTTACTTTACCAATCTGTACATTTCGTTAATATTGATGGAATTTTTTTTGTCATTTTGTGTGTGTGTGTATTGTGAAATTGATCCTGCCAAGCCTAGTTCAGTGTCACTGTGAAGTTGGATTTGAGTAGATTTTATATATAATGTACACATAAGCAGATGACCAAAATGCATATGTTCAGAATATGTATTATCAGCAGACCCCATGTCATTTTTCAAATTATGAATTCAGAAAGTAGCAAAGTCCAAAAAAGAAAGCTGCACAGCATATTTTATTCCTGGATTGTTTGTCTTAGTATCCAAAGCTACACATGGATGTTAGCCAAGAAGAAAATTAAGGAAGCTGAGGTAACTTAGTCGTCAGTGATTTATTATATGATACATTGCAAATCTCCCTGGAGCCCCAATCCAGCAAAGCACTAAAGAATATGCCTTTTTGAAGTCAATGGGATTCCACATGTGCTTAAAGGGAAGCACATGCTTAAGTGTTTTGCAGGATTGGAGCCTTAAAGAAAGGGAAATTTGACTATGTTGCTGTTTTTCTCGATAAAACAGTTTTTCACTAGGAAGACCTTTTTCCTCAACACAAATCCGAAAATCTAGCTGCATTGTATTGACCAGTAACAAATCCTTGTTGAAATTAATTACTTGCAGTTCAAACCTGAATACAATTTATCAGTACAGTACAACCTGTGCTTTTGTCCCCTCCAGTTTTCTCCCTTACCAGTTGCAAGATTCTAGTCACCACAAAACTTCCTGTCTCTCTCATACGTTTTTAACTCCTCATGTCCAGAGCAGCCACCTGTGAAACAAACTTCTGACCACAGGCTGGCTTATGCAGCACCTGTAAATTATTCTGTGGTACCTGATAGGAGGAAAGCAACTCCAGGTGTAGCAAAAGAAGATGAGCTGGTCACTGTGTCAGGGAAACAGTGCCAATTGATGAAGATGCAGACTAACGAACTAACAAAGGAGCAGAGAAAGATGCTAAATGAAAAGTATGGAATATGAAAGACAATAAGTGTCATACATGAACATTAGAGCAGTAAGATTAGCAGGAAAATAGTAAAAGAGGGATCGCCCCCCCGTAGTTGTAAACAGATCCCACTAATTAGAAGCTGTTCACTATAATTCAGAGATTCTTAGGCCAGAAGGGACCATTGTGATCATCTAGTGTGATCTCCTGTATAACACAGACCATAGAACTCCCAAAATAATTTCGAGAGCATATCTTTTAGAAAAACCATCCCACCCTTAATTTAAAAATTGTCAGTGATGAATCCACCCTAGCCCTTGGTACATTTTTCCAATGGTGAATTACTCTCAACTTTAAAAATGTAGCATTATTTCCAGTTTCCATTTGTCAAGCTTTAACTTCCAGCCATTGAATTGTGTTATATCTTTCTCTGCTCGATTGAAGAGTCCATTATTTAATATTTTTTCCCCATGTAGATACGTGGAGCCTGTAATCAAATCATCCCTTAACCTTCTCTTCGTTCAGCTAAAGAGATTGAGCTCTTTGAGTGTGTCTTCTAAACTTTTATTCATTCTTGTTGCTTTTCTTTGAGCCTTCTGCAATTTATCAACATCCTTCTTCATAGCACTGAAACAGTGTTGGCTGAATTCTTCCACTTTTACTCATGTTGGTTAGTATCTTATTCCACAAGGTGATTCTCTGAAATCAAAGGGACAAATTGTGGAGTAAGGTACTACTCTTTGTGACTGAACGTAGCCTTGTCTACATGAGTGCTTTAAACTGTTAGATATAATAATGTTATTGTAACAGGGACCATAAGTACAAAACAAGACATTGGAGACAGCCAACTAGGTGGGAAAGCATGATTTTAAAACTAGCAATAGATGGCTCGAGAGCTGGAAAAAATGTTACTCTATAACCATCCAAATACAGCGTGATGAGGCTGTTGATGTCTGTGGGGAGACTTTTGTCTGTCCAAGATTTGTTTTTGCTATCAGCCCAAGAGCATATGGAATAGAGATGAAACAGAATTGTTTTTGTTGGTTTACCATAAAAACCATGGAAGCAATGGCAGCAGCAGATTCTTCGTAAATGGAGCATATTAGTGGTGGAAAGTGTCAAAAGAAAATCTAATGACTGTGGCACTAAAATGAATCTTCTTGATCAAAGGGATTCATGATGCATGACAGTTCTTTTAAGAAAATGTGATAACACCACAAAGGAAAATGAATTGAAATTGTTGCTGCTGACCATATAATAATCGGGCGGGGGTTGGGGAAGAAGTTTTTTTACTGAAGATAATTACAATGGAAATATTACTGTAGCAGCTACAATTCAAAATTAAAATGTTATGTCCAGGGGCACTATCAAAACGTAAATGAAGAATTAGTGACAACTGTTCTTTCTGACAAGCACCTTCAGCAAAAACATAGACCTCCCACAAGATTAAATGTATAATTAAAATGACAGGGAAGGGTGTTGTGTAAATAGCAATGACCCATGTGAATACGCTTATATTCTGCAGCTATGCTTTTAAGCTTTGGAATTCTGAGTCTGATGGAGCTCCAAATGAGACAGTTTCAGCCCAACTGGAAATGAGCTTAAGTATACTAGCTGGTTAAACAATGGGATCCTATGGGGTTTGAAATTAGTCAGCAGGCATTCACCTATCCTGACTGGAATATTTGAATCTCTGAATAAATTCTTCTCAAGGCAACTGTGCCAAAATACTAATGTTTTTCATGAGGAAAATATTGGATTTCATCCCAGTCTCTAAAAATGCGATTGAAAAAATTAACGTGTTTACCTTGGAAAGGAGATGAATAAGAGGGGACATAATAAAAAGAATATAAATAATGAATTGCCTAAAGAAGCTAGATTGGGAGCTTCTGTTAACTGATAAAAAGGAGAGCTTCGCTGAAATTAAAAGGTGGGAAATTCAAAACCAATAAAAAGAAATAATTTTCCACACCATGTGTGATTAAACTGTGAAACTCATTGCCCCAGGAAGTCATTGAAACTTAAAGCTGAACAAGAATCAAAAGGGGATTTGATAGTTATATGGATATCAAGGATATCCATATGTTATCATAATTAATTGCAATAATTTTGACAAGGCTATTAAACCTTGAGCTTCAGGTTTAAACCCAATCTTTAAAAATTAGAAATCAAGATGAGATCTAATGTAGGTTGTAGGAGGCAGATTCTTTCAGATCTACCTGCACAGAGTTCTTACAGCTTCCTCCAAAACATCTGATGCTGACCACTGTCAGAGACAGCATACTGGACTTGGACTGTAAATCCTCTGGGGCAAGGACTGTTTCTTTTTCTGTGTTTGTGAAGCTCTTAACACAGGTGGGCCTTAGTCTCTGACTGGGGCTCCAATGCAGCATGATAATACAAATGAACAAACATATAATAATCAGTGGACCCTGAGTCTGATCCAGGGTGGCATTTCTTATGTTTCTAAATGTGCAATAAATTCACTGCATATAATGAAGAACTAATTCTGGCTTCAGGCGATACAACTGGGAATTTAAGGCATTAATTCATTAGTATGTATGTCTATTCATTTACATTCAAATGATACTAGAGTAAATATTGCTAAAGCCTCATTATATATGACTGTTAATATTTAGAATTATACAGCTAATAAAATATTTGTTCACATATTTTTTAATCCATGAATGGCACACTTTGCCAGAGGGTTATCCAAAATTCCATAGTACTACGAGGCATAAAGTAATTCTCTTGGTTAAATAGCATTAGAATTTAGAACAAAATTGTGTCTTCCTTCAAAAATTCCAAATTAGTGGAGTTGAACCCTTATCTAAAGTCCTAGTTACACATTCATTGCTTAGATCAGATATCTCCCCACAATTACATATTTATCAATATTTCTGTTTTCTACTGAAACCTCTCAAAAATGTTCTGGAGCCACACATTCTCTCAATCCCTTTGGATACAAGTTCTTTCTATGAATAATTCACCAAACAATCTGCACTAGGACTCTGTAGTATAATAAAAGTTGATTCTGATTCTGTTCTTCCACAGGCTTTGTAAAACTGTCTTTGCCAGTAGAAAATGGTAGAAAGGAATACCCAGAAATATTTATTTTCTGAAGACAACAGCACTAGACTTAACATCTGCTGCTCAGCTCAGAGTATCTAAATGGGATAACTATAACTGCAGGCAGATATTAAAATTATTCAGGAAAACTTTCATATAATTGATTTCAAAGATGTCAAATGAACATGTTCTATAAGTGAAATGAATGTATGCTATATCTTAAGAGTAAGAAAATACCCCGAGATGATTATAGAACTGGGTACTTTTTCATTTAAGAGTCTCTGAGATTTCACAATGCTGTAAAAACCATTAGAAACATGTGTCTTTTCAACAACATGAAGACTCTAAAGACTTCCTTACTAAAGATAAAAGATGAAAGGAAATACTCTACCAGTGGGATCAAAGTCTGGAAAATAGTCTGGACAATTCTGAGCAGTGACTCTTCCAGCAGGTGTGTCATCCCAGCACAACCATCCATCCCAAGTTCGGTTGCAGAACAGACCTAGTCATTTAGGAAGAATGTGATAATTAATTAAAAGAAATGATCACACTTAACCCACTCTGTTCTACTCCCTCTCAGTTAAAAGGCTGTCCACTTGTTGCACAATACAGAGTTTTTCATGCAGCAAAACACAATTATTGCTACACTTTGAATTGCATTCAAAGGTAAGTTTTAATGTATGACTGCCATTGCTGAGATGTTGATGGTGGTGTCCTTCTTGCTGTAAAGTGATGGTTGAATTGAAAAGAACTTTCAGTATAGGGCCTGATCCTGCAAACCAGAAGTCCCAATTCAGCAATCCATTCGTATTCAATAAAGCATTTAAGCACATGCTAAAATGCTTAACTGATTTGGGGATTTAGTTACATTGGTAGCCACATGTACCTTCAGTTTCCCAGCACCTTTCAAAATCAGGGCCTGGTTGTGTAAAGCTGGAAACTTAAAAATTTAGTGGTTAAAGGCCACTTTAATATAGAAACCTGCATATTCAAAACAGTAATGGACAAACTGTGGCTTTTAAGTCAGAGCCCATGATTAGGACTTCTGATCTTACGTTTTAACCAATACACATCAATAAAAGCTCCCAAAGCTCCCAAAGCCAATCCAAACAAGCAAACAGAAAATGAAATTGGTACTTAGCTAATAAACACAGGAAAAACCATCAGAAATGGTAACTAAGGGCTTGTCTACACAAAGCTGTAATGTGGAGTACCAAGGTGTAACTTCTAAAGCACATTTTTAAGATCACTTGTATTCCTATTATCTAAGATTTCATGTATGTTTATTTTTCTCCAGCACATCTGTGTTGATAATGAACTACTTGTTCAGGTTATTATCAAACCAGGATGTTACTTCAGTGTGGGATAGAATTATAGACCCTCAGTTAGTTATGTTTCTTTCTGTAAAACACTCAATTGCCCTTCTCCAAGGGTTTGAGATATATTTGCATGAGCTTGAGGAATTAGTTGGGAAAATCAAAAGCAGAGAAAAATAGCAGAAGCAAAGTGCAATTTAAACACATTTCTGAAAGGCTCTGCAGTCTGGGCTGTATAGTAGACTGATTTTAATTTTTAAGACATTTGTCATGCCTTGAAATAAAAAAAAAAATGATTTTTTCAATATACCATACAGCCTTTCCTTCAAGGAAAACAACAAGATAATTGTTTTCTACTGGACGTATCAGATAGGCACATCTAAGTAATCACATAGAAAAGTGACAATTTGAAGAGAATAATGAATTATAATTGGCCCAGGAATAATACAATTTTGAAAATGAAGGAGAGGAAGGGGAAATGCTTCTCTTAATCACTTAGGCCAGGTCTACACTGCGGGAGGCGGGATTTGACCTAAGACACACAACTTCAGCTACGCAAATAATGTAGCTGAAGTCGACATATCTTAGGTCAACTTACCTCGTTGTCCTCACAGTGGCAAATCGACTGCTGCCGCTCCCCATTAACTCCTCTTCTGCCTCTCACGGCAGTGGAGTTCCAGAGTTGACTGGGAGAGCGCTCAGGGATCGATTTATTGCGTCTACACTAGCCACGATAAATCGATCCCCGATAGATCGATCACTACCTGCAGATCTGGCGGGTAGCGTAGACTTGCCCTTTTGTTTAGATTCTGTATTGCAACTTGAAGGCAGACTATGGTGGCTTTAAGCCACTTGTGCACCCTCCCAGCCCTGGGCTCCTTCAAGGGCTGGAGAGACTCCTGAAGTATACAGCTCTGGGGTTTAAGTTATGACAGTCTCTCTGGGTTGCCCTATGGGCTTCAGGGTGCATGGAATTGCTGCAGCCTTGCATGCTGAAGCCATGCTCCTGATGTATCCACTAAACTAGGGGATCCTCTCCTCAGAAGACAGCCTTATAGCTGACTTGTGCGATTCCTGCACCAGGGCAATCTGCTGACAGGGTATTTAGAGTCCCTTTATGCTACTCCAGGCCTTTTTTTTGAGGTCTAGAGGGTTGGACTGAGGGGTAAAGGTTTTTTTTCATATAGATTTTTCTTTATAGCCCCAAACTGAAAAAAAAAATCCTTTCATTCATGTTCAAATCATCTCAGTTATTCTCATCACCGTAAGTGGAAATTAGTCCCTGATCCTGCAAATCTTTAAACACTTGTGTAACTTGACTCACACACGTCCCACTGAAGCCAATGGAACTTTTTACATGAGTGAATCTTCACAGGTTTGCAGAACTGGGGCCTAATAGAATAAGCTGCTCATAATGGATTTTTTCCCTTACAGCTTAGCAATTAGAGGTTTGCTTTTGCTCTGACACATAAGGGCTTATATCCCTTAATGACTGGTTTATCCTATCTTATAGCTATGTATGTTCTCATTATGGACCTGAATCCTATGCCCATTGAAGCCAATGGGAGCCTTTTCACTGACTTCAATACACTTTAGATCAGACCTTGAACATCTAAATGTCAAATCATTTTTTGAATCTCACAGAGCTCAGTAATATCCTGTGGGCACAATAACATTTTGTGGTAATAAGTCCCATTGTTCACATATCCATTGTGTATAAAAATACTTTCTTTAATCCAATATAGATGTCAGAAATTTGTCAGCTTTCAGTTTCATCAAATTTCTCTTTGTTCTTGTATTATGAGAAAAACATATCTGATTTACCTTCTCTATACCATTCATTATTTTGTGTATCTTTATCATGTCCTCATTTAGTTGTCTCCTCTCTACCCTAAACAGTCCCAATATGTTTCATTTTTCCTCACATAAAATCTCACAATGCCTGTAATCATTTTATCACACTTCTCTGGGTTATTTTTATTTCCATGGTATCCTTTTTGAGATAAGAGTGACCAGAACTGAACACATTAATCCTAGTGAGGGCACTTCTGGATTTACATCATGACAGCATTGTATGTCCAATATTATTTTCCATTCCATTGCTTATACATCCCAATATTTTGTTTGCTCTTTTGACCCCTTCTCAATAGGACCAGCCCTATGTGTCTTGTGGCTCAGGATGGAAAATGTGCCCACTCTACCTCCAAAAGCACACACACATAAAAAAACTGAACCAAATAAAAACCCCACAACTCTCCGTATTGACCATGATTTGGTGCCCCTGAAACTTGGCAGCCAAGATGGCTGCCCACATTATCCACCCTTAAGGCTTGCCCTGCCACTCTGGCTTCAGCAAAGGTTTCATTGAGCTGTTCACCATAATGCCCATGACTGGATGGTTACATTTAACTTAGAACACAGAATACTTAGAACGTCTATGTTAATTTAGAACCCAGAAAGGTGTCAGTCAATAAACAAATTATGAAAAAAGGAAATGGCTGGTTGAAGCAAATAGAATGACATCTACATTGATGGAAGAGATTGCTATTCATAGTCTCTCTCTTTAAAGCATCTGTGTGGGTTTGATACTTGTGAAAGGTGCCGGACTGACAGCCCTAATGACTGATGTTCCCAAAGCATGAACAGCAACAATTCAAGCTTCACCACATTGCCAATTCAGGCTGTCTCAATAGTGTCAGGGAGGAATGCTCTCTAACGGTGAGAGGACAGTTCATTGTCCATGATCATTTGTAGGGCTATTTTCCCTAAAACTGATACAACGAGTGATACATTGGTATGATTTTGCAAATGCAGACAGTAAGATTATGCATAATAATTTTAGTACACAGAAAGTAATATTCCTTTACTGTTATACAGAAAACATGTCAATGTGCAATTACAGGTTTTTCTCCCCTCCTCCTCTTTTATTTTTACCTTTTTTTCTATATGGTGGATCTCTGTTCATTCTCTCATAGCATTTGAACTGAGAATCTATTATCTTCTGTCGTACTGGTGAATGTTCAGTTACTACAGGCTCTAATGTAGGATCAGTATAATTGACAGTAGAAGTAAAACTTGGAGCCATTCTCTGCAGAAAGGAAAATCTGTTAATGTAAGTGAGTAAAACCAGGAGGAGAAAATCAAAGACATGAGGTGCAGAAATCTCTATTATCCTTACTTCAAAGGCCTTTTATCTGCACATATGCTTAGTATTTTTTATGGAACTTTTTTCTTTGGCAAAGCAAATTGTAAATATAGTAGTTTTTCTCCACTATAAATGTAGCATTTTAACCACATTCTTTCCCTTAGACTAGGTAACATAAAGAATGATTAGAGACCCTGTAAAGGCTGAGAATCATTTCATTTGTTTTATTGGCCTACAGGTATTTTTTAAAATTTGCCCTCCCACAAGTTGCCACTTCCAGCTATCTTTTCTAGACAACGTATGCTTCTCCACTGTACCCAGCATTGTGTATCTTATTGCCACATCTTATAAATCAACTGAATGTTTCATATTCTGAGTGATCAAGCTGATGCCATACAGGAAATGCACTGAAGGCCAAAGAATTCAAACCTAAGAACCTAGGTCTTTAAATCTTTAGTTGGGCACATAAGTTAAACGTACCTGATTTTCAAAAGTGCCGAGTGCCTGTAGCCCCCTTTGATTACAATAGGCTATGGTGTGGCATTTATTTCACAGCACTGTGTAAGGGCAGGGCAGACTCACACTGCTCTACTAGAATCATGGAAAGACTTTCTCAGCCAGGCAAAATTTCTTCTGTGATGGGTCAGTGCTCATAGGAGTGCACACCTTGTTCCATCCATTAAGATCTGATTGATCCCTCTATTGCACCATACCAGCTCTGTGGGCCAGTCTAAAGAGAGATAACATGAGGCTTTCGTTCCTCTCCACCCGTTTTGTAATGTGCTCCTGATGGGAGGAGAATGGAACGAGCAGTTCCCATGCTCCTTTTCTTATTTGACTTCCTACCTCTCCACAGCAGCCATCACTTTCTGATCCATAGGGATATATGGGTGCTCAGCCCCTTTGAAAATCAGGCCACATTTATTTAAGTGCTTACATTTTATTTTGGAATGTAACTTCAGGCACCCAGAATTGAAAATGTAGGGCCCAACCTTTACTATTTTAGGCCTAGCTTTCCTTAGAGACTAGACATGCAAACCTGTTGGCTTTAACACAAGATTCCTTTTGACTGCACTGTGTTCTCAAAACCAAAACGTGTGTTTGGCTTTCCCACAAAGGATACCAGGAGTATGTTTTAGATTATATATACTCCATTTCTAGGTCACTCACACAAGCCTGAGGGGCTTTTGATGATTTAAACAGGCATTTATAGTTGTACAAATAGAAAACATGTCAATTTTCAATCCTATTTTAATACCACCCTATTGCTCCAAAATAATACTTGTTCCTTATTGCTCAAGTAATACCACAAACTATTGCATTCAAATGTTTGTTTCATTTAACACTACAAGATAATTTTTATATAGTTTTCATAACATGGACAGTGTGTTTGAATTACAGAAAGCAAAGATTGTATTTTATCACAATTCTTCTGTTTCAAGTTATTTCACTTTAGCCCTTTGATGATCCTATATCTAATTGAATTTACAATCTCATTTGCTACCAACATTTTAATTTTCACTAGCAAACCACTACCATTTGGAGTGCAAGGGCGACAAAGAATGCATTTTACTTCATTATAATGAGATAATTGTTTGAAATAAAACAGATGGAAATAGGAAGAAGTCTTTTAAATTTAGGTATTTATATTACACCCTTCACCCAGTGAGTGAGATATGTCTGGACAGTTCTGTTTGGATATCTCGATAAAAGTGAATTAAAGCGTATAGAAAGCCTAGAACCAAGAACAAATATGTGAATGTACCCCAGATTAGTGGAAAGGGAGTTGGACCCACAAAAGACCTTTCAAAGCTACATCAGCAACCACCAAATATCAAGCATCTGTCATTAGGACGGTTCAGAATGAGATCCATGGAGAGCTGATGTGACAAGGTGCAAGAGGCACTTGGGAGAGCCATGATCAGAATTCCCCAAAAAATTTGACACTTACACCAATTTTATACCAGTGCAACACCATTTAATTCAATGTTTCAAAGAGGTACTATTAAATTGTTCAATTGCTACAGCAAACCTCTACTTGTATTTTCTACGTTACTCCATGTAGCCGTTAATTTCAGCCCCACCCAATCTCAGTGTTGGAAAAAGGGGATGTTGCTGATTTAACTTATTTTCAAGGAGGAATTAACAAAACATTCAATGAGAGAGGAAGGCTGCAGAGGGATGGGATGAAAGAGTAGAGGAACGGGGCCTCCATATGGATGGCTTCTGTTTTTGGTGGCTTCCCTGCCATGCATGGAGATTTGGAAAAAGCTGCAGGTTTTAGAGGTAGAGCCACTTGATTGTTCTGTGCATAGAGTTTCCTTTCCCTTAAATCGGTTTTTTTGGAGAAGGGATGATTCGACCCCCCTTTTCGGACAGCACAATCAAAACCAATTCAAAGATTAGCAATACCAGAAGAGATTGAAAAGTTTGTGATCCTGAATTATACATGTTTATTCCACTAGATTTTTCCTTACAACTTGGAGAGCAATTCAAATATGAAATAAAAGGGGAAAATATAAATCTATATGTCAGAACAGTAAGAACATGTTAAGTAATTAAAAAAATCTTGCCATCTTTTTCAAACCCTTTCGAGATGATCTTGAGAGAGAGAGAGAGAGGATGGAGGCTACATATGAAAGAAACATAGTGTACCTTGAAATTAAAAGCAAGAAATGTTAGCAGAAAGGAAATGTATTAAAGATATCCTGTAGTACGTGAGGGCATGATGATTTACTATTGTAAAGCCATTTTTAAAAGGGATGATAGTCTTTTTGTGAGTAGGATATTTCTGAGAGAGAAGACATTTTATTCTTGAAGAGCAATTTTATAAATTGCCACACACAAAGGGACTAGGCCCATTCCCAAAGAAGTTAATGGCAAAAATCTCCTTGGGTGTATAGTTAAAGGAGAACACTTTGCTCCGTGGTTGTTGGTCTTTGCGTGTGTGGCAGAAGGGTGTGTGTGCAAATGGGATAAGAACTCACACCCTGCTTTGTTAATTTTGTATTTAGCACAGTACTTTTTATCTATATTATCTATGTTTTAAATTAAGCTGCAATGTAACAAATGGGACTGTATTCTCTAGTCATTAGAAAATGCAAAGGGTGAATCATGGCTCCATTAAAGTCAATGGCAAAATTCTCACTGACTTCAATAGGCCCTAGATTTCATCCAGAGAAATTAAAAACACAGAGGTGACTTTCTCATGATAATCTTATAAATAGAAACTGTCTTATGGAATATAGTAAATCTTACCTGTGTTTGGATAAAAACCAGAACATTAACATTTTGATACAATAGGCCCAGAGTCTCAAAGGTACTTATGCTCCTAACTTCTATTGATTTCAATGGAAATTGGAAGTATAATTACCTTTGAGGATCTGGCCAGTAGTCACTGACATAAGTTAAGTTTTGTTCTTTTAGAGCACAATGAGCATTTGCAAACATCAGCTGTGCACAATTTATTTGTGCATGCATACTTTTGAAAATCTGACCACAGTTTTGTAAGTATGAACAGTATTTTTTCTCTCTTCATTGTCTCTTAAAATCAGGTAAAAAAATCTGAGGATGAAATGTGAAAAATACACTTGTAGAGCTTTAGTCTTTTCTATAGTGTATAGGAGTATAGCAAGGTGCACGGCTCTCTGGGCCTGACAAGGAGGAACCACTGCCTACACCTTGGTGGGTAGAGCCAGGCCAGCCAGGCCTGCCCCTCCAGAAGCAGAGGGGCAGGATGGGAAGTACAAAAGGTGGGCCCCGCATCTCGGCTGGCTGGAGCTGGTGAAGGAAACAGATGCCTCCCACCACTGATGGGGCTTGTGCCCAGCTGGGACCTCTACAGCACAGAGGACTTGAAGGGACTGCCAGAGCTGCCAGCTGAGAGGGGCACTGAGGAGCTGTTGGGACTGTCACTAGCTGTGTTCCTTGAGGAGATGGAGGACACACACAAAGTGAAGGTACCCAGTGAGGGGGTCATAGGAAGCAGTCCAGGAACACCAGAGAATAGTCTGGTTGTAGTGAAAGAGTGCTGGTTAGCATGTTCTAGTGGGATCCCCATTGCCCCAGTGGCAGAGAACTCCACCACTGTTATGGCCCTGGAATGGGACCCTGTGGAGTAGGATGAGCCTGAGTCCTCTCTACCTGCCGCTGGCAAACCCCACACCTTCCCTCTTTAGGCCAAGAGGCCTGTGTTTTGTCTGCTGTCTGCCTGATTTAGGACATCAGGCAAGAGACTGTTTGGTGCACCACCCTGCCTGAGGGCCCGAGCCCCAAGACTGTGCACTGCTCTGCCCTGCCTGAGGACCAGCCTGCTCTGCCCTGCCTCTGGGTTAGGGACCTAGACTCTCTTCTGCCTGGCTCTGCCTAGAGGGCTAGGGCCTCAGAGGCTGCTAATTCCTCTTTAAGCCATCTTTTCCAGAGACATGGAAGCAAGGAGGTGTGGCCTCCCTCCAGGCCTGACGGGGAGGGACAGATATGGGCTTCTACAAGGAGCTTATATTGCACCCACAACTCTGATATTAAATGGCTTTATTTAAAGACCACTGAGGTCAGTGGTGGTCTTTTCACTGACTTCAGTGGGTTTAGGAACAGACCCTACGTGCTGGGGCTTAATATATTTAATAATCTAGAATGAGGAGACGTATTATTATTGCATCCTCAATTCTTCTTTTATGAGGTTTCTTAAATATGATAGACTGCAAAATAGGGGTTATGTATCTTTGCTCCTTATTTGCATACACAGAAGCTTTAAAGTCCCTTGGGACAAGTAGGGAAAGTGACTTTATTCATAGCATCCAACAGTCAACTCTTCCACAGCTATAGGCTCAGATACACATATAGGTTCTACATACAGGTCACATAGGCTCCTATCCAACTCCAGTTAACCTCAGTGGGCATTGGATCAGGCTATTAGTTCCTTGGAGAAATTATCAAGAAATTTGGTTAGAAATGTACATTTGGAAATTTACATTTGGAGGGTTGTAATTGGGTATATTTGGAATTAACCGTAAGATGCTTTTTTCTAACATCTGTTATAGCATAAATGATATTTTACAAGACTAAGTAATCTTTTATTGATTAGTATCTGCTATACTGTGTGGGTTTGTATTTTCCACAAGTCCATTACTATGTATTGAAAAAATTTCCCAGCCATCAATTATTTCAAATGGAAGTACAAATAATGTCGATATGTACAGTAAAGTAGAATACCCTGTGCATTACAAATTATTCTTTATTAAAGAGAAATAAGTAATTCACAACTTCATAATCAGAACATTTGGCATATGGCATTAGTGCTCAGTATTATTTCTTCTGAAGAAAAGTGCTTAAGTGATGTCCCATGCAGCAGTTTAGCAGCCGTACATATGATGTCACTCCTAAAAGTCCAAGTAAATGACGTCATACATACGACCACCAAGCCACCACTCAATAAATGACAGTTATAAGAAGATAAATTATCATTTTGAGTAGAGTGCTGGGGATACTGATGATCTCTTTATACCTAGAATTGGTAATGTAATTAATGCATGTATTATTTGTCCGACTCTATGAATTCTTAAATACAGGTAAATTCATCTGTCTTATCAATGCAAATTACTCATTGTACAACACGGACTCCAGATTAAGGAAACATAAAATATAGTTGTTTCAGAAACTACTTCATGTGATGAACAAGTTTCTAAAAAGGCCCCATTCCATCATTAGTAATGATAAACACATAAAAAGTACTGTATAAATTATTGAGTCTAAGTGACACTTAGGATCAAGCGGTATATATTGAATCACTTTCTTTTCTTCCATCTGTCTTTTTTCTAAATTAAGTATAGTAAATTGGCAGCATCTAATGTCGAGCCAAGAAAAATATTTTATGAATTTTGGCCAAGTCAATAATTTATTATTATTGGTTCTGGTGGCTGAAAAATACCCTCCAAATTCTTTTTTAAATTGCTATGTACAGTCACCACTATATGGATCACTACATTCCTATCCTTTGGTACATCCAATCTTTCAGTGAGAACTAAGCACAACTCAGCATGGGTTACACAAACCATCCAGAAGCTTGAATCTGGTCCCATGTCTCTTCACAACTACTAATGACAGGATTGAGCATGCTTTAGGAGGGCAATTAATGCACGGTACTCTCAGTGTTATAGAACATTATAATCATTTCCTCCCTCTTTTAACATTTGTTTAACATGAGTAAAAGAACTTTGAAATATTTAATGTTAGTTCCTCACATGCATACCTCGAACATTAAAATTCTTCTAATATTTAGCTAGCATTAAAGCAGCATAGAAGGTAGTTTTTATACTGCGATACAATGTTGCTTACATCACTAAAGTTGGCAGGTTTTTAAATAAGCAAGGGACCACCAATAGCGTAATGGGAAGACACTGTAATTTTAGTGAAAAACAACTTTTCTCTTCATTAATATTTATTATACTACTTTTGCGAGGCAGTCCCACAAACCTGGCTCACATGGGGAATCCTTATTTATATGAGTCGCCCAACGGAAGCCATGGAAGACTATATTTGGCCTTTTGTTGCAAAGGAGCTGCTGTAGACCAATCAACTTCACAATGACATTAATTATTTTAATTTTTAAATTTTGAAAGCAGAGCTTGAGCCAAAACTCTGGAGCATCCCTTAATTTGAGAATTTACCTTTTTTGGGTACAGGCAGGCTTTTGTTTAATAAAAAACGGTACCCATTTTGTTTGCACCACAGTTTGAAAATGCTAATGCAGAAACACTCTCACCGAGTCTAAACTATAAAATATTTATTTGCCTTCAAGGGGAATACTTGTGTGAGTAAGACTTGTACGTTTGAGCCGCAGTTGCTTACAACTGGCTAGCAATATGTCGCTGCAAGGTGGAATATTCACTTTAAAGCAATTTTTTCAAAGGCAACAGCACAGATAATCAGATCCTGCTCCTTCTGAATAGATCTTAGGGGAAAAAAGTAAATAGTGAAGAGATTTAAAATGATGATTCACTCCTTATTGCATTTATTATGAGAAGCTTCCACATGTAATATATGAGGCAGTCCAGTGAGATCCATTTTCTTCTGAATAGGTTGGCCGGTGGAATTCTGTCCTATATTTTCCTCAAGAATCTGCAGAATTATACTCTGTGTACAATATGTGCTCAACCAATTCTGCTATTTTTAAATTAATGATTAAATCAAGAGTGGATTCTTTTACCTTTTTTCAATAACGTTAATGTATAGTAAAAATTGCTTTGCACTTTAAGAATTATACAGCACCAGCAAAAATGGAAAAGCCCTCTCAGCAGAAAATAATTTAAGGAAGTTATATATATTTTAAGTGTGAGGTGGCACAGAGCCACCCAAAGAATCTCTGATTGGATAGAGATGGTGGAGAGCACTGCCTTCCAGAGATCCTGCAGGGGCTGCCTCTCCTATTGTGGGAGTGGGATGGCTACAGGAGATTGGCTAACAGACTGAGGGAATTTCACTGGTGGTGATGAGTGTCTTTCTCAAACAAAAACAAGTGGCTGGTTGCCCCTGTCTTGAATTTCATTACCGTGGAGGCTGTCACTCCAAAACCAAGAGAGAAGATTGGCTGGAGGTCACATGGGTGACTCTAGCCAGTCAGCTAGCCCCAGGAGTAGGGGTTGGAAAAGATGCTGCCATTGTATTGGCAGTTTTATTTTTGGATTAAAATAGAGAGCAGCTGGATGGACCCTGGAGCCATAGCAGCGGGTGTGATCCAGAGAACAGATGGACTCAGTTGAAAACTCTGGACCAACTCGTCAACAATGGGGATGGAAGATTCAGAAAACATGAATCGGTACTCACTGTTCAATGAGTTCGTAGCATATTCTAGCTTCAGTGACTACAGCAAAGCATTGGGTCTTACTTCACTTTGGGCTGGGGCTACTGGAACTCTAAATCAGGTCAATGAACATTAATCTATATATTTAGATGTGGAGGACTGGGTACACTGTATTGTTGCTGGGGAGTGCATGTATAACTTCCCATAGGGGGTCTTCTCTCACCATTGCCTCTGATATGGATTGAGGACTTGTCCTGGTTATATAAAAGTACTGATTTATTGCTTAGAGCAGTGATCATTCCTGGGGTTACCTCCTTCCTCCCCAAGGGGGAGGATGGGTGATGCTTGCCAGGGAAAAAAGAGTTTATTCCTCACATCTAGATTAAGATCTGGAATACACTCAACTAAGTCCAGATGTCCCCCTACCTGGCAAGTATCATCATGGGGCAGGAACTGGGGAGTTTAGGCATGAAGTCTTGGGACCATGTCAAGTCTGGATCCCTCAGGCAGCCCACCCAATTCCAGTGATGATGACATATCCTATGGTGACCCACTGAATGTCCTGGTTTATGGGGGATGATCAAACCAGCTTCATGGCTTTCCAGGAGGGGCTAGACTCTGCATTTCAAATATAACCAAAGCAACAGAAAGCCAGGGCCCTGCTCAGCCAGCTGTGGGGAGCTGCCTAAAGGAAGTAAGGATAGAACATAGCTGGATGACCAGAAAGACATTGTTGAAAATATTTTTAGGCAGCTAGGGGAAGTTTTCTGGCTTCTGACTTCCCCCACGAACAGATGAAGCAGTTGTGACAGATTTCATGACACAGTTTTATTCTCATACTCAGAAACCCAAAAGATGCTAAGTGAGTTTGCCTTGAACAACAACCCACCAGTCCATCACAAAGATGAATCCCTACCTGGCCCAGATCGTGGAAGAGCAGCTGACTGGATGATAGGCAGAAGGGGCCTATAACCCCCTTGTTCTGCAGTCACTGTGCATCTTGCTGCCCCTATGCCCAGACATGGGCTTTAGAAATTTTAAGGAGAAGGTTGCTCAGGGCTTGATTCAAAAAGCCTGATGGGGGCTAGTGCTTGACTGCCACCAGACATAAATAAATTATATTCAAAATTGTGAAGGCTGTAATGATGAAAGAGGAGCAAATGAGTGGTACCCTCATTCAGATGGCAAATGTCTCAGTAACAGGACTACAGAAATTTGTCACCATTATATAAATTTTCCATCATATAGCAGTTTACACAATTATATACAATTACACTCTGCTTTTGATTCTGTCACACTGCTTTACCCATGATTAATTTGATTTCCTTGTTTTTAAAATGACAAACATTTCAAGAGTACATGAACCTTTCAGAATCTGACACAGCCCAGACCTTCCATGTACAGTGTAGTCACTGAGGAATAATGGCTTTGTGAAAGGTTTGGATTTAATGACCCTCCATCAAGGATTTTAATAATCAAAAGACATTTATGTAAAATACAATTTTGGTCTCATTGGATCTAAATCCACTGAGTAGCCTTAATCTGGAGCAGAATCATTTGATGGTTACTGAACACTTTGCAGCTGAGCCTGCAGAGAATTACAGAGAAGGCTCAGGAGAGAAAGCTTACCCCACTGTGCCCCCTTTTAGGGGGTAGGGCTGACACTGCAGCCTGCACACATGCTGCTGGCATCCGTTTGCAGGTCACTCCAAAAGTGGGTGAGGGATGACTCCTTCCTCCTTTTTAAAGCAAAGCTGGCCAGCCACAAAGGGGAACACATGGTCCTGTTTCAAACCCTCCCCCCTTCTTGCATGTTGGAGCTGTGGGAGACATTGTGCCAATGCTCCCTTCTTCTAGTATCCCCACTGGGGTAGCTCTGCACCAGCACCAATGCAAAGATGTCTAATAGCCTCAGTAGATCCACAGCTATCAAAGTATGATGATACACTTTCCTCTGAACAGAAGGCTTTTATTGTACATGTATACTTAGTCTTGCCATGAGTTTAGGGGACTGGGCTAGATGACCTCTTGAGGTCTCTTCCAGTCCTATGATTTAGCTTACAGCATATGGTCACTTCCTGTTTATAAGGCAGTAACTGAATCCTGGACTAATGAACTCTGAGGCCAAGTTAACAGAAACTATTTTTCTAGTGAAATCTGCACTCCCTTCTCCTCCATCTCCCCTCCCCAGTTACAGCCACCCCCCTCTACTTCACCTTGCTCTTCAGAAACCCATAACTATTAATCACTATTTTACTAAAATACAATCTCTTTCAGTTCTCCTTGATCTTCTCCATGATCTCCCTTCTCAATATCCCTCATTTCACCTTCCCACAACAACTCCTCCGGCCGCTCTCCACCTCCTCTCACCCTCTCCTAAAAGCTAAATGGAAAGAGGCCTGTGGATCTACCTCTTTGCTGTGCTAGTTTTAAGGAAGCGACGGCCACAGGGGTTTCCAAGGGACATGACACCAGAGAGGGATCAGGAAAGAAGAGAGTCTTTGGAAACTGTCATCAGGCTATGTCCTTGAGCAATGTCTCTAATCTGTGCTTAACACATAGTCTGGTCCTACCTGCACAATTTATGGGTGCAGTTCAAGAGCGCTGATGGATGTTTCATACAAGTGCGCTTCAGTTATCTGTTAGAGCAGAGGAGGAGGGAGTAGAATAGAGGTGAGAGAAGGGGGAAGGAAGGAGAGTGATGAGATTAGGAAAAAAGGATAAAAAGGACTAGAGAGAGGGAAATTGAAAGAGGAGATGGGGGGCAGCTAACAATTAATTTTAAAAAATTGATTATTGGAGAGGATGGGCATATAAACCTTCTTCAGGGACTAGGAGGTTCATGCCTAGCTATGAGGAACTGGTTAGGCTGAGAGGATGAGGAGTGGGTGAGTAGTGGAGGCAGCCATATAGGCCAATGAATGGTTAGTTCCAATAGCAGTATCCATTCACAATGCAGGGTGACCTTACATTCATTGAATCACTGTTCAGCATCCTTGTACTTAGACTGGCTAAGATTAATTCCAGTTCAGGACAATTATTTATAATTTGAGTGTTAAGTGAAGTCCAAAGAAGGAGTTTAATCAGTGTCAGAGGTACTTTATAGCATTGACATCAACACTATTCTTACTGCATATTTAGAATACAGAGTCACTCACTCACTCAGTCATTCAATCCTCACTCTTTCCTCTCTGTATCATCAAACACACACTGATTTTAGGGCATACTATATTTCTGAGAGATTTCTTCTGCCAGTAGCTTTACTATTCTTGTTTCAAGTTTTTATCAATTGGACACCCATTCCTTGTCCTCTGTGTACAACAGCAATAGTGTAGACTTGAATTAGATTTCAGAACATTTCTACTGGTTTTCATTTGTCACGTATCAGAAGCTGTTCATTTCTCTTTTACTTACAATTAGAAGCATGATCAGTAAGAAGCAACTGTGAGTTGTTTTTTCCATTGTGGATTCTTGCTTCGGTGATACGTTTCTGCTGATCCTTCTGGGAATTGAACAACAACAACAAACATATATTAGACCTTATTTATCCAGGGCCAGTTGTGACAATTTTCCTGCCCATTTGGTATCCCGTTCAAAGTTTTTCATGTGTGTCTGAATATGTTTATGACTGCACTGAATACACTGAGGAGGATTGTTTGTTTTCATGTCTGTCTCTCTTTGTCTCTCATGTCTCTCATGTCATGTCTTTCCATCTGGAGGGAATTTCATTTTTATCCTTTGCACTTTTTAAAGCTTAGTTTTTATAAAAACTATGTGATTAAAAGCACATTGCAGTTTGGAGGAAAAAGCTGAGCCAATGTCAGAACATCCCTTTTTGACAGTTTTGAATTAAACATTTCAATTTTTTGTTTTGAAATTATTTTTATTTTAGAATTTTAAAATTTGTTATAGTGTTATAATAGAAGACAAAAAAGTCAAACTGAAAATTGTTTTGATTTTTTCAAAATGAAATGTTTTGATTGATTGGAAACAAATTCCCCTTCCTACCCTACCCGACCCCAACCCCAACTTTTTTTTGTTGAGAATTTTGAAATATTCAGTTTGCATTCAAATTCAAAACAAAAACAAAATCAAAAATTGAGATCTCATCATCCTTCACAAAACAGAATATCAATCCTCAACACAACACTTTCCTGGAGATGATTCTTAGAAAGGCCTTAGTGTCTCAGAGAGGAACATTATCAGAAGCAGCATTTCCCAATAATTCCTCAAAGCCAATTGGGTCCTTTGGGTGCCTGCACAATACCATTGTTCAATAAAGAATAACAATACTTAATAATAAAATAATAATAATATCAATAGACAAGTTTATTTCAAATGCTGCTGGCAACTTTATTTATGCAAGTCTTTCTGCAGTACCACAGATAACCTTCAGATATTGTAGGAAATTGACCAGGCATTCACACCTGTATTAGACTGAGATCAGTTCTGCTGAAGTCTTGGGACATTATCCTGCAAGACTCCACATATCTGGAACGTCCATAGACAGCAGTGGGAGCTCTGAGGCAAAAGGTATGCAGGATTTGACCCTTTATTGATTTTACAGCTAGTGAGCACATACAACCACTCACATGCAACAGTGCATCAGCATCAACACTGTAACTAAGTCACTCATTTCCAAGCAGTCTCCCATGAAATATATTATCATCCTCTGGGGTGAAGGAATACAAATACAATACTTTCTAATCTAAGAAAGAAGGGGCAGTGGCTTTCTAGCTGGCTGCAGTGAACAACTGCCACTTATATTACCCTTGTGTAGCAATCAGAGACATTAATATAAATGACCCATACGATTTAAAGAATTTTTTAAACATATATGTCCTGATTCTTCCTCGTCTCGCCTCTCGTGTTGTGATTTACAGCTACGCAAAGTAAATGGAAAGTGGGTATAAATTGCTACCAAATCAGAATGCGAGTATTTTATCCCTACTTTTCTCAGGTGTGAATGATTACACAAGGTAAAAAGCGATAGAAAACTAGCCCAAAGGCAGCATATTTGTATCTGATAAGATATAGTCCATTTGAACCGGAGCCGTGTAAAGGGGAAACCTAATATTGATGCAAAAATTTTTATCGATAAAATTATTGTAAATTTATTTTTATAGAGTTAGATCATTACAACCTGCCTGCTCCTTTATTGAATTTCAAGAGATACCTATAATTATTTTTATACCCATCATGCTTGGAGAGTATAACACCACATGCTCTATTATGAACTGTCAGGCTAATTTAAAGAAATTCCAGGAGGCTTCTGCTTTGTGTCAACTAGTAAGAGGCTCCTAAAGAGTCAAATACGATAACACTCTCAGTCATAGAACACCTGTGTGTTTATACAGTTTCTAAAATGCAGTTTTTATAACTTCTACCTTGTTTTAACGCTATGCTATTTCCTTTTATGTTATGCTTTGAAAATGTGTATAAACTTTGGTTATTGTCCTTTGTACAGAACATTTAATAAGGTGTCTTTAGTACCAAGTTGTAAATATACTGCAGATGACAGATTGTAAATCCAAGGACCATTTTGGTTAAAAGACAACTAGATCACAAGGGGTTTTATCAAAGAACTCAGTACAACTGCTTAAACAACTTCCTTACCAAACTCCAGAGGGCAGGAGCCATCGCTCCAGAGATGGTGAAGATGAGACAATGCCTTCTCACATGGCTATTTAAATTTAACACTCTTTAAAAATGAATAAGTTTAAAGATACTATTTTGAGAACTGAAGGCTCTTATGGCTGACATAAGGATGCTTGGACTTTTGTGAAGAAGAATTTGAACTCTTATTAAATCCCATGAAGCTAAAGGGATCTCAGAAAATGAACTGAGTAAAAGTAAAAGTTAAAACTCTAGTTTTAAAGATGTTCTAAGCCATCTACCAGAAAGACAAAGGAAGTGTAACAATAAGTTGAGCAAAAATTACACCTCTGCTGCATATGCATTAACAGACTCTACATTCATGAACTGAAGATGTTATCAAGACCAACCCACAAAGGTACTGAGCTAATGAAAGGATGACTACAGCTAATCTGAATCTAATCAAGCCTGAAAGAGCAACTGCAAAATAATAGCTAGGAAGAACAACAGAAGATACAACACAGTACAAAAAACAGCCACTGTTCTGCAATATGATGACATCCAAGGCTACAGCATTGTCGGTGAGGCAATTGTAAGGCACTGGCAAGGAATTAGATTTAAATGTTTCTTGTAATGATGCTGAAATACTTTTGTAACTTAAGATTGTAACAGCTTCGCCTGTTAAATACCAGATTGTTTAGATTATGTATTTCTGGAGAGGAGACATAGGTTAATCTTTGGTAAACAGAGAGAAATAGTAGGATTTAATTCAGATTTAAGTGTTTTGATATTCATTAATTTGCCTGTTTTAAGACATCTCCCTGAATGGCTTTTTTGAGCAACTAATGCAGCTTCACAGGACTTATTCATATTACATTATAAATTGTTTAGATTATTGAGAATAAACCATACAGGACTCACCTGCTCTTAGACAAAATTGTTTTGCCCATCAACAAATGTTTTTGCTATATATGATATAAGTCTAGACTCACTATCAATTTGGAGTAAAGTACTTTGGTTCCCCACCCAGAGTAGACATACTCTCAAAGGTATAATCTCTGCTGAAAGCGCTCTACGAAGAGACATACAGAAAAGAATACAGTCAGTTTTTTTTTGTGTTTTGTTTTATTTTTCCTTTCTTTAATAGTAGAACAGTTGTAGTTAGCATTTATGATTATCTTGCTTGTTCCCAAGGCATGGAACAAACTTCATGTGACTAAAATACTGGGAGTCATATCTCTGAACTGGCGTTGAGACAATTATTAGGGTTTGGCCTCCTATTTCTTTGTTTTCTACTCTATAAATTATAGTCATTTTTGAGATAAAATGCCTTGATGCTCAACATCTTGAAAACCTTCCCTTTCTACCTCACAGCAGAGACAACTGCTCAAGAGGTGACATGTTGGGTAATGACCACAGAAATAATGTTCAATCACAGCATATTTTTCACATATTTGTGTTTGATCAGGAATGCCAAACAAATGAATGAAAGCAAACAATGGTGTAGTTAGATCAGAGGTTAAATGCTTACAATTTTTCCCCTACAGCTTTTCCCAGGCATGTGTTTGTTCAAAATTGCATCATCAGAAAATTGCATCATCAGGTCTGCTGGCTTTATGCAAAATTAGAAAAGAAAAGGATGTGTAGTATTCATGTATATACACATACTTATGTGATTACGCTATGCTAACCAGCAAACTGCCAATCTTGACTGTAATTCTCCATTCTTTCTTTTGTGTTCATGTACCACCTACTGCATTGATGGGAATGTGGTACACAGTAGACAAATATTTTTCCATGTATGTAGCATAGTTATTTTTAAAATATGCTTTTATTGTTAAACAGTTAGCATCATGACAATGTATTAAAAATAAAAAACTCCATATTATGATCTAATTAGTAGAGACCATGTGAACAATTAATAATGATTATAGTTAAAAAGCTAGTTTTTGACCAATAGGTTTCAAAAAGTGATATCTATGATACCACCATTTCCACCTGTATTTAGCACTGGAAAAAAATTTACATTACCTAACTGTGTGGTGACTTGATTAAACCTGTCTTTTAAAATGATTTCCTAGTGAGACTGTGGACACACTTTCTTACATCTTGAAAGAAGTATTTTTAAAAGTTTTCATTCTCATCTCTCCTCCTAATTAAAAAGGCTGATTGCAATACCTTTATATATCCATTTCCTGCTTTCTGCTTCCTATTTCCTCTGGTGATTGTGCTAAAACATATTGGATTGTAAATGAGTAAGAAATATTTCCCAGACTAAATCTTTTATAATCTTTCTTGTTATGCTCAACAGTGACTGCACCTCATAAAACCCCAGTACCTATTTTCATCTCTTTTTCAGACATCTTTTCCAAGAGCATTGACTTCTATAAGCCAAGCATGAATGATTTTGATGCAAGACTGACAGTTCTCCCATGCTCTTCTCCTACAATTGACTGAGAAAGAATTTTAGGGTATGTCTACACTACCTGCTGGATCGGCAAGTAGTGATCGATCTATCGAGGATCAATTTATCGCAGCTAGTGTAGACATGATAAATCCATCACCAAGTGCTCTCCCTGTCGACTCTGGAACTCCACTGCTGTGAGAGGTGGAAGCGGAGTCGACAGGGGAGCAGCAGCAGTCGACTCATCACCATGAGGATGATCAGGTAAGTCGACCTAAAATACGTCGACTTCAGCTATGCTATTCTCGTAGCTGAAGTTGCGTACCTTGGGTCAACCTCCTCCCAATGTAGACCTGGCCTTAGAGTGCCTCTGAACAAAAAATTGTTGGATATGATCAAGACCCATATGAGCGCAGAAACAATGAGGACACAATAACTCAGGTAGAGCTTACAGCCTTACTTTTATTAAAGGATAATAAGAAAAAAATACTAATGATAAAAAAAGCAGAAAAAATATGAATGCCAGTAAAAATGTCATCAGTGTATTAATGTCAACTATTTTGGAGTGGTAGAATAAAAGAAACAGTCAAAGTAGCATAAGATAGTAGGACAGAGGTTAGCAGTATTGTAGCAGAACCAGAGGAAGGAATATGGCAGAGCGTGTCTGTTGCTTTAAGAATGCTTAATGGAGATAAAAGGGATTTAGGTAGAGCAATGTTGGCCATTTATCACATGATGAGTGAAATTAGACACGTTGCATGAATGCAAAAAAGATTATTAATTATTCCACAAGGCAATCTAATTCCTTGCCTCCTAGCATTACTGTGAAAGCTATGGCTTAAAAGCCACCATCATGTTAGTATAAATTAGCCAGAATGGGCTAAAATTCCAAAAGGCCTTAAAAGTGCCTGCTATATTTGCAGGTACATATCTAGCAATGGTGCTTGCATAAAAAGTAATTAGGTGTGCAATTAACTGATATGCATGAAAAGATAAGTTGTGTAAACCCAAAATATTAGGCCAGATCCTCAGCTGGTATAGATCATTGACTTCAATGGAGTTGCACAGAGATATGACAGATTAGGATTTGAATCACTATGTGCAAAATTAAAGTGATCCTTTCAAAATACAGATCAATCTGTCTGAGGGCTTGTCTACACTTACCAGGGGATCGACAAGCAGCGATCAATGTAGTAGATCTAGTGAAGACCCACTAAGTCAACTGCAAATCGCTCTCCCGTCGACTTCTGTAGTCAAAATGTAACCCTTCTGCCCATCAGAGTTGGCAGCAACAAGGGCCGGGTTCAGTATCCAGGGGTTCCATTCCAATAGCACAATACAAAAACCGGCTCGAGCCCCCACCCAGTGACCTGGGACAACCATATACCACTCTTCTGGGTGTCTGTAAGAGACAATACTTCCCCTCTCGCAAGCACAGAGTCTGAGTGTACCAAAGCCTTTTAATAACAGGGAGAAACAATGTGGCATTATATTGGGGAAACACCACAAACAAGGTTAATAAACCAAATCATGAACCAGAAGCCCCCCTCCCAGCAACTAGGCCGTGGCCTTCCCTTTGGCTCTTGAGTTCCACAACCCCAAAAGTCACTCAATAGCCCCAAAAGTCCAACAGCCCAAGAGTCTCTGTTCTTGGTCAGTGCAGAGTTCAAAAGTCAATTGGCAGAGTCTTACCTCCAGCCTGGGTGGAATTGGAGGGTAGGGCACGGGGCACCTTACGTGGTCCGAGGCCAACTGCACCGCCTCTCCGTGAGGTTCCGCTGCAGCTCTCACCGCAATCGGCTCTGCTCCGCTCCGCTGGCTGTCCCACGAACCGCTCTGCCCGTTGATCCGCTAGCTGCTCGGCTAGCCAACACACAGACAGCTCTGCCGCGCCGGTCACTCTGCCTGCAGCACCAACGCCTCCGCTAGTCAACAGACAGCTCTGCCGCACCAGTCAATCTGCCCGCAGCACCAACGCCTCCGCTAGTCGACAGACAGCTGTGCCACGCCGGTCACTCTGCCCGCAGCACCAACGCCTCCGCTAGTCGACAGACAGCTGTGCCGCGCCAGTCACTCTGCCCGCAGCACCAACAACTCCGCTAGCCGTCCTGCTAGCCGATACGCAGACTGCTCTGCTGCACCAGCCACTCTGCACTTTTCTCAGGCCCCCCTACTTAAGACAGTGCTCAGTGATTTCTTTAGCTCTTAGGTGATTTCAGCTCTTAAGTGATTTCAGCTCACAGTAGGGGAGCCTTAGTGCAGGTGCACCAGTGAGCCCAAAGCAATTGTCAGCTCAGCAGCCTGAAACCAGGCTCCTAATGGAAGCAAAAATTCAATTCTGACATTCCACAGTGGAGAGAGGCAGGGGGCAATAGGCCTGGGAGGCCCTCAGACAGAGCCCTCACCAAAAGATATAGGTGCTTGTCCACCACCTCTCTCAATCTCACAGTGTTCTGAAAACGCATGGCCCTTGCCCAGTGAGTGCTACCTAGATGATGGCGAGTCCCTCCATCATAACAAGGGCCAAGTACATGTCCATAGTCCTTCATTCACATAATCACAGTAACATCACTTTATCATTCCTGCCCCAATAACATAGAAACTGGGGCTCCCTCATCAGCCGAAGTGGCCATGTGGGCTGCTGTGGGCTCAGGCTAGGCGCAGTGGGTGTGTCCATGCAAATTGATCAGCCCCAGACTTATTTTGCAAGGCTCACTGCGATTCCCATAGTTCGCCACCAGATGTCAGAATATATCTCATTCCTGACACTGCTTACACACCCAATCGAGAAGAATAGGACATGTTGATGGGAGAACATCTCCCATTGACACTGCATAGTGTGGACCAGTGGAAAGTAGATCTAAGCTACGTCGATTTGAGTTATGCTATTCACATAACACAAATTGCGTAGCTCAGATTGAATTTCCCCTATAGTGTAGACACGGTCCTAGTATTTCCCAGTGTCCAACACCATAGTAAATAATCCACATATATGGTACTAATATTATCTATTTTAAAAAGACAGATGTAAGAGAGTTAAATAAAAATCACTAAATAAACCATAATTGATATTACAGTAAGTTATTTTTATATTAAACCATCATTGAGTCCAAGAGCTCTTGCAGAATGTGACTTTCATGCCTGCTTTTGCAACTAACTTTTTACTGCTCTTGACTTATGTCCCAGACTGAATGTACAGTACATTCTATACTGCTGAATGTATTCAGGACATTCTAACATTTCATTGATGCACTAAAGGATCAATAGCTAAGAGGTTAAGAAAGGCAATGAAAGCCAAGGGAGGATGTTTGAAGTAAGTGTGTCCCTCCTTCCAGCTGCCAAAATCTTTCTGTACCACATTAACAGAATCTTTGTTTAATCAGAGTTGAATGTAATATCACCCATTACACTGTGTTCTCTTTGATCAATATACACACACTCTTTGATTTCCACACATCGTGTCTCGTTGAATAGTACTAAGCAATGTTTTAATGGTGTGCTTTAGATGCCACCAGTATTCACAGGATTACATATTGAAAGAAAAGAAAATTATACAATATTTATTTGCGGCTAAATCGTGAAATCCATGCTCTGTTTCTACTCTGTTTTTACTCAGGGAAACTCCTATTGGTCTATTTGTAAACCTATCATCTTATAGGTTGTTATTAGAAGCAAATAAATACTGTGGGGAAAAGAAAGTTGTTATACTTTCCAGTTGTCTCTAATTCTTACATAATCATACCAAGTGTGAAAATCATTAGAATGGATTATAAACTAAATACCCAGACACATTTTTGAAGTAATTTTTTCCCATTCAGCAATGGAATAACCAATGCTGCCACTGAATCTGTGGTTGTTTCATCCTAATCCTGATGAAGGGACATTGAGAGGAAATAGTGGCATTTTTGTTCCCAGAGGATACTTCTAATTTATACACAAATCTCACTAATAAGAAATGCAATGCTGCTTATAGTTTAATGTAAAAATGTGAAGACAAAGATGCTATAACACTGACATGAAAGGCTTACAACATCCATTAACACACCAATACTGAAATAAATTAAAGATAAGCAGAAAAGTAGTCATTTGGATCTGCTGTCCAATTTTTATACATAGTTTTAAAACTGACTTTGTAATGCTGTCTATGAAGAATATTGACATTAAACAGAATTAGGGAAATATGGCCCAGACAATTAAACAAGCCTCTTTCCAGAGCCTATTACAGATTAATTAACTATATCCAGAGAAATACATCACAGTTGTAGTTCTTGCTTCCAGTGTAATCTCTGCCATCAATAATTTTGATACTATTATTTTAAAGGCTGAGATTGAATCTGACAGTTTCAATTAGGACAAAATCATCACATTGCTTAACTTTCCATTAAACATTTATTACAATCCTTGAATAGTAAACTTGTTATTACTGTGCATTTTTTAATTATGAAAGCACCAAAATGATGCTTTAATTAAAAACCCTATGGAAGTATGCTTGACTAACATTTAGATATAAAGATTTTATGTGCATGGTAACTAAGCAGGAAATGTTTGAAATCAATATAAACGTTCTCATATTTGAATGAGAGTTTGAGGTTATACTGGAAATACTGGGAAAAAGTTCTGAGCTTTCAGACTGCCATATTTTTCTCCATCCACACTCTACGCGTTGAAAATCTCTTAGTGCCTGATCCTCAAAAGGCTAAGTGCTACCTGCAAAGTACTACATGTTCTCAGGTCCCTTCAACAAAAAAACGTCAAAAGCAGACTTCAGTGAGAAACTGCAGAACTGGCATTAATTTGCAAACTTGACACCATCAAATTAGGCCTGAATAAAGACTGGGAGTGGCTGGGTCACTACAAAAAGTAATTTTGCCTCTGTTGATACTTTCACCTTCTTGTTAACTGTTGGGAATGGGCCACATATACCTTGACTGAGTTGGCCTTGTTAGCACTGACCCCCCACTTGGTAAGGCAACTCCCATTTTCTCCCGTGCTGTATATTTATACCTGCCTACTTTTTTCCACTCCAGACATCTGATGAAGTGGGTTTTAGCCCACGAAAGCTTATGCCCAAATAAATTTATTAGTCTCTAAGGTGCCACAAGGACTCCTCATTGTTTTTTCTCATACAGACTAAAATGGCTATCCTTCTGAAATCAGTTCTCATTGACAGGAGCTAAGGATGCACAAGATTTTGAAGTATTGGGGCCTTAGTGGCGGCATTTTGCTACTCCTCAGTGATTTCCCTTTTACCAGTTATACAGTAAGTAGACTTTTGAGGGAGCACTGGGCAGCTAATAACACTCCTGAAAAGAAAACAACAGAACTTGGGACTGCGGTGGGATTTACTGTCACTGACATTGACAATGGTATATTTTCGGATACCGCTAAATGTATTAAAGCATAATTTATTGCCTCTCTCGGCTTTGTTGCTATTCCTTTCTTATTACTATGCAATTCTAATTAGCTCAATTCTCTCTATCTCTCATTTTAACCATATTCTTTTGCATATCAGTAGTAATACTAGTTGAGTATGAAGCACATAATATAGGGCTACAAAATATAAGAGGTACCAGTCCTCTGGGGTCAGAGGCCAGTAGCTGGCTGGCTGATAGTCCCACACACTGCACCTGGGAAAAGGTCTGCAGCTTGTTGGGCTGATTTGCGTGAAAAGAGAAGCAAGAAATTGAGAGAGAGTGAGCTGCAATGCCTGCCAGACGCTGGAGCTACTGATGGGACAGACTTGGGGAAGTTTGGATCTTGTTTTGTTGAGGAGACTTGAAATAATTAAAAAAACCTCTTCAACAACTCACAGTGCTGGAAATTACCTTCCCTGGACTCCATAAGAAGGCTTCAGCCAGAATTACGCCAGGGAGGGTGCTGGCTTAGCAAGAACAAGCCAGGGCCCAGCTGGAAGAAGGAGCTATAAGACAGGTCACAATCCTTTACAAGGACCTAACTCTGTCCTATCCAAAGCACTGAGGGGCAACAGAGACCCAGCATGATACAGCTTTCATTACAAGAATCTTACCAACATGGGACAGTGGACACACTCTGGAGAGGACACACTCTGGAGAGGAGCAGCATATTCCCTGGCTAGCACCCTTTGCATCTTCAGGAACCTGTGAGGTATTACCTCAGAGGTATTATTAAATGTAGAGTAGCTGCCAACCCCAACTTCCAATGCACCTCTATGATGAGGTCTTCACTGTGAGCCAATATAGAGATGTCTGCACTGGCAATTGGCTGTACCTCTGCTGGGGTTAATTCCGTTGAGGCCAAGTGAATATATTTTCATGGTCCCTATAGAGTAGTTGAGATCAAGCTTAGAATCAGGCCTAAATTGTCAATATCTCTAGCCGATAAAGGGTCCATTGGCAGATCTTCATAAGACCATAAGAATGGCCATACTGGGTCAGACCAATGGTCCAGTATGCTCTCTTCCGACAGCAGCCAATGCCACATGTTCCTAGGGAATGAACAGAACAGGGCAATTATCCAGTGATCCAGACTCTGTTATCCAGCTTCAGTGAGTTGAAGGTTTATGGACACCTGGAGCATGGGATTAAGCCCCTGACCATCTTGGCTAATAGCCATTGATGGACCTATCCACCATGAACTTATTTATTTAGTTTTTAAACCTAGTTATACTTTTGGCCTTCACAATAATGCCTGGCAATGAGTTCCACAGGTTAACTGTGTTGTGTGAAGAAATATTCCTTTATGTTTGTTTTAAACCACAACCACGGTGAGCTGTGGGGGACCATGCCTGCGGCCAGTCAACATAAACAAAATGTCTTGTGGATCGCCTTTGAATTACCCTGATGGGCCACATGCTGAAGGTTGCCAACCCCTGACTTGAAATATTCATACATGATCAAAAGTTTGTCATGGCAAAATAACGCATTATCTTTGCCATAAATTCTATCCCCAGATAAAAGCGCCTTGAAATGGAAAGTACTTTGTGTAGCAAATAGAGGATGGAAAGGAATCCTGTTGAGATGAGAACTGGGATTCAAAGGAAGCTTTCAAACACTTTGGAAAGAATACAACACCCTTTACTCAACAGCCCCATCCATCTTGACTCTAAGCACACAAGTTGTCTGTTCCGTTGATCTCAAGCACATGTGTAAATTTCTTCAGGATTGGGGCCTTAATGAAACATCTCAAGGCAATTATTCTGATGAATTTAACAGAATCTGGTTGAAAATAATAGGATCCCAGGCTCTGAGGGAAGGGGTTTTACTGTACTCAGAAAGACAGGTGGTATTAGGGGGAACTTCCCTACTCTTCCCCCTCTTTCATTACAAGCCAAAGGGTCTTCTCTATGGTTTGTTCAGCTTTCTGATGACCACCAAGATTGCTGGTAGTGATTGCTCATGTGCTATAGATAGCCTTTCCCCATGGCTTTCCTTTCATTCTAGCTGGTCAATAGCTTTGACATTCCCCTACAGTTTGATTTAGACACATCTGATGTCAAAATCATTTAATTAATTGTAACCTAGCTTTCTAGTTTAGGCAGTTTTTGAGAAATTTCAGAGCAATTGTACAATTATGTTTTCCCAACCAATATGCTGTATACTGACAATAATGATTTGTCTAAACTAAAATGCATGGATCCTGTCAACTTAATCACACAATTGTCTGAAATTGTTATTTACAATTATTGCAAATAACATGGATTATTTTAACTGAAAGATTAGAGAATAAAGAATTCCTCTATTTTCAGTTTCTTTGCTTTGTGCATTTGACATCTTTTTGTGCATAGTCAATTTCACTGTTTCTTCTGTGTAATAACTTCCCTCTCTTTGGGTGGGTTTTTCACAAAACCACAGAGGAGAGAAAAATATTTGTTTCCACATAAAACAACGTGATTATAAAACCACAAATTGGCAGGTGAATTAGGAGACAGGTTTAGCACCAGAAAGAAAATGTGTGACTCGTTTTAAAATTACATTTCAATTTGATAGATTCCTTTTACCTTCTGCCCATATCTGACTGTGAGCTGTGCTGGGATGGTCCGTGGATGCAGGCAGAGCTCAGTTGGGATCTGCTCATTCAGAGTTCTTTGCAGGATCGGGGTATATGATACCCACACAAAAAACTGATGTTTTACATGGAGAAAGCCTTCGAGAGCAGTGGTTCCTCAAACTGTGGGTTGGGACCCCTTCTTAATAAGGTCATCAAGGCTGGCATTAGATTTGCCGGGGCTCAAGCCATGCTGCTCGGGGTCAAAGCTGAAGCCTGCTACCTTCAGCTCTGGGTGGAGGGGCCAGGTTACAGCCTGCATGCGGCTGAAGCTCTTGGCCTTTGGCTTTGCTTCTCCCACCCATCTCCACCAACCAGGATGGCAGGGCTTCAGTTCCCACTCCCAGGGTAGTAATTTTTGTTGCCAGAAAGGGGTCGTGGTGCAATGAAGTTTGAGAACCCCCTATCTAGAGGTTACTGCTTAGAAATAAATAGTCAATATTGTGTACTATTTATCTATCTATATATACACACTATATTCCAGCATGGCAGAAGTAAGGGATAATCAGGCTTATGGGCTGTGAGATTGAATGTATTTAATTAGTACCTGCTAGACAGCCACCAGACCATCTTGGTGAAGCTAGATGTACTGGGGAATGTCTCAGACACATTCGCTTTAGCAGGATGCTATTGTAAGCATCTGTAAGACATCAAACCCTATTCTAGTTTATGCACTTCTGCTCTAGTAACGCCACAATGCCTTGGCTTTAGTAAAGCCAAAGGGTCTTTTACATTTTCTGACATCTACACCAATCCAGAGACACTATCATTTTTGGTTCAAGAGACTTGTTTTAATAAATTGATGAATGAGTGCTTCTCTGTGTCAACGGACAACACTTCAAAACTACCTTCTGCAACTGCAAAAATCTTTGTGGGCATCAATTGAAGGAGCCATATTCATATGCAGAAATGTCCATTTGCATGTACAAATACTGGTTTGACTGGCATGAATGTGTGCAATAAATATGTGTGTGTGTGTGTGTGGAAAGTCCTGGTCAAGGGAAGCCAGTGTATTCTGTGATTCCATGGCTACAGAATCATTTGGAGAATCCATCTCTTCCACAGAATTCTAGTCAGAATATAAGTTTTCATTTTATATGAGAAATGTTTCTAGCTATTAGGATTCTAAAGAAAATTTTCCAAGTGTAACCAGAATGCAAACAGAGGGAGTAATGTCTACCTGAATCTGCAGAAAGCCTCAAACAGTATTTCAAAAGGAAGTGTAAACAGCCCTTCACCTTGCTGGAATGTTAAGCTTTCATTGTTATGAATTTTTTAAAATGTTTATTGTTATGATAAAATGATTGGCAGTGAAATAGCTTAACAGAGACATCCTCAAACCACAATCCTTAACTGCCTCTCACACCTTCCCAGGTGCCAAAATCCCCTATTTCACTCTTCCCAGTGGAGTACTCTCCACTTTTCTCTCTGATAACTTGAACAACGCATTTAGAGAACAAAATTTCATAGCACACGGAAATGAAAAATATGGGGCAACATAAAATTAATTATCAATTCACAGTAAACCTGGGAAAGCTGTCCTGATTGCACAATTCATTTTCATATTAATTAAAAGGTCCCAAATCATAACTAGTGAAATAACACACATCTTGCCTTTTCCCACTGACAATTATTTGATGTTGTATTCTTTTGATCCCATCCATTTTTGGATTAGACCACAATGCATTCAGGTTGAGCTTTGCTAACAATGTCAAAGACGAATCTTTCATTACCCGCAAGCTCAAGAAAAAGCTACAAAAATTTCTGCATCCTGGGAAGCAGCACAATTCCACTGTATGGAGGAAGGGCAATGTACCAGGAAGTAGCTCAGGTCACTTGTGTATCCATTCAATGTCATGGAGAAAAGCCTCCTTGGTGAGCTCCAGAAAAGCTTGGGGTGGGGAAGGAGATTTGAGGTGCACCTCTGAAGGGCACTCAGCAGATTCCTCCTCTCTCCTGGAGCTACCTGATCCCGTCCCCATTGCAGGGTTCTGTATTCAGACTATGGTTCCTTTTGGCTCTCTGGAGCCCATCAGCGTTGCTCCTTTAATTGACCAAAATCATTCCCTCCCTCAAGAAGATGGGTTTGTTCACTGATGGCAGAACAGGGCAGAAAGCCTTCTGAAAACATTAAAATGGCTCCATTGTGTATTTCATGCTGGATCTAATGATAGTGCCACATTAAGGAGTATAAACTCAGATCCTGTGCATAGGCTCCAATTCAGCAATGCACTTTAATAAATACTTAGCTTCAGCATACGCTTAAGTCAATCCTTCTTCAGCAAAGCTCTTAACCATGTGCTCAACTTTAAGTATATGCATGTAAGGCAAGTAGAGGACATAGTCACCGGAACTCTGGCCAACCGAAAGAGCAGCAGTGATATGTTTAGAGAGGATCCATGTCCAGTGGGGGCTGCTGCAAGGTGAAGCCAGTTGCAGCTGGGATGGGAAAACTGAGGTGATCTCATTGGGGAAACCCCATCACTAAAATAGAAGGGGGACCCTTACACTTGTAAGATTTGACCAATAACAGTTTGATTCCCCCCCGCCCTTTCTAATCAGCTTAGAAATAGATAATAAATGAAACAATGGGAGAGAATATTTCAGAACAATTAACTGAGCTTAAACTGCAGAAGCAGCAGACACACAATATTCCTCTTCTCTCCAATTTCCCCGTCTCCCCACTAAAGCTGTCCAACAGGATATCAAATTCTGAGCAGTAACACGTGGTGGTTTCTCCTACACTCAGAGCTTGTCATAAGCGACATTTATAACACACTATATCACATCAGGATAACACATCAAGCAGAAATGTCACAGAAAATCTCTTAGAAGATTACAGACGGTTGAAAGGTATAAATCTAGCACATCAACGTGCAAATGAATAAAGAATGCATCATATACTGAAAACTCAGTATTTTTCATTTATTATCTGATGTGACTAACTGATGTGGGTTGACCAGGACCCAAAAGATTTCCCTCAGTCTAAAATAGGCTTCAGAGGAAAGAGGGGGAGTTCCAGCGCCATCCTCTGGCCCACCACTAGCAATCCACTCCATCATCAGTCAGTTTCTTAACCAGAATTGAGATAAATCCTGCAAAGTGCTGAGCACTAATGGGAATTGAAGGAGCTCAGAAGATCAAGGTCATTAGCAGAAGACCTACAGAATACAAGGCATTTTGTCATCCTGACTGAAGAAATCTTGTGATGGTGGTCAGTAGCTGCAGAGGTAAAAAAGAAAAGAGAAATATGCTTTTCCCAAGGTCGAATACATGGGCGTAACCCACCAATAAAAACAGAATTTAAAAAAAACCCAGTCTTTACTTCTGTGTGTTTTATTGAGCATTCCAGTAAAGACCATGCCTAGTACATGCAAACAAAATGGAATAAAGATTATAGATAAATTACATAATTAAATGTACACAATACAACACAATAACTACTGTTGTGTAGGCTCAAGGCAAGTAGTTCTTCTGAAGTTAGTGGGCCAGGTTCTGATTCCATTTATATGAGTGGAAATACAGATTATTTCCATGGAGGTCAATGGAATTACTCCATAGTTACACAGATATAAATGGGGGTGGTGGTGAAATTCTAGCGCCATAGAAGTCAATAGCAAAACTCCCATTGATTTACTGGGACCAGGATTTCGCCCAAAACCAGAATATGGCCCAATGGGATTTCTCAGCTGGAAAAAGTAAATGGGATTTGGCCCTTTATCTATAATCAACTCTGTAACCTACAGTAGAACTAAAATACAAACACCAGATGACATGATCGATATGCAAACCCTACTAATATTTCCGGAGGGAGAAAACTGTTGAAAAAGAATGAGGCAGAGAGACTTCTGATGCAAATTCAGAACCATGACTTCAAATACGACAGAGTTGAGAAATATGGAAGAAGTTACAAACCTAACTGATGTTCTAGTGTCAGTTTACGTAATTTTGTTTGCAAGGGACAGGTTTACATTTAACTAAACAGATCTTAATATATGCAAGACACAATTATTGTTGTGAGCAATAATTATAATCAGACATACTGCTCTTTCACTTTCTTTTTCTGGAATACGTGCTAAAATAATTCCCTGAATTTCTAGTGAAAAAAAAAGGACTCGAAGCTGTCTCTGACAGCACACAAAAATAAAGAGTTGTGACAGTAAAATGTTTCAGAGTGATTATGATTTAAATATTATCTTTAACTAAGCACATAGCATTGAGTATTCATCGGAACAGCAGAAATTAATCTCATTACTACATTGATTCTGAAACCATAGAAACAAAACATATTGCAAAGTTTCCAAGTGGCAGCAGTTAGAGGCCAACACTTATGTGCTAGTAGTTTTTATTAAAAATATTACAAACTGACTGTCCCAATACAAGAAAACAAACAGCAAATATTAAAGAAAAATGATGACGTCTACACTACGTTAAGTCTGTTTCTTTTCTGCAGTGATCCTAGCTTTCTAGATTCCAGCACTTCCACGTAGATCCTGCACAAAAAGAGCTTATACTGATAAATCCATGAATGAGACAAAAATCAGGGTCTGCAGACTTGTGAACTGGACTTCCAGCATAGTGATCATATGCAGGACATGAGAGAGAGAGAGAGAGAGAGAGAGAGAGAGCGCAAGCAGGAGAATGACTCCATACCCTGGTAGTTAGAATACTCATGTGGGAGATACAGGATCCAGTCTTTCTACTCTAAGGGGCTAAAAATTCTGAAGGAACTCCTTCTCCATTTTGTGTGAACTCACACGCAGGGCCTGATCCAATGGGTAAGCTCTGAGGACACCTGCCAGATCAGGCCCCACAGGTCAGTTAGGTGAAGGAATGCCTATCTTCCTCTGGTTTGTGAACCCACCTACAGAGTTCAGCAACAAGTGAGCAAGGGTTTGTGAATCCCAGTGGGGCCTGATTCTGGGATTTAGGCAGTTAAAGTGGTAGCTGGGCACCAAAATAGTTTTGTGAATCCAGCCCTTGTTGTTTTTATCTCTTGTTTCTGATTCCTATGTACCTTGGAGGGAATAAATAATACCTTGTTTTGAATAAGCTGTTTAGGGTCACTTCAATCAGCTGCTGGTCACAAGGTCTCAGATGAAAAGGACTGACAGGTGCCAAACCCAGTTTGTCCTGCCATGTTACCACAGTTGGTAAATGGGGGAAGGAGTAAAAAGATGCTGCATGTAAGAGACATAGTCTAATAGCGGTAGGACTGCATCGTTTCATCATAAAGCAGCAAAACCTGTCCCTAAAGCAGTGCATTTGTGAGGGACGAAGGTCTGGTCTACACTACAGACCTAGACTGGTATAACTACATCATTCAGGGGTGGGAAAAATCCATATTCCTGAACAAGATACTTATACTGACTTCACCTCCCATGTAGACAGCGCTATATTGGCAGGAAAGCTCCTTCTGCTGACATAGCTACTGCTTCTTGTGCAGGTGGATTAACTAAACTGAGAGGAGAGCTTTATCCTGCCAGATAAGAGCATCTTCATTAAAGTGCTACAGCCATGCAGCTGTGCCAATGCAAGGTTTTAAGTGTAGATGTGCTCTCTAGAGCAAATCCAACATATCCAACTTTATTTCAATTTAGGGTGTTACATGCTTCCTTGTCGTTAATAAAAGTTTAGTCTGCAATATCCTAAACTGAAGTGAAGTTGGATATGTTTGACTTGCTCCATTTTTTGCAAAAATGAAATACATCAAAAATATCATAGTGCTGCAATATATATTTGAAAAGAATATTTTAGGATTATTTGTCATCAACTCCTAAGACACTTACAAGTTTATGACAAATAATTAGTAAAAGTATTATAATTTGCAACCAAACTTATAAAGTCTTTGGGAGCAGGGACTATGCCTTTCTCCCTGTACAGTACTATGCTTGAGCACAGTAAGATAAATAATACAACTATATTACTTTGAAATTATATAAAATGCCTTGTTATATTATATCTAAATCACTGCTGTACTTGTTTTTAAGTTAGTGAATAAAAGAAAAAAATGATGCAGTTGAAAGAAGTCAGATTAATCCACAAAGGAATTTAAACTAAGTTCTTATGGCAGGATAGAAGTCCACATTTCAAGGAGCTTTTTATTAAATAACCCAATATTTAATATGACATTTTAACAAAAGGAATAATGGCCTTTCGCAAGACTGTCTGTTAAGCAACTTGATTATTAATCTGACATACTTCCTTGGTCTGATCTCAGTTCAGTTGTATTGAAGCATTCAAGACTTCTGATTGTTCCAGGTCAGGATAAAGGTGTGTAATAGGCTTGAAGTGTGTCCAATTTCCTGTGGGAAATTCTTTTCTTTTTGCTTCCAAATAGACACATGAGAAAGGATCCACAACTATTTAAAAAAAACCACTGATAATATTTAAAATATATTAACTCATAACGGGAATGACTTTAGTTCCATTTTAGTTTTGTTTTTACTTTTTTATGTTTTAATATCCTAGGTTTCTGGTCACTAAAAATATTATGCACCATTAAATAACCATCAATAGGTGACTGCCTCAGAATGATAGCAGCTTGTTAATCATCACTAGTTTGGAAGCTTACAGAAACTGTTTTGCCTATTTAATATTTTTCCTCACTCTGGGCTCTCTGGTGCCATTCAAGTTAAGTGGAAGTTTACTATTAACTTCAATGGAAATAGGATCAGGTTCTCTAACTGTACGTCTACAGTGAGGAAAAAAAGACAAAAAAAAAAAAAAGACTTGGAGCACCAAGTTCAGAACCCAGGTCAGTTGACTTGGGCTCAGGCTACAAGGCTCGAAACAGCAGTTTTGATTTTCCACTCAGCCTGAAGCCCAGAGTTTGAAACCTGGTAAAGAGGGTGGGTCTCAGAACCCAAGCCCAGATGTCTACACTGCTATTTCTAGCCTTCTAGTGCGGTTGGCTCAGGCTCTGAGATTTGCTGCCATGGGGTGTTTTTTTTTTCCAGTATAAACATAACCTGAATGTGTCAGATGAGGATGGAAGCTGCAATCAAATCCATCTCTCCAGCTGAACTGCATTTACTAATGGCAACTCTGCGAATGCTAACTAGACACATTTAATGCAATAGCCTTAAAAAAAAACTCAAATCAACCTGACTCTATAAAGCTCAAAAGCCCATCTATCCATTCTCTCTACCTAAACTTTTGCAAAAGTCCTGAAGTTATATTGATGAGATGAGTTTCCAGCACAGAATCTGCTGATCTTTGGGTGAATGCTTTCATTGCCCTTATTTGAAATTTGATTCCAGGAGTCAATCTCATACATTGCTAGCTGGCAGCTCTCCAAAGTTTGGTAGCAGATATGGAAAATATTCGTACTGTGAGAAGATATGATGTAAAAACCTGGTGGACTGTGGATTATGATAGTATAATATTAATAAGATCAGATATGATTCCCTAACTCCATATCACAAAGAAAGATAGGCAGCTGCTTCTGATTTTCTGGCTACAATTAAAAAATTTCTTTCATTTTAGCACCTATGACTGACACAAAACGTCACACCTTATTTTGAGACATGTCAGGAAAAAAAACTTGTCTGAAAACAATCTCTGGTACAGGAATGAAGCAGTATTATGAAAACTTATTTAATTGTCTACTGAAGCAGTTCCATCAGAAAATGTTAAGCATACAGTATCAGTATATGGAATTTAAGCTAAATTTGTGGATCCTATGTAATTGCTTTCTAAAGTCAAATGTAGAGTATGACTCAAGTGTTAATGCTAGAATTGACTGAAGTCAAAACTAAATTCTTGCATTACTTACAAATGAGGACAAGAAAGTTATTTTTATATTTGAGCTGAGAGATGGAAACTCTCCACTCTTAGATTTAAATTATTCCCAACAACACTTAAATCATCTTACATCAAAGGAGAGAAGGCGGTAACCAGGCGGAGATGTATTTTGATCACACATAGCTGGTCACTCTGATCAAATCAAATAGGGCTAGATTCATAAAAGAACTTAGGTGTTACACTCAGTATCACAATACCTAACTTTAAAACTCCGAAATACAAAAAAAGAAAAACCCCACAGGAACCACACTGTGATTCACAAAGCCTGATTCACAAAACCTGCCGAGGCCCCCTATACAATGCACGGAAGGGTCATAGGTTAGTTAGAATACAATTCACATAAGCCAGTAGGATAGGCAGGGAGCCACCAAAACTAGCCAATGGGAGATGCTGATGAGAGGCATGTGTGCTAAGCCCTTTAAAGGGTCATTGGGCCAGACAGTGAGAATGGACTCTGTATTCTGGTGATTAGAGCTCCTTCTTCAGAGTGGAAAACCCAGGATCCAGTCCACCTGGTCCAGTCATTCTCTTTATTTATCTACAGTGGAACAGCTTCAACAAGGGAGACTAATGGAGACATACATCAGCATATCAGTGGTTAAAGCCCTCTCCTGAGTAGTGGTACGCTCTTGTTCAAATCCTTTCTTCCCCTTTCTGCTGGGGCAGAGGGAATTGAAGCTGAATCTCCCAGTTATAAGGTGACTGCCGCTGCCAACAGCTAGAGCCAGATTTTGAATGGGGCTCAGCGTGGTAGGTTGCCTTTGAGCATACCTCCTGGGCCAGGCCTCATATGCAAGCTAGGCAGGTGAATGCCTATATTTCCCTGTTGATCACTCTGGAGATTAAGTAGGAGATATTGTAATCCATGCACCTTTGGAGTGTGGTGTTCTGTGCCATCTAGTGGCACCGAGGGGGGGGGGGGGGGGGGGGGGGGGGAGGGGGAGGGGAATGGGTCTGCTCTACAGCCTTAGCTAAGAGCCAGCTGGCTCTTAGCTCATGCACTAAGCTTCAGAGACCCCAGGAGGTTCGATCCCAACCATCGACGACCGGGGGTCTGTCAGCATTACAACAGCAGCCAGACACTGAGAGTGAGGTAGCAGTGTGTATACTCAGAGGCAGAAATGAAGGCACCAAGGGAGCTTCTACCCTATAATCTAGGCATCAAGTGAGTTTAGACTTCTATAAGGTTCGGTAGAAGTTTTGTGGATTGCAGTGGAGCCTAAAACTGGGACCTCAGGCACCTTAACCCAGATATAGGTCCCAAGTTGGGTGTGGGGTGGGGTGTTAGACACCTAAGTCAGGCAGGCCATTCAGCTGGTTTTAAGCTGGACAATCCTACTTTTCTAAAGTTTGTCCCTCATCCGGTATTGAGACAAAACCTGATGTGGTTGTGTTTGTTATCAGACTGGGGATGCTATTTTGAGAAGCGGGGCACCCTGCCCTCACTCGTGTGACCTTGCACACCAGTGGGGGCAGGCCCACACCATGCCTGGCAGTACCAGAATGGCCAGTATTCTGAGGATGCGTGAGTGGCCACCCTAACCTAAGTATCTTTGTGAATCTAGCCCTTAGGAAATAAAGCCATAGAAGTGAGCACTGTATAGACACAATTTAAAACTTCCACAGAAAAATGTTGGCTTTGGAATGGACTGACTTGAACAACATAACATACAGTTATCATCAGAAATATTTTCCTGGTGGAGAATATCTTTGGGCCCAAACATACTGTATCCTGTTTTAAATGTGAATGTACTTTTATACAGCATCTCTGCTTACAGCAACGTAACTCGTCAACATTAAAACATATACAGTCTCTCTATATATACACATAGTATATACGCAGTAGCTCATTATCTCCAATTTTATTATATAAGATTATTATATTATCGAGAACTAAGTATTTTATTATATAACACAAATCATGTTCATGCTGACATCCCATTTTATAAGCGGATAGTTCTACTTCATACTAATTTTTTAAGGAAATAGAAGAATGAAGAAGAGACTGAAGCCCAGTATTGCCCATCCCCTTGCACACTCAGGAAATGACTGTATGTGGCAGTGGTATGACCTTAGCAGATGATACCTACTTGATACTCATGAGGAAAGTGAAAACAAGTCCAAGTTCCTTGTCAATATATGTCCTGTACAATCACCACAGTTAAGCATTTTTAATCCCTTTTGTGATATGGGAGGCTGAGGGGAGAATGCTTTGGGTCTACTGCTTCCAGAGTCTAAATGTTCAGACATAAAGGTTGAGATGAATGCAACTCCCTCTGCTAGCATACAGAATAGTCTCTAGGAAATGCTCAGGGACTGGGAGATGCAAGATTTTGAAGGAGCTGTAATGCGAGAGGAAAATCTGGGGCCAGGACTATGCCTGAAGCTTAAAAAAAATCATACCCCTGAGAGAAGTAGTCAACCCTTCCGTCCCCCTAGCAAGTGTCTAACTACAACATCAGAGCTACCGAGCCACAGTAGTGGAGCTGTCGCGCTCGCAGTATAGACATACCCTGAGTTACAAATTGGTCTGTACTACTCACAGCACCCAGTTTGCTTTTCTCACAAAGTGGGCCAGTATCCCCTTTATTACTCTAAGCCATTAAGCAGAAAGAAGCGGGGGTGGGATGGGATTGATGGTGCAAATCAGGTGTCATCTTTACACTGCAATAAAGTTGTCTATTATGCTTGTAGTTTTAGGATGACCCTTTCCCAGAAGCTCCCGGCACAGTGAAACAGGTATGTTATCTCAAGAAGTGAGTGGGGCTTAGGCCAGGAGATGGTAACTGGGCAGCAAGTTTCTCTGAGTGCAAAACAGCAGCATTTTTCTGATCTTTTGCTGAGTCCCGGGGAGCGTGGCGGAAATGCTGTATGTGCATTCGGTAACTCATTTACAGAGACACTAGTTCCAAATGGGAAAACACAAGACAGGATGCTGGAGCTTTAGCAAAGAAGCTAAAATGAGCCAAAAGTATGTTAAAAATGTAATTAAAATCTGTTATCACCTATCTGAACCTCTATATGGCATCTCTATGATATATTATACAATATAAAAAACTTCTAAAATCTAGTTTGTATTCATCCCTGAAAAAATATATATTCCAGAGTCTTTATATATCATATATTCACTGACAAAGGCACTTGCAAGACAGCTGGGAGGGAAAAAACCTTCTCACATATGCTAGCTTCTTGTATACCAATCATCTGGAAAACAGATATGGATTAAACGTTCTTGATTAAACAAGCAGAGACCAAGTGACAGACATGGAAGGCCAATTTTGTTTTCTTTAAAGCCAATGGAAACGATTAAATTAACAGCTGGATTTTAAGTACACTTTATTCAAGTACAACTGAGACCTAATATTTTATTTAACTAATTCTAATCCAAATCAATAATCCTTTTTCAGTTATAGCCAAACCAGACCTTGTTCTATACTTCAGATGTTACTCTCCTGCTTTTAGATTCACAACAAAAATATTTAGTATGAGCTTCTCTTGTTTGGATTGTTCTTATGAAGCCACTGAGTTTCAAACTAGAAGGGACCACCCGATCGTCTAGACTAGCCTGTATATCACAGGCCAACAAACACCACCCCACCACCCCGTACCAAGACAACAAAAAGAATTAGATCAAAGTACTGTTTTTCCTTTAAGCTCAAAAAGTTGATAAATAAATCCACTTAGGGTCCAATTTTCAACCATCATCTAAAAACACCAATGTTTTTTGCTTAGGCATCTATTTGCACACTCCACTCGGTTTCATATTCAAACCAATATGCACCTCTAAATAGCCCACTACTTCCAGGGCACCCCTTTGCAGCCTCAGAGAGGTCCTGTCAGAAGCCCTCACCTCAGGTTCCCCTTCAGGAGGCCTCTTTGAGAACTGACAAACACTTTGGTCTGTTTATAACCCTTTTTGGGTTCTGGTTTTATAAGTATAACAAATCTTCACAATAAAAGTTCTCAGGTCCTAGCTTTACCCTCATATTAGGTCACTCCCAGGCCTTTTCTGCCTGTTGTCTCACTCACAAATCTCAGGTCTCCCTGCTGGGGCCTACTCACTACGAGCAGTCACAGTTCTTCCGAGAACTTTCCCTCTGCAGCTTCCTGCTACTCTTCATAAGGAAACCAGATGATTCCTGATCAGAGGTTCATCCTCAGCCATCAGGATTGTCTTGCTCTTGGCCTTTAGCGGGCAAGGAATCTTGATACAGAACCTGTGTGGCAATAGAGAATTGGTAGACACATTCCTCCGCACACTTGCCATTGAGGGTTCTGTGTGCACAAACAGGTGTTCTTGCAAGTAGCATATAGTCATTTTGAGGCCAAATGAAATATTGGTCCTATCAATTAAAAAGAAGAACAAATTAAGACCCTGTTCATAAAAACATTGTCCGAATTATTTCCATGAAGTGTCATGGGTGGAATTCACACTCTGACTTATACAAAATTATTTTTGGCTTATTCCTAATAGCCAAATACCAACACTATTATGACATAACTGTGAAGTGGGAAAGGATTCAAAGTATTACCATGCAACTGAGCACAGCAAGAATCTAATTTTACTTGCAGAATTCTCACAGCAAGTAGTGCCAGAACATATAGCTTTTTAAACTGACGTTTTCTCCCAGGCCAAAAGATATGACGAGCATGTGTTTTACTCTTTTAGGGCTCATCTTGATGTTGCAGTAAGCAGAGCTTTGCAAACAAGAATAGCAGAAGGATCCCAACAAGTTTAGATTCCAGACCTTATTACTTTTTATGGGGTGCACAGGAAGGGAGGTGGTTACCAGATATCAAGATATTCCTTGCTGTTCATCAAAGCAATTTCCTTACATTAAGCAGGCCCTCTTTACTGTAGTGAACAGGAATAACAAAGGCCAACCGGACAAATGGCTCAGCCTTACAAAATCCTCTTCACTCCAAAGTCTTTACCCAGATCCCTGAAGCTATCTCTCTGCTGATGACTGCATCAAAGTTTCAGCAAAGATAGCAATATTACATGCAAATATCTAGATGTTCCGTTACACTTGACTGATGTTAATACCTTTCCCTTCCCTTTTCAGATTGTAGATAATCTTCTCCAAGCATACATATAATGTGTAAGGAGTAACAGCTTCTTGTTTCACTTCAAAATAATCTCTTCATTTTCATTCGTCAGATTAAATTATGCATTTATTCACATGCTGCAGATGGGTTTCAATTAGGAATGTGAAATTCCCAGGTCTGATATGATTTTTACTAAAATTCATTCATACCAGGCCAAATCCTGATCCCGGTTTTAAACAGAAGGAACAGGTGCTTAAACTGGATATGGTCACATAAACCAGCTGTGGACCAGACCACCTGCTTCTCAAGATGTTTGGTCCCAGTGTGAAGACTGCAAGAGATGAGGACCCACAGGTATGGGCTACACAGCAGCTCATTGGGCAGGGAGTTAACATAAGATCTCTATCCCTGTGGGCAGGATGTCACATAGTCTTCTACCATACACTTTCCTCTGAAATATTTGGTATTGGTCACCATCAGAGACAGGATACAGGGATAGACAGACATAAAAAGGTAAGAACTGCTATACAGGTAATGCCAAGTGTGCATGTAGCCCAGTATCCAGTCTCCAACAGTAGCCAATACAAGAGCTTCACCAGTGTACAGAAAAGGGAAGTTAGAGTGATTTACCAGTCTTGTTTCCCAGCCTCTGTCAGACACACAGGTTTTAGAACCATAGGGCCAGATGAATCATAGCCATCTGAACCCAGTTACACTTTTGGTCTTCACAATATCACCTGGCAACAAGTTCCAAAGTTGTGTGAAGAAGCACTTCCTTTTGTTTGTTTTAAACCCACAGCCTACTAATTTCATCGGGTGACTTCTGGTTCTTGTGTTATGTGAAGTAGTAAATAACACTTCCACATTCACTTTCTCCACACCATTCTTGATTTTATAGACCTCTATCAAACCATGCCTCCCCGATTTTCCATGACAGTGCCATGGATTTATATAGTGGGATTTTCTGTCTCATCATCTATCCTTTCCTAGTGGCTCCTAATATTTTGTTAGCTTTCTTTGCTGCTGCTGCACATTGAGCAGGTGTTTTCAGACAACTGTCTGACTCCAAGATCAACAGTGACTCCAAGATCTCTTTCTTGAGCGATAACAGCTAATTTAAACCTCATAATTTTGCATATATAGTTGGGATTTTTTTAATTTGCATTACTCTCCATTTATTAATATTGAATTTCATCTGCCATTTTGTTGCCCAATCACCCAGTTTTGTGAGATCCATTTGTAACTCTTCGCAGTCTCCTTTGTATTTAGCTATTTTGAGTAATTTTGTATAATCTGCATATTTTTCCAGATCACTGTTTACTCCTTTTTCCAGATCATTTATAAATGTGTTGAAGAGTACTGGTCCCCATACAGATGGTTGGGGGACACCACAATTTACCTGTCTCCATTCTGAAAACTGACCATTTATTCCTACCCTTTGTTTCCTGTCTTTCAACCAGTTACTGATCCATGAGAGGATCTTCCCTCTTACCCCATGACCGCTTAGTTTGCTTAAGAGCCTTTGGTGAGGAACCTTGTCAAAGTTTTTCTGAAAGTCCAAGTACATTATGATCATTGGATCACCTTTGTACATACATTTGATGATCCCTTCAATGAATTCTAATAGATTTGGTGAGACACAATTCCCTTTTACAAAAGCTGTGTTGACACTTCCCCAACATATTGTGTTCAAATATGTTTCTGTTAATTCTGTTCTTTACTACAGTTTCAACCAGTTTGCCTGCTACTGAAGTTAAACTTATCAGCCTGTAATTACCAGGATTGCCTCTGGAGCCATTTAAAAAAAAACTGGCATTACATTTAGCTATTCTCTAGCCATCTGATACAGAAGCTGATTTAAGGGATAGGTTACATACCACAATTAGTAGTTCTGCAGTTCATATTTGAGTTCCTTCAGAACTCTTGGGAGAATACCATCTGGTCCTCGTGACTTATTACTGTTTAATTTATCAATTAGTTCCAAAACCTCCTCTATTGACTCCTCAGTCTACAACAGGTTTAGGGTTGTCCCAATCATTGAACCCCTGACCATCTTGGCTAACTGCCAGTGACGAACCTACCATGGTTCTGATACAGTGTGGCAGTTCCTGTGTTCCCAATACTAAATGGATCACCAATCATTTGTTTGCTATTGGCAGAGCACCCGGGAGTTACTCCAATCCTACCGCTGCAGTATTTCCTGTGGGGAGGGAATTTCGGTCATGGGTAGGTCCTATCCTTTTGCTTTGCGTGTGTGGGATGGTGAGGAGGTAACAGGTCATGAGGAGCATCTAAAAATGATAATTCATCTCTTTTGGGGATTACCTGACTAATTTATGGTCTCTCTTTCATCTGCAAGCTCTGTGTCCTCTGGTAGTTTTGTACCTCATCAGATGAGGATGGGGCCAGTAGCAGAACTTGCCTAGTGACAACTGGCTGTCACTGTATCACAGAGCGAGAGCCCAAAAAGATGGATGGGAAGGGAGAGAAAAGCACCTGTACTCTTCCCACCTCCTCACCAAGGCAGGGAGCAGTAGGAAAGCACACAACAGGTCTCTCAGATAAATGGAAAGCTGACTGAAGTTGGTGCTACACAAGCAACTGTCAGAGAGGGAGTGGATGCACTGTACGAGGAACTGATCATAGCAGAGCCTGGAGTGTAGGAGCAATCTCATGCAGGCAAAGCAGCACACAGGTGATGAAACTGCACATTCTCCTGGATCTCTCCAGCTCCCCTAGCAGAAACTGTGACAGCTGTTGGACTGCTTCTGCACTCCTTAGTGGTCCTTTGATCTTCCATTGCAATGTCTTCCTTTAACTCCACTTTCTCAACCTGTTGTGAGTGTGACAACTCTCTCCTTCTGAGAGTGGGGCTGAGGGAAGAAAGAGCTGGGCTTCTTTTCTTGTGGCAGATCAAAGACAGCTGAGGAAAGCAGAGTCCCTCAGCCATTCATAGCAATCACTTCCTATTACTGTTAAACCAAAAGATTTCTTTCTAATTTAGCTGTCACAGTCTTCAGCACAAGTTTGTTGCAAGCTAAAGGGAAAAAAACTCTACCCTAGTAAATTCAAAATTACAGAATCAGAGTTTTATGTTTCCTTACATGAAGTCTAAAATTAACGAACACTGAAATCGTGTTGCAGTAGGCTTGTGAATTATGGTGTCATGGATTCTTCAATTTCTTCTTGGTAGCAAAATTCTCTAGCAAAATTGCAGTATTCAGAAATAGAAGGGAATAAGCACGCGAGAGGTAACACACAATCTTTAAGAAATACAATAGCTGCAGTTTTAGGAATGATCTTTTAGCTACTAGTATGGGTCTTGGCCACATATAAAAATCTTAAATATTATGAGCCAGTTTCGTGCAGGGGCCAATTATTCCCACTGTCTTCATTCTTAGTGAGGAGATATCTCTACCTCCGTGTATTTTAATCTTAAAAAAAAAAATCCAGATCTACGTGCATGATCTAGATCATTCTGTTACTTAATTAAACCCTACTTGGATCCAAGAATACACGTGTCCAGATTAATGAAAGCATGATGAATAGCATGTTGAATATTTCACACAAATCTTCCATGAGGTTTAATTACTAACTCTGAAATGGACGTCTGAATGGAGACCGCTGTTTTACAGTTTAATTAACTCATTCTTCCTTGAATGTGCAGCATGTTGCAATCTGCTCATTATATACCAGAGGATTATCCAGACCAAAAAAAGAGAAACGGCTAAATAAGGATTTACCAGAATAAAAATACACACTATGCTAGTTTGTATCCTAGGTACTGTATTATAGCTGCAGTATAAATATGAACCTAAATCTTATTTATACTATATCCAGGGGAATTTACTTACTGATATTTATAACATAATAGGTTCTTTATGGTTATGTTGTCCACCCTTTACTATTATTTTGTTTAAGAAATATCATGAGCAGCAATTGGAATAGCATAGTTTTCATAGCAAGTAAAATCTTGAAAAGTTGAAGACCCTGTCAATGCATAATTAGAATAAAATAGAAATTAGTGTCCAAAGTTGGACATCACAATCTCACGGCACAAACCGATATCATTGTGATGAAAAACCTGTTGATTCTGTTCTTCTCAAATCAGTTCTGACGGAGATGCAAGGATACAATATTAATAGATCAATAGATTAGAATATCAATAGATTTGTTTATATTTATGTATTTATAGTTCTTTTTAGTTTAGTTTATTTTGTTTCAATTGTTAATACTACCCTGAAAATCACAAAAAGAATCCAAAAATGATATTAAAAGAGCACTTAATTTTCACCATTCATGCTTGTTTACTCTCTGCAGCACATTCAGCTATGGACCCAACCCCCACAACGATTCCCACAGACTGTAAACTCCTTGGGGAAGGAACCATGTTTACAACACCTAAAACAATGAGGTCCTGGTCCATGACTAGGGCACCTAGGTCCTTCGGTAATACAAATAATAAATGATAGATTCAGGCAGACAATTATTCCCACTGGAAGAACCAGTGAAGGACTGAGGCTTAAGGCAGTAAAGCTAACAGTTCTTCTTTCTATTCTAGGGTGACCAGATAGAAAGTGTGAAAAATTGGGATGAGGGTGGGGGATAATAGGCACCTACTTTAAAAAGAGCCCCAAATATTGGGACTGTCCCTATAAAATTGGGACATCCAGTCACCTTATTCTATTGAGTTTCCCTTTCTGGATCTTATCCATTATATACAGTTATGCTGCATTACAAACCTTACAGCAGAATGTTTGAAACCCCCAAAATATTTTAGACAAGTTTCTCAGATTAGTGATTTTATGCCTCCATTTATTTAAGCCAGAAGGGGAAAAAGAGGTGAAAATGTAACCCTTTGGGGTGGGAAGGAAGACTTAATCAGAAAGTTATTACAACACCTTTATCTTCATTACCACAAAACAGCAAAGTTCACTATTACAACTTTAAGGTGAACTGTACTTCCCAAATGCCCCAACTACTTCCCCTCCCAACTCACTGGTAAACTCGCCTATAATACAAGTGCCCAGAATCAAGACTCCCATTGACTTCAGTGGCCTTTGGATCGGGCCCTAACTAACTGGTTCCAACCTTGCCAACCCCAGTCTGCTAACCCAATCTCCTTTTGTAAGACTTCAGTCTGGAAACCTTTCCCATTTCCAGACTTCCATCTACCAAACCTCCCTACACCACCACCAGACAAGTCCCACACCGGTTGCAGAACTCTTCCACTTTCCCGCTAGAAAGTTTTCCCTACTGTTTTCAGCATATTATAGATTCATAAATTTGTATACTGACACGGAAGTGCCATCCATCTGGCTCCCATAACAATCTGATCCATTTCAACAACTAAGAACTGCAGGGAGAACTGCAGCATTGTAGGATGTCACATACATGTGAGTGAAATGTAAATAATTGCACAGACAGCAATCATACTCCATAGCCAAAAAGACAGCATGTACCCTGCCTTCACTTTACAGACATTCATGCTACATGCCACAAAATATAATAATCATATTTAGCACTTTTCATCCAGAGGAACTGTAACCCTCTCACATCCTAGATACATAACAGATCCTTCAAAGTTCTAAAATAACATTGTCTATTTATATGAGTAATTATATGCACTAGATATACCACTGATTTCAGTGGGGCATTTAACTTAAAAATGATGGTACACGATAGCCACTTTTTTAATACTTGGATTATTTTCCAAGTGACAGATTGTGATTTAGACTAATATAGCCATAGAAGGGAGCACCACCTCTGCTTTTAGAATCCCTCCATTGTGACTCGGAGACAGAGTGAAAGGACAGAGGCTATGGGTCTGGAACCCTCCTTCCTGAGCAGGTGGAGGTTGAGTCCTGGCTCCACCCCTTTGCTGAATCAGCCAGCAGAGCTAACTCTGAGACAGATGGGAAAAACCTAGACTGTGATACAGGGCTGCAGCAAATTACTTTTCCCCAGGAACAAATAGGGGAAGGGTGGCAGGTACTATACATCTTAATCACAATTTCTTCCCAGGGATCCTCCTACGCTGGCAAAACTGAGAGCCTCTCCTTATACAGGCCTGAGTCTAAAGGTTGAATCAAATCCTTAATGAAGATGATTATTCCGATAATATGCCTGATTATCCCATAACTTATACACATCATTAATTTTACTTACATAAGTAGTCCCCTTTGTGGGCCAAATTCTGACACTCTGATTCATGCTCAATAGAATCTGGCCCTGAAGCAAGTACACTGATTTCAATGGGAACATTCAAAGAGTAACGTATTACTTAACACGAGTAAAGGTGGCAGAATCTTGCCAATCATTCTTTTGTTCTGGTACTATAGACATAGCCAGTGTATCCAGTCATCAGAAGAAGCACAATTTCCCCTCACAAATCCTATTCCCAGAACTGGCGTGACATAAATAATGAAGTCATTACTAGCACAAATTATAGTAATAAGTAAGCAAGAGGGCTGTATTGTGTTGCTTTATGCTTAAGCAGCAGTGCAGGAGGGATGAAGGCAATCTCTTTCAATGCAAACTCAGAGTATTACAAGAGAAAGAAATAATGCTTCTCTTCTTCCAAAAGGATTTTCCCGCAATGGAATATTACTCAACATTATTTTTAAAGTAGCACTATCAAGTATTTTAAAGTTTGGAGAGCAAAGCAAATGGTATAAAATTAACAGTCATATGACTATGGTAATGAATTTGGGTTGGATCCCTTGTTGACACAAATAATCCTTATACATGTAGGAACAAGTTCTGCCCCCCTTATTTACACAGAGGACCACCTTACTCTGCAAATAGTCTGACTGAATAAAACAAGTTTGGATAACAGAATTTGGCCCCAAAGTATTTCCACTGAAGTCAATGTCACTATTTGTGTGAGGCCTGTAGAATCAAGCCCTTTATTTCTTATTTTGTAGCCTGATCTTCACTGGAAATTTACTTTGGTATAACTACGCCTCTCAGGGATGTGAAAAATACTGAGAGACGTAGCTATCCTGATCTAACCCCCAGTGTAGACAGCATTAGCTTGATGGAACAATTATTTCCTTGACCTAGCTACTGTCTCTCAGGGAGGTGGATTATCTACAACAATGGGAGAAGCCCTCCCATCAGCCTAGAGAGGGTCTACACCAAAGCACTACAGTGATGTAGACATACCAAGCATTGGATTAGAAATATTAGACATTGTGGCCATCCAAAGGATTTCCTCATCATCGGCCATGTAGGCCCCACCTTTATTTGGTGTTTTAAGGAAATTAGTAAACCAAGGAAATTATAGTGCATTCCAAACACATTCCTGCTTAAAATTGACAAGTCAAGATATTAAATATGATCTCGTGCAAGACATCAAATCAGAATTTACACTAGTCATAGATATTGTGTCAAGGAAGCAGATTCCACAAGACAAAATTCAGCAGGACAATGATGAAAAACACTAGTGACACTTCGTTAACCTGTTTTGTTTACTCTCATGTTTAAACAATTGATGATGAACTATACCTCACAAGACTTTAAAACAGAGAAAAAGATCTGTGGTTATGGATCAACGAGATAGCGCTACCACTAAACAAAGGCTGAACAGCAGGTAACTTCTAAATATGTGCAAAGATACCTTTTCTAAAGGAGAATTCAAATATTATGCATTATTATTTTCTCTCAATTTACGCACATAACTGTCATTAAATCTAAGAGATAATATATGTACATTTATGCCAAAATAACAATATATTCCATTAGCTATTATGGTTGATACAAATTGGAATAATCCAATATTTACATTCAGTAATACCCACAGCTAAGAGAGAAATAAATTAGAGAAATTTACCATACCCCTAATTTCATGAGACCAAATGTACTTGGCTTTTCTCTGGAATGCAGCTGTCTATATAGCATTCCAGAGTACTGTTATCTCTGCAACTGTTTCAAAGAATTCAGATTTCTGGAAGACAGAAGCTGGCCTTGTGGAGAACAATAAAAGCTAAAATGGGTAAAAGAAGGCTAGAAAGCATAGCTAGGTCTGACCAGTTCTTGATTCTACAATTCAATTTAATGTACAATTTAATAAACAAAATGAGAAATGCCGTATCTTAATGGTCTCCTTTAAATCTCATGAGGTGGAGCCAATTGCAGACCATGCTGTATTGCAGAGATTTTATATCATAATTGGGTAATCTTATGTCTTTAAATTCTTATGGAAGAGTTCTGCTACCTAAAGACAAGAGTGGGGATTAATATTCATATATACTGTGTGTCATAAGTGTGAAGTAGCCTAGAATTAGTGTTTACCTGTAAGGGGTTAAGCTGAAGGTAACCTGAGAGGTGGACAACTGACCAATGAGAAATTCCTCAGGAGACAAAGAATTTTAAGTTTCAGTTTCTCTCTGGGTCTCTCTCTGTTCACCTCCGCTATGGGATGAACACAGCTATGTCTTTCACTGTAACTATAAGATTCTATCAAGTACTGTAGTCAGTAAGTTTACCTTTTTATCACTTGGAGGGTTCTCAGTGGTGAGGGTTGGCTGGGTGCTTCTTGATATTGTAAGCTTACAGAGAGAGACCCAGAGAGAAACTGAAACTTAAAATCATTTGTCTCCTGAGGAATTTCTCATTGGTCAGTTGTCCACCTCTCAGGTTACCTTTAGCTTAACCCCTTACAGGTAAACACTAATTCTAGGCTACTTCACACTTATGACACTGTGCACCACTGATTTTTTAAGACAAGATTTACAGTAGTTGGAAAGAAGTTTTGATAAGGTGATGGCATGGATCACTTGATGATAACCTGTCTGTTCATTCCCTTCAGGACACCTGCCATTGGCAACTGTCAGAGTACAGGATACTGGGCTTGATGGACCTTTGGTCTGACCCAGTATGGCCATTCTTATGTTCTTATGACACTTGAGTTGGTATTTTTACTGACATAGCAGTATAAATGAGAGTTGGGTCCTAAATTACCACAAAGAATAAGAGAGACACAAGAATAATTAGAAATAAAATTGAGTCAACTTTTATTAAGTTTAAGGTAAAAATTAGTGAATACACTAAGAAACATATTTGCAAATATGAAGTATCAAGTGCAATTTGCAATTCAATCAACACTGATTTTATTCATAAAAATACCTGCCTCCTCTAGGCACTTGAAAATATACATTTACCTGTCACAATTGAGAGACAGTGAGAATTCCAATTTCTCTATCTGATATGTATCTCTGATGCTTATCTCTTTCTTTCTTTTTTAAGAGAACAGCTGTAATAACCAAATAATGTGCCAATATTGACTCTGTCATAAGTCATCTCAACTGATTGGTTGCTTACAGCAAATTATTCCTGCTACTGACTTATACTCTAACAAAGAAGTTTCTGTGCTATGTGCCAAATTTTGGAGTCTTTTCTTGGTTATTATTCAAATAAATCTTAGTTGGAGATGAGTAAAAACTGAGTAGAGTGTTCAGCATTTGGCCAATAGCATTTATTAGGCCTCAATCCTGTAAGCACCTATGCATGAATTTAACTTTACACACGAGTCCCATAGAAGTCAATGGAACAACTCATGTGAGCAAAGTTAAGCATGTTTGCAGAATCAGACCTCTACAGTGCAACTCAATAGCAGGAACGACTGGCCACATTGTAGAACTTGTAGGGATAAAAGACAACGCATGGCCTAGCACGATCTGTCTGGGTTATGGGCTCAGTTCAAAACCACTGAATTCAGTGGGCTGAATTCCACTGACTTTCATGGAAGTTGGCTGAGATCCTATATTCCCAGTTCTGCAGCAGACTTGTTATGAACAAGTCACAGGTATTGGACAAGTCACGAGTTTCTGTGTGTCTCAGTTTTTCTATTTATAAAACAGAAAAAATAACTACCTACCTACACAACTTCTTTATTAATGTATGTAAAGCACGTTGAGATCTGTGCTTGGAAGTGCAAAGCATGGAACAGTAAATGTTGTTCCTTTTTTTCCATTTTGTGGGGGATTTACATTCAAGTTAACAGAACAGATGAGCTACATGGAGACACTTATCATTGGGTGGGATATGCAAAGAGGTTATTGGTGGTTTTGTTTTTTGCCTATGACTTACACTTGCCTATAAATTTAACCTACAAACTGTGGAGTACCAAGAAGAAAGAAAAGTAAAAAACTCTGAAGTATGGATATCAGGTCAAGTCAGAAAGCAAGCAGAAAGGTGTCCTTTTAGAATTTTTCTACTATAACATACAGAATATGTGCACTTTACACAGAAAGTGTCAAAAGAGATGACAGTTTTGTCTTTAAGGATATAAAGTAATATAGATGCTTCAGAAATTCCAATGTACTGCACCTCAGAAAAAGTGTTGTATTATTATTATTCTTGTATCATAGCTGATGTCTAACTCCAATTCCGTTTTTTTAAAAAAAAATTCCATGTGGGTAGTAAAATATTTCTTAAAATTTGGGAATTAATTTAATTTTTACTAAAGATATGACATTTGGACAATATGAACAATTCCTTCTGGAGCTCCATGGCAAAGATCAAACCAGAAAAATCAATTTATACTGCTCTGAGACTGTACTTTTAATTGCTGTAATAGCAAATATAATAGCTCTGCTGCAGCAGTTGCTTATCTCAACTTGGATTTTCATTTGTTTCTTTATGACAGCAACTGACTGGATTTATTTTGGCAAAAAGCCTTGGTAAAAGAAAAAGAAAGAAAACCTTTTACTACTTTTAATGAATTGCCTAACAAAAAACACCAGCTACTGCTAAAGTGGGATTGATAACACTACTTAATCTAAATCCTCCTTGCTGTACTATATTATCATACTTACTTTCCCTTGCTATTCACTCTTACTATTAGCAGATTACTTAGACGAGAAATATATTTCCATTTGTCTTTTCACAGTATTTTGAACTTAAGATACTATACTATACGTCACCTATACACCATCAGCCAAATTTTCTGGGGGTAAAAATTGATGTGGGTTTCTATTAGTTTGCACCAGTAGAAAATTTGGCTCCATAACTTTGCACAGAATAACAGTTGACTAAAATTACCAATTTTATAACAACACATATTGCTGCAAGCATGGTATGGGTTATCGATTTCTTGGACTCTGCAGCTATAAGGCAACACTCTAATATGCCATCTATTATCACATTATCATATGGATCATATGATCATATGTAATACTCTGAAATATACTACGCTGATTAAATTCCAATGGGCAAAATATAAATAGTTAGATGACAGGCCCAGCACACTTGACGAACTAAAGACAGTTCATTCAGACACTGGAAAATGGAGTGTGACTGTAACCGACAACCTGAATTTTTGGCTAATCTATGGTTGCCTCTGTCTCCATGTAGAGAATCTATGTGTACTGTGCTGTACTGTACTATTCTTGTACTTCAGTGGAACACATTTATAAAAATTAATGAATAAATCAAAGATTAAAGAGATAAGATTAAGAGAATTCAAAGGGGTATGGTATTTTGCAAACCCCTATGTGGGACATAGATAAGAACATTTGGATAGTGATTTTTATCTTCCACACACTTTATGAATATCGATTCATTAATTGTTATGACAACCTTGTGAAGCAAATGAGTGTTATCCCCATTTTAAACATGGGGAAACTGAGGCAGGAAGTCTCTGGCCTTTGATATTCAAAGACAGGCATCTGCCAATTTTTTGTGCACGCATCATGATTGCATAGATAAATTGAGTACTGTTTGCACAAATAGCTGGTGATGTATCTAACTGGTTATTTACCTGATTTGTGCACACCATCAAGATACTTTACATACGTGCATCCACCTCTGAAAACTAGGAGAGTTGCTAAAGCCACGTTTGTGCAGTCCTGAGTGTTAAATTGACTCTTTCAATAATGGATTAGTGGATCTCAGGAGCAGAGGTGGTCAGTTTGGATGAACGGTCCTCAGAGTGGGCAGCTCTTCATCTCATTCTTTTTCTCCAAATCCATGAAAAGCTACTCTGCAATTGCTGACTTCCTGCTCCACTGGAAAGTGCTGGGTAATGGAATCAGTCTATTGGGATAAGGTAGATAACTGAAGGGGAAAGAGAGGTCCAAATAGTCAGCTGTTTCTCAGGTTTTTCAATATTTTTATTAAGGGATGTAAAATGAGAATATGAAATAATACACCTTAGAGAACCTCTGAATAGTTGAAAACAAAGCAAAACAAAAACAAAAATAGCTACCTTATCCCCAAAGGTAGACTCCATGTACCAACATTGTTCATTGATGGGATTGATGTCACCAGCCCCATGCATGCTGGGACATCTGAATGGAGCAGGAAGTCAGATATAGCAGGGTTGGATTTCACAGCAATTGAAAAGCAATTAAAAAGATTAGGTGAAACAATTTAGTATATTTCTTGGAACAACTACTAATTACATTAATTTACCACTGCTGCTACTGATAAAAATTATAAAGACATCTGGCTCATTTCTACTCCCACCGCAACAAGTCCTGTTAGTATTGTTTATTACCCATTGTGCCCTAGGGGTCCCAGTCTAGGATCAAAGACCCATTTTGCTAAGTACTTTCCTGTCCCTATGAGCTCACAATCTAGAATTATAACAAGACAAAAGTGGATGAAACTGACAAATAAGAGTAGAACAGGGAAATGAATGAACGGGGAAACAAGCCTAACCATCTCACATGAGGACCTGCCTAGCCACTGTAAGTATGAATCACCTTTAACATCTCTTTACAGTTTTCACAGCCCCTCTAAACAAACTATTGTATCTACATTGTCCCTGCATCTACAGTGCTGTCGGTGAAGGCAAATGCTAATATTAAAGTAAATGTTCTGTTGAAAAAACAGGTCGCTGCTTTGATGGGCACTGAGTTACATCAAGCTTCTGGGCTCTCTGGAGTAGTTATGCTGGGGGTTAGATCAGGATAGCTTCTGGGCTGTCTGGAGTAGTTATGCTGGGGGTTAGATCAGGATAGCTTCTGGGCTGTCTGGAGTAATTATGGAGTGGTTATGCTGGAGTAGTTATGCTGCCCTCCCACTACTTCAGGAAAGCAAAGCAATGATCAAAATGTAGACCTAAACAAATTAAAAGGGTAACATTTCATATCCCAGCTATGCAAAGGAAAGGACAGTCTTTGTTACAATTAGGCAAAATCTCAAAAAACTATCAGGTGATTGAGCTCTCAGTAGCTTTGCAAAATATATCTATAACAATACTTAAAACACAGAGCTGGAATGGTGGAAGACACTGAAGCTAAGAAAGCACAAAGAGGGGATCTCTGCATTGTTGCTACAAGCCTGCGGAAAACAGAAATGTTGATAATGTTGTCTTCCATTCCCAAATGAGAAAGAAATGGGAATTTAAAGAAAAGAGTCCTTTTGGTCAAATTTTGATTTTAGGATGGTCAATCAAAGCTGTTGCTTAGTTTAACAATGATTTCTGAATCACATTAACTGTGGCATTTATTGCTGGGTGGCCTCTGGCAAGTGATAACTGAATATAGCAAAAATTAGTTTAAATTGGTTTTGTAATATGCTTCCAAGCATCATATCAGGACATGGAACAGATATATGACAAGAACTAGTCCACTCTCTGCAAATTGTTGCACAGACTACAAGTCTGAATGCCACTGACAGTTTACCAGTAAGTACAGCTGACTTTGAAAAATCATTCCAGAAAATCTGAAATCTCCTTTTGAATCCAGTTGTTTCAAACGGAGAGAATTTTTGCATCTAGCTACCCAATTTATGAGCACAGTTATTACTTGCCCCCACAAACACACAAAGACGTCCAGATATTATTATTCGTGCTCAAAAGTGATTGTTCATGCAAATGACCTCTCTTTGAAAATGTTTGTATTAATTTGTTGTCTATCATAGTGAACTTTCTGTAGGTTCGGAACTGTTCATGGTTATCACCACACATCCACCATTCTTGTTAATTGTGTTACCTGGAAATGTAGTATTCAACTGAAGTACAAAACAATGAGCACCATTTTTTACTTTTAAAATCTGTATTTCTGTTACTTCTTCACCATTGCCCTTTAGAAGCAATCCATAGTTCTAACATCATCCAAAAGAGCAGTGTCTCATGTTTTGGTGCTTTGGTTTTTTTCTAATTGCTAAAAACAGCGCTGTACAAACGATACATAATGAAACAAAAATTAGGATCAAGTTTGTCAACAGGTAAAAGAATATTTCAGTGAACCTGCTTTAATTTCCAACTATGGCTTCATTCTGAGCAAAGTGGGCCTGAAGTTTGACAAAATCAGGGTCATGAAACTATGTGGTTTTGCAAAATTTGATGGTATGGCTGAATTTCACTTTCAGATTTGAATGAAGCTCAAAATTCAAAAAGTGAAACTCAGATTTGTCTGAACAGAATTCAATGAACAGCTTTAGCCATTATTGCACTGTGTACTCAAAAAAGACCAGTCACCACTCTCTTCTTAGCTGCAAAAGGTAATAATTGATATTATTCTGTTGATTTCAGTGGAATTGCATGAAGGATGGTTAGCCCACCACATTCTAAATAGAGTTATAACGTCAATCCTCAATAATTTGTCTTGTGAAGATATTTCTCGATTGTAAAATTTTCATCAAATAACTTGCAAAGACAATGCTAAGCATATATTATCTCAGTTCAGACAGAGAAGACAACAAAGGCTATACTTACTTTACATTCACAAGCGTGTCCACTGGTGGGGAAGGAAGGAGGAGAGAAGAGGACAAGGAACCTCTTCACCCATTAATGCATCTATACATGCACCAGGTGAAACTCTATCTAATTGGGCTGCTGCCAGTAAACTTACCACCACTCAAGGACACCAAGTTGGTGTGATCAGTTAGATGTGGGCCTGATCAACCCTGTACAACTGCTAGTTCACAGAGGGAGATTTACCTTTCTCCAACAGATGGAAGGAGGAATGCTTATTTTGATTCTTCTTCCATATTCCTGAGGCTTTCTATCTGTAACTGCCCTGTATATCTGAATTCCCAAATTTACTGTTATGATTTGTATTCAGCAGTATTGTACTAGGTGCAGTACTTACACATAGTGGAAGGCAGTCCCTGGTGAGAAGAGTTTATAATGTAAATTAACAAAGTAAGTATTATTATCCACATTTTACAGGTGACAAACTAAAGGTACTAAATTAAGGCCTGTAGTGCGGCGGTTGTCCCACTCCAGGAACAAAGGGGTTAAAACAGCCCTGCAAAGGGCTGTAGCTAGAGAAAGGCAGCCCAGCAGAGGGCTGCAACAGAAGGCAGCTGAGGGCAGAGCAGCCACAGCTGTGGCTGGGTCAATTAAGGCCCAGCGGGCCTTGATAAAAAGGCCCAGAGTTTGGTGAACAGAGAGGGAGAGTCTCCTCTGGCTGCAGAGAGCTTGAGTAGGTACCTAGAGTGGTGCAGGGCTGGGGCAAGGCAAGAGGAGCTGGGGAAGCTCTGGCCTGGAAACCCCCAGGCTGCAGGGCCTTGGGGATGGCCCAACAAAGGGGTACTGGGGTTGCAGAGGGCAGCCCATGGCTCCAGAGGCAGCAGGCCAAACACTTTTTGCCAGTGATGAGTAGCAATTATACTGCAGTCTGCCCCAGTGAACAGGGGCAAGTGGTGACGGCAGTTGCCTAGACAGAGGCAAGGTGGGGATAGTGGGTGAGGGTTCCCCAGGGAGGGAGGACCCAGAGCTAGACTGTGGGGTTACTGCAGGGGTGCAGCACCCCAGAGAAGAGGGCACTGGGGTCTGGGAGGGACATGGTGCCAGTAGCAAGCAGAACATCAGCCTTCAGAGGGTGCTCCAGAGCTGGAAGACGAGCTAATTCCCTGGATGACCAGCGGGAGGTGCTGCAGGGTGAGCTGCTGCTCTGCTGCAAGGCCCTACTCCAAAACCCACTGAAATCAATGAGAGTCTTTCCATTGAGTTCCATGGGCTTTGTGTCAGGACTTAAGTGACTTCTCACAGAGCACTTAGGAAACCCGCAGCACAATGGGGAATTGAACCCTGATCTGCTGAGACACTAGCTAGGGCCTTAACCACATGGTCATCTTTTCTGTCCCTTAATCAGCTACTATAGCCACACTCCTCCCCTACTCCATATTGAAAGGTAACTTAATCCAGAATTTAGTCCCAATACCATAGATAGACTTTAGGATTTGAATTACTGGTGTATGCCGTACAATGGCATTTTTAGATTGAGACCTCTTACAAGTCTGGCATCTATTTATTTTTGAATGCTGAAAAATACACCATTATTTAAAGAATAATTTTAACACAGAGAATGTTACCAATAATTCTTCAGACTTAATTATGTTATTTATTGCAAGCAAATGCAAAGAAAAAATATATAAACAGTATTGCATTACATCATTTCTCCCCCACAGCTACCATATGCACACACAATTCCCATAACTTTACTGGGAGCTGTGGAGAGGTGTACAACGTATTAGGCCAGGATGGAAAATACAAGTCTTTTTACACACCCTTTAACTTTAATTCACTAGCAGTACAAATAGTCAGATAGTCTGGATTATTTTACTTCTTCACTGAGTTTTAAAGCTTGTAGCTGGTAAGTTTCATGTGTGCACTTTTCATCTGTGCAACTTTCACTTCCCACCTGTTGGGAGAAGTTTCATGACCCACCAGGTGTATAAACTATGTTTTCTATTACCCTTCTATTTGATAAAATACCAAGTGCTTTGTGTTGTTGTTTAGATGCCTCTATCTGATATCTGAGCCAAGTAACATCTTTACAAGGGATATTACCCCCATGATATCTATAGGGTGGATGACAGATAAACAACAGATAATTTTGGCTTATCTGTGTTTGAATCAGAATTGAGATTTCTGCAGATGCTTCAAGTAGAGATGTTCACAGCTTCCATGACTCATCCCTATAGGCCCCAACAGATCTCCAGCAGGGAGGATAGTCTGTTAAAATGGGCATTTTAGTTCATTACCCGATCACCCAAAATCAGTACAGATTTTACAGTCTCAGTTGAACCTTAAGGACACTAGGTTTACTCCTCCCACTACTCCCCACTTTCCCAATCTTCCTGCTTCATGCTGCTCAAGCAATGCAAAATATCTGGAAGTCTGCTATTCTGTGTCCAAGTGGAATCACTGGCTGGAAGAAGAACACTGTAATTGCCTCTGCACCATGTTTTCACAGACCCTCTGGCATCAAGGATGCACTGGCTTTGCATCCATTCTCTCCCCAGACACCTTGAACTCTGATGATCTCAGGCTGTTGGAACAGTCCCCACGTGACTTTTGAGGTTGGTATAACTTAGAGCAGTTCTTAGGGAAAATGGCCACTAGCTGATCCCATGATCTGGGGAGTGGACAAATGTTGAAGCCACCTTTTCCCTTCTCTTTTTGTGACATATGCTGAGCAGAGCTTGGCCTAACCAGGCCTGCCCCTCTCTCAGAAAGATCATCCTTTACTTCTTGGTAACTTAATTTGCTGCTCTGGAACCTCCACAGAAATGGACACATGATGCACTTGGATGATCAAGTGCTGCATGGATAGAGGTCTACCACTTTGAATAGATGTTAGTAAGTTTGACGCTTAAGACACCAAGTTGATTGTGGACATTTTCTGCAGGAAATCGTCCAAGACACCAGAAACATTGGCTTGCCATCTTGTAAAAGTAATGATTTTGCTCTCATATCTCCTTCTAAACCACAAGAAAATCTAATATAGTTCCTCATACCACAGCTCACATAGCCAGAGATTTACTTCTTAACACAAAGACAGCCAAAAATATAGACAAAAATGAATGCTCTTCATTAGTAAAGTAACCACTCCTTTGTGAGAAGCCATAGAAGGAAAGTGGCCCGCAGACCTCTAACACTGAAGAATCACAACCATACACTATGGGTTTTCTGCCATATTTAGGGAAAGGCACCAACAACTTTTAGGGTAGTGAGTTTTGTTTAATGTAGGCACCTTTATTTTATAGTAGTCCCATCACACTGCCCTGAAAGGATGAGTGGAAAAAGTGAGGAAGCTTTCATTGTTGGGAATAATGGATTAAATTATTAAATAAGTAGGAGGGAATAAATCTCCAGCAGATCAGACCCGGTAGGTCCTAGGGCCCCATTCTCATTTAGATAGTGGTCCACTGAAAATAGGTTTCAAATATTGACAGCTACACCCAGCTCCAGAAAAAGTGGCTGGGCATCCCTTCTGCTACAGAACATGGAACTAAAGATTATCTCTCAGAACTCTTTTTTTTTTATTTAAAAGGAATCAGTTTAAGTTACTGGGGCAAGGTATATTGGGAATGAAATGCAGTCCGCAAAACATCTTCAATCTGTCCCTACATATTTGCCTTTTTAGGGCCATAATTAGGCTATATTCTCTATTTAATGATTCATCATAGTGTATAGTCCTCATCCAATTAAGGCAGTTGAGAGCCAGTAATTGGCTTCAGTGGTTTTGGTTTGGAGTATCCCTTTTGAGAACAGCATTTATACACACACAACTGTATCACAGTCAGTTTGATCAGGCAGGATGCTAATTTATTTATCCACAGGAGAGGAGCATGTCATTAAAAGTGTGGGACTGTGCATCAGTAACACATGTATAAATCTAGTTCCGTATTGATTAACCTTTGACCACTAGGCAGAGTAAGAGCGGAACAATCTATGTGAGCATGGGGTGGGGAGGGTGATAAAATTGGGTGCCAAATAAGGCCCATCAGCCTACCATGTCATTGATTTCATTCAGCATTAGGGGAATGCTGTTTCCAGGACTCATACTTGTGCTGGGGCCGGAGGAAGTTCTGGGATGGAGAGGGCAGAGTGTCAACATGGGACAGACTTTGTTGAAATACATGTATGCAGCCTGTCATCAGTCTTCAGAGGCTTGAAAAACCAGGACTACACCCAGGAACAGGACAGGTCCCAAAATATTCCCTCTTTTCGGAGGCCTAGACTAGACCAATGGTCACCCTCTGGGGAGAGGGCGGACAGGCGGCTTGTTACATGCTTTTTTGTAAAGTGTGCTGCCCTAGAAGGAAGACCAACATTTTGAAACTGCAGTTTCAGTGTTTCCAAGTACATTTATAGAAGGAAAAATAAAATGTTCTTCTGCACCCCGAAAAGGTTAATGCTGTTCAAGGTAACCTGAGAATCAAAGTCTTTTAAAACTTGTTTTAGACTGGTATATTGTGGCCATCAGCCCTAAGTGCTTTATGCACTTTGTGAATCAAAAGGAATTCGGCTGACCTGACTGCCTGAAGAAATGGTGTAAGCAAAATGACACATTTGACACTTTTGAAGTCTCAAAGTTAAAATTGATTTGCTCTTTTTTCTTTCATACCAAGATGAAAACGCAGAGATTGACTTCTGTTGGCATGGCTACCAGGATTTATCAACCAAAGAAGAAAATGTTGACTAAGGATGAAAGTTCATTTCACTCAGGAACATGTTTACTTTCATCAGGAAACCACATCTTGGAAACATAATGGCTTGTAGTTCTGGAGTTGACGTGCTATATATGGGGCTTTATGCAATCCCTATGTTCCAACACACCCCTGTAGTGGAAATGCCTTCCCCAGGATCACAGTAGAACAAGCCACCCACTTCACCAGGAGCCACAAAGAGAGCCCAGAGAGCAGGTGAGGTCGAGTAGGGGTAAAATGTGTCAAGAGCAATTAACTCCCAGAGTTGACAATGGCAACAACACTGGTGACTGACTTAGCCCTTCTCCACCAGTATGGCTCATATAGGGCCCTAGCTATAAATTAAAACTGCCTTTTCTTGGTAGAACCCCGACAGCCAGCAGAAGTTCAAATACCATTCTACCACAAGGGTGAATGAAACCATTGGCCAACATTTTTCAAAAGTGACTAGTAATTTTGAGTGCCTCAGTCTTTGGGCACCCACATTAAAGGGACCTAATTTTCAGAGGGCAGGTGATAGTTAGTAGTGGCGTATGGATATCGGTATAGCTAAGACACATATAGGAAAAGGAAATCATGGTTAACAAGTTTAACTTGTTATCATTTAACAAAAACAGATAATGAACTGCTTTGAACAACACAGCTAGAAAAAAATGGAGACATTGGCAGTTAATTTTGTTTCGTTTTACTTAGTTTAGGGGGAAGATTGTGTGCAGTCTCCTTAAAACTCTCAACACGGTACAGTTTGATTGCTTGTCAGAAATGTCATTTTCACTTTATAACAAAGACAGCAGTTCTGTGTTGGTTTCTGTAACTGTTCTCCGTGTGGTAGTTTCAAAATTTTAATCTCTCAAAACCAAAAGATATTTTTTAGACAGAATCTTTTGGACAGATTTTGCATTTTAATTTTGAAATGTAGATCTCTAAAAACTGTAATATGTGAAGCTGAGAGCAATTTCAGCTGAACATGGTTTATTCTATCTATAACATAACTGTGACTGGAAGTATATCTAACAAAGAATGAGTAGGAACCTGTTTTTGATTAGTCAGTTAGATTAGCAGTTACCCAAATGACATATAGAGGTATAGGAATGATTCAAGCATTGGTCATCTATGGAAATTCTCATCCATAATCACATTCAGACACACAGAGCCACAACAAAAGACAAAGGAGAATCTAACAGATGTTCAATCATTCTAGTCACGAGCAGCAACCAGACAAAAAAATCCAATTGGAATCTAGCCCTAGAAGCTTATATCAACAATACATTTTTACTAGAAAATAAAAATGGTGGTGAGATTCTCCAGCCAACAGCTGGAACTATTGAATCAGAAATTCCATTCCAAGGGAAATACTAACATTTCTAGATAAAATTTCATTTTGCATTGGAATGAAAAGTGAAAATTTTGAAGCGTCTCATTCAATGATTATTTTAAAAAATGTTCTGACTTCAACTTTATTATATTTTTGTTATAATTTGTATTATATAAACATAAAATGTCAAAACAAAAAAAAAAATCAAACTGTTCCATTTTGATAAGGTAATAATGAAACGTTTTAACCTTGTTGAAATGAAGCATTTTGAAATAATTTTGAAGTGTTTTTTTTTAAAAAATGAAATCACTTCAAAATTACTACGTACATTCTTGTGGAACACTTAGGTTTTGATGAATCATCATTTCCCAATGGAAAAAAAAAAATCTCTGAAAATGTCCATAATTCTAGTGGTTAAGCAGCACAGGATAAGAGTGGGGATAATGGATAAGTCTATTGTCTCTTATATTCTCTTTTTGCTGTCTTACAGCAACCTTCACCTAATATTTTGAGATAGCCCTTCAATTTTAAGTGCAATAAAAGCACTGAAGGTGACTGTCAGCCAAAATACATGCATCTGTAACACAAAAAATTAAATAGGTGATCAGGCAAATGTTCAAATCTGTACAAAATTGTGGATGAAAACAGAGTGCTTCTAAATAGAGATGCCTGAATAATAATAACTCATGAAAAATTCTGAAATTGTCAAATGGAAAGGTTAAAAATGAACAAATTTTCATTTTCTTTAATTTTTCATGATTTTCTGGGAAAACAATAGAAAGTTAGAAACAGAAATACATTATTCAACCCATAGTGAAATTTGTTAAATAACTAGAAAACTGGTAAATTAAAAATTGCAATAATCATTTTGGTAACAATTTCATTAAATGTGATTAAAAAGCTTGAAAAACAAACATTTTAAAAAATGTTTTTGAAGCCAGTGGTTTTTAAATGACAATTTTCATTTTTAAAAAAACAGCTTTTCTAATGATAAACATTTTATGGATTTTTTTTAAACCAGCTGTACTTGTAAACTGAAGACTAGAACTGAAAAATAGTTGTAGGGGGCTTACGAAAGAAAAGTGCACTGCTTCACAGCAGAATCAAAGCTGTGCAAAATAGCAAGAATCTGAGTTTTCTGAACATTAAACCCAGAATGGATGAATCAGAGTAACCAACAGTTATAAAAGTTTTACTAGAATCTTTAGTGGATATAAAAGCTGACCTCCTGGTGAAGGTGAAGCAGGTGTACTGAAAATAGCATTTTATTAAATATCTTACTTTGATTTCCCAACACTTAAAGAAAGAGACAAAACTATGATAGTTTCTCTCTCTCTCTCTTTGAGAGATGAGCTTTTACCTTTTTTTAAAAAAAAACAAGAAAGAAAAGGCAGGTCTATTGTTATTTAGCATGGTGGATCACAGTATTTTGATTATATCTGGACCACCCAGAACAATAGCTAGCAAATTATATTTAACAACAGGAATTATCTATAGAGGCACAAAAAAGCTCTCTAACTCTGATTCTTAAGAGGAGTAATTTTTTAAATTATCAGTATTATTGCAATGGTTCCAAGAATCTCTTTTAACCAAAACTACAGAAAGAGGGAATGAGATGAGGAGCCACTATAGGGACAGAGTATGAGAAAACGTATTTCCCTGGGACACTTCTGTTTTCATTGTGATTTATTAATATTGCCAACAGCTAATCGTATTTTAAAGTGACATGGAAGCTTTGAAATGCCATCTCACATTGGATTGAACAAATTTACAGCAGTAAAGTACAGTGTCAGAAAGCTGTTTTGGTTTGTCCAAATCAACTATAGTTTAGCTTGAGCCAGAAGAAATGAGAGAGATTTCAATATGTATTTTTAGGAGAAGTCTATTTATTATGGATAGAGTCATAGAAACTCAGTACAAAAGGAAAATAATGTTGCAGCAGCTGCTGCTTTCAATTTGCATTTTATTTCCGTTTTGTATTTTCTCTTTCCTCTATGAAATCTGAAGACTAGAGACATACCGTAATCCTCTCTCGGTTACTGTCCTACCCTCCTCCCCCGACTTTTCTTCTTGTTTTCATCTTTTATGGTGGTGGGGATTTTTTTTTTTCAAAACATCATAATACATTTCTGCAGACCAGTTAGGAACTAATACATAAGTATAATGCTACATCTATGTCAATTTCCTGATCTGTTGCATTTATTTATTTATTTATTTGTGCATTCAAGTTCAAAACAACACTTCATGCAGTACATTTCAGGACTATCACTACCATGAGAAGGGACTTAGAATAATAAGCCATTTGATCATTTGATTACAACATCAACTGAAGCATGCTATAATTGAAAATCATATTTTTGCCCAAAGATATGTTTGATAGAATGACAGTTTTATATTAACTTCTGTTTTCATTTAATTTTTTACATTAAATTTAGCTTAAAATTATGCTTTTTATAGTTGAAAAAATGTGAGAAATTTTAATATTATGTTGTAAATGCCATAAATGAGCAGAGTAAGTGGATATCAGCACCTACAAATTATACAATTAATAAAAAAATGGAATTCTTCATTGACAGAGCTTGGACACAGATTCAGGAAGCTGATTTGAAATGAAAGAATTAGGAGGAAAGAAAGTACAGCTGCATTCAAAAAAAATCCACAAAGTTTATGAATATTCACAATATTCAGTCAGCTGTAGAGAAGCTGTGTGACTGAAGAAAAGAAAAATAGAGATGTATTTGCATGTTACTGAATGCACTGTGAAAAACAAAACTAGAGGAATAAAGTATTTTATGTCGAGCACTTAACGAAAAATTTGGATCTGCTGTGTCTCTGACCTCCAGGGGCATAGGGCATCACAGTGTAACCATATCACATGATTATATTCCGTCAGTGACAAGTCTCAGCTCCCAACCTAGCACAGCAACCCTGTGACGGTTGCCTGTGTAGTCGTAGCTTTTTCTTTTCCTTTTCCCATGGCTAAAGACCAACCACCATCTATTCAGATAAATAAACTCACCAGCATTTGGTAACAGTAGGTGGATAACACTAACTCTGCCAGATGAGCGGGGTTACTCTACACTAGAGCTTTGCATTGATTGTAGTTAACTAATCAAATTGTAATTACCATAATTTAGCACATCCATACTGTTATACTCTTGGATCACCTCCTCATTCAATCAAGTTATTAGCAATACCTCTTAACTACTTATCCTGGAGTTCCCAGCAACTACCTGTAGGTCAGCTGAAGAGAATGATTGTGCATGAATTCTGATATGGTGAAATAAAGAATGAGAAATTGGTAATGATGCTGATATGAGGGACTCAGTAGTTTTGTACAAGTTTTGTTTGTAAGATTTCCACCCCAACTTCAAAGTAAAGCTCTTCCTGCTGGAATGGAAGAGGAAGCGAACTCCTCAAAGGCAAAACCACCACGTTTTGCATAGCTCTGATTTTTCAGGCATTTATTTTTAGAAATGACTTTCTCTCTTCCTAGATGGCAGTCTGTTATCTTGCTAAGCAATCGGATGTATTTTTGAAGCACAAAGGTGTTACATGAAGATCTAGGATCAAATCAATTACGTGGATGATGCAATATGTGTAAAGAAATGGCATACAAGGCAGACTTTATTTAATACAAAAAATAGTAAATCTCCTCAATGATCAGATTTCAATAAACAACAACAAATGGGGATATGAGAGAGAGAGAGAGAGAGACTATTAAAATAAAACAATAAAAGGCTTATTCTCCTTGGCATGAAATCATTTTTTCTATGGAAAAAACTGATTATGCTGCAGCATAACAGCTGCAAAGTTTTAAAAGTGGTCACAAAACTGAAGATTTAAAAATATTTCATTGCTTTATCGCTACCTTGCCAATTCTGGCTCCACAAATTGAAGCTGTGACAGATGTTAGCAATGCATTTGGTCCCACAATACATGTTTTCTTCTAAGGGACAGGGGAAAAAAAAGAGCTTTTTTGTTGTTGTTATTTTAAATGTAGGAACACAGCATAATGTTCTGCTGCCCATATGGTTTTGGGAGCATTCTTTTTATTAGCAAAGTCAACTTTGCATTTCATCCTGATAAAATGTTTGGCTTTGCATGCAAAGCCATTAAAATACAACTTATGGTTGAGGCTCAAACCCTAGCAATGTGCATCTTTCATCAATCCCCAAATAATTTCATTTTAACACTGCTCAAATCCCTTAGTCCCTTGAGTTGTGTGTATCTCTTATCTATAGCATTATGATAGAAAGATGCATGGCTATAAAACCAAACCCTATGAGAAACAGACAAAACATACTTCCAAAAATAGGGGAACATTTCAGGGAAGTCATTGCTTTCAAAGTCCTTGTAGGCACAGGCTTTCATTCTGTGGAAGTCAGCTTGATTGCATTCTTTACATAATCATGACCTGAACCAGGAACGGGAGGAGGAGGAAGGTGAGCAGGACATACTCTCAGTATGTTAAACAGCTAACATCTTAAATATCAGGAACTAAGAGAGGTAATTTAGACATGTGTTTGGTCTTTACTGGGACCTAGAAGCTCATGTCCACACTGAAACTCATAATGACCTGTTAACAGCAGAAATAATGCACCATCTGGGGAAGGTAAAGCGTGAGCAGATATAAAGCATTATGGGCCTGATCCCAAAGTTCATTCAGGTCATTTAGACTCTTTCCACTAACTTCAGTGGACTTTACATCTGGTCCTATGTATAGATAGCTATGCTGTGCCCCTTGTTACTTATATTGGATGAGATAAGAGTTGTACACTAAATTAATACAGCAAAGCAATCATTTGCGAAATGTTCATTCTGCAAGTTTCAATGCATGCATAAAAATGTCATTACTGATTGCCTCAAAGCTTAAAGATTTAAAATTTAATTCTGTAGGCTTATTGAAGGAACACACCACTCTACTAGCTTGCTGTGGGTCACAAAGTTTGAATTAGAATTGCCCTACTGTTCCAAGACTAGCTTGAATTTTTCATTTTCCAAAGAGGACTGCAAATGCTAATTAAGTAGATGCCTTATGAGTTGTCACTTTGCATATTTCAACAGTCATAGCTATGTGTGAATAAATTATATGCACTATTAAAGGGTGAATATCATGCTCCAAATGTAATAATAAATAAACTCTCCACAGAGAAGACTTAATTTTCTCATTTACTTAAGAAAATGAACTATATTCCCATCTCACAAAACATGAGTTTTAGAACACCAAACATATTTATTAAACTTAAACACTTAAAGATGGTTTTAAAGCAGGGGTCAGCAATCTTCAGCACGCGGCCCATTGGGGTAATCTGCTGGTGGGCCTCAAGGCATTTTGTTTGCATTGCCCATCCGCAGGCACGGGCCCCCCCGCACTTTCCAGTGGCCACGGTTTGCCGTTCCCGTCCAATGGGAGCTGCGGGAAGTGGCATGGGCTTCAGGGATGTGCTGGCTGCCCCGTCCCACTGCTCCCATTGGCTGGGAATGGTGAACCGCAGGCACTGGGAGCTGCGGGGGGCCGTGCCTGCAGACGGTCAATGTATACAAAATGTCTCGCGGCCTGACAGTGTATTACTTGGATGATCTGCATGCCGAAGGTTACCAACTCCTGTTTTAAAGGGGAAAAAACTGGAAAAGTAAGACGGGGCAAGTTCTTGATATAAATTCATCGTGCTCCATTGACGTTAATGTGTCTAATCCAATTTACATCAGGTGAGGATCTGCATCTAGAAAATATAAGGTTGGACCCATTCCCCAATATGAGACTAGAAGAGTATTACAAAATGGTAGATAGTAAAGGATAGTGTCTCAATATGGACCTAATCCTATTCACTGAATTCAATGGCAGAGACATGAGCAGAATCAGAGCCTATGATGCTATTATCTTCACCGTAATGTTACTTGTGATATGTCAGAAATAGATAAGAAGTGGACCAAGAGCACAATGGCCACTGTAGTACAGTATTGCAAAGCTACGATTTAGCCAACCAGTGTCAAAAGTACCCAAGAAAACTCTCTCTAAATATACTATTCAGTAGTTCAGTGCAGACCCATTTTGGGAAAAGAAATTTAAAAAAATTGTTTTTTAAAAAACAGTGGTTTGCATCACAAATTTAAAAAACAGCGGTTTGCATCACAAAATATAATAAATAAATTCATTAAATTATATATATAAGTATAGCTATATACACACATACATACAGAGAATGTATGTGTGTGTGTGTGTATGTGTGTATATATATATATCTCAGAGGGTCTCAGACTTCTGACAATAAAAAACACTGTATGACTCCAGGAGAGCAGACCAAAGTCTGAACCTGCCCAAGCCCTGCTGCCCCAACTGTATTTGTGGAGGGGGCGTGGGGGCAAAGCCAAAGTCCAACCCTCACTGCCCTGGGTGGGAGCAGAATGAGGGGACAGTCATTGGGGTTTGGGGTTAGGCTTCTACCCCGGCAACTCTAATGCCAGCCCCGGTGACCCCATTAAAATGGGGTTGAAACCCACTTTGGCATCCTGACCCACAGTTTGAGAACTGCTGCTTGTAAATGAAGCTTAAGAATATGTTTCCAGGGTTTTGTAAGACCAATTCAATTTTTGAAGTTATGCACTCCGTTGGCTCCATTTGGCTGCTCTTTATATCAGCTCTTAACAGTTCCTACTCAGGCAAAACTGCCAGGGGCACTTGAAGTCTGCAAGGTTTGGCCATATTCTGACCCAGATCATCTCCTGAAGATTGGACAGGTAGGGTGGACCCAGCTGCCCCAGCAGTAACATCTCCTGACTCTATGGATACATCTCTTTGGGTGATTCACAGAGAATCGGTGTTGGTGGAAGGGAAAGGAACGGGAAAGTGGCACAACTCTGTGTGAACATCCTGTTTCCGAGCACAAATCAAAGCAGCAAGGAATACAGCTTAGATTTGTATTATCTCCCTTGGAGTCCTCTCTACTACCAAGCAGCTCAGGAGCAAGAGACTCAACAACTGAAAGCATAGCTCCTGGGGAAGTTGCAATGCCAAGAGGAAGAATACCAGTGAAAGAGCAGCCTTCCAAGCAGAACAGCTCATCTCTGTGTGAAAGAGATTCCCTTCTTCACAGTTCTCCAAGATCTATTGGACAAAAAGAATACAGCCTCCAGAATCCTAACCTCTAATGAACAGGGAAGGAATAATACATGAAAAACTCTGATGTTCACCCTACAGAATTTTCCTCCATCTAAAAGTAAACTATACCTACTACTGGAGTTTGCAGCAGGTAAAGCAAAGGTTCAGCCACAGTTCCTTTTCCTGATCGTGAACTCAGAGAAGAATATCCCGGCTTTATCTGTTAAGTCAGAACTTGGCAGGTATGTAGCACCATAAAAATCTAGGGCTGGATGCACAGCTGAGGTAAACAGACATTGCAGTCAATGGAGCTATGACAATTGACACCGCCTAGGGCCTGTCATCACTAACAAATGAAGATTTTATTGTGTAGCAAATGCTGACCTACATTTTGTGAAGTGGTAAAAAATTTCTACACCAATCTCCAGGGGGGAAAAAAGGGAGGAGCAGGGAACTCACTCAGAAATGCCAGATGTAATTTTAAAAAAACTATTTTCACATGCATTTCAGAGTTTAGTCACACTGGAGAGTGATTCTTTATCTTATAAGATTTCATATTATCAGGCTGAGCAAAACTGCTCTTTGGAACACCCAGTCAAAGAAGAAGCAAAACTCCCACAGACTTCAGAGAGAGTTTTGTCATACTACTGAGTCCAGGACTTGGCCCCCCAAAATTACTAAGGTGTTGCTATGTTACCATAAATATTAACATCTGACAAAACCATATTGAGAGGAGCTATAAAAATAAAATAGTTAAATAAGATCTCAGTGGATGGCCCAACCCTGCAACCATCACTTGCACAAGTTACATTCTCTCATGACGTAAACCCTTGCTTTCAGCGAGGCTACTCACGTGAATTAAGGTTGCAAGATAAAACCTTGTAACATATATTGCGGCAAGGAATCAAACCGGGCCTCTTCAAATGTGGATGCATTTGGAAAATTACAATATTTTTCACTGGAGCCAGCAAGGTCAAATTACCCACTTCAGCCAACATAAGAGGTTTTGACTGATTAATGATTCTCAAACTAAAAGCTTGTTGCTTTCTGCTAAGTACCCTTTTAAAACTAAACATCTAGCTTGAAAGATTTATTTTACTTTGATGCAACATTTGAGCAGCTTTTTTAAGTTGATTGAATATATACAAATAATTTTAGTTACATTCATTATCAAACATTTTAGGTACTTTTAAATGATTGTTTATGTTCTGTTTGGAATGAATTGTTACCAATAAAAGGCTTCAACTTCATACTGAAATTTCTTGGGTCTGATTTAAAGCCTACTGAAGTCAATGGAATCTTTCTTTTGGCTTTAGATCAAGCCCACATTGGGCTTCAAGAATTTATTATAACATCGAGTAAGAAGGTCATTGCTATCCTAAGAACTAATCTAGCACCCAAAGACAATGGAAAAAGACTTGCATTGACTTCAGTAAAAATTGGATCAAGCCCTATATCCTTCTGCCAGGGAGATCTACATGCAGATTTCTTAAAAGCCAAAAAAATTCCTTTTAATCCAACAGATGAACTGAAAAGAGATTCTGAATCCCCCTATTATGACTAGGTCCCTCTCACAGCTAAATCTACAAGGATTCCCAGATCTTCACTTCTTCCTTGTTCAGCCAGTAATGTGTCCCAATCTGGGTGTATTAACTTTTTTAAAATTTAAAACAGTTTTTATTTTTCTTAAAAGAGAATACATAAAGGAGAGAGAAGAAAACTTATAATGAAAAATAATTCAGTCCATAAAACACATATTAAAATATGTAATGAGTATATATTTAAGTTCATTAGGGTTAAATCCTCCAGCCAAAGGTTTAAGTAAGGAGGACTTAAAGGGAAGGTAACTCCCTCTCCCTCACTAAATGGAAGGAGCTAGTCTTCCCTTGCTCCCTGGTAGAGTTCAGCTCCTGCTCCCCTTACTGCCTCTAGTCAGGGTAGTTAAGCACGGGATTAAATTGCCTACAGAGGTTATGGAATCTTGGCCAATGGAGGTTTTTAAGAGCAGGTTAAACAAACACCTGAGAAATATAATAAGTATAGATAATACTTAGTCCTGCCATGAGTGCAGCAAGGGAATGGCCCACATCAAGGGTGGCCAACCTATGGATCCAGAACCACATCTGATTCTTTAGACATTAATATGTGGCTCCTCGTATAGGCACCGACTCTGGGCCTGGAGCTACAGGCGCCAACTTTCCAATGTGCCAGAGGGTGCTTACTGCTTAACCCCTGGCTCTGCCACAGGCCCAGCCCGCACTCCACCCCTTCCCGCCCCCTCTCTTGAGCCTGCCATGCCCTCACTCCTCCCCTTTCCCCCCTCAGCCTCCTGCACACCACAAAACATCTGATTGGCAGGTGTGGGGAGGTGCTGATTGGCAGGGCTGCTGGTGGGTGGGAGGCGCTGGGAGCAGGAGAGCTGATGTGAGGCTGCTGACATATTACTGTGGCTCTTTGACAATGTACATTGGTAAATTCTGGCTCCTTCTGAGGCTCAGGTTGGCTACCCCTTTACTAGATGACCACTCGAGATCCCTTCCAGTACTATGAGTGTCAAAGTGATGGCTCACCAGGAAAAGGAACCAGTGCCTCACAGGGAAGTTTCTTGGGTTTCCAATCATTCTACCAGGAGGTGGAGCAGCAGCAAGACGGAAGAACTGGTGTCTCCTGTCTGGCCCTTCACCAGCTCCTCCTACTCTCCAGCTGGAGAAGAGAATTAGGAGACCTCTCATTGCCATCTCTAGTGTGAGAGCGGTGGGAAGAGAAGAGGAGACTCCACTCCCACTATCTCTCACTCTCTCCAACAGGAAAAGATACCAGAATATAACAAGACGGCCGCATCAACTCCCTGTCCTGCCCAAGTATTCTGTACTGGTGGGCGTCAGGTGGGGAGAAATTGAGAAATGAAGGGAAGAAATACGAGAGATGTATGAATGAGGAAGTTTGGAAAAGGGAGAACGGAAGAGAAATGGGGTAGAAAAGAGATTTGAAAACTAATCTTAGGCAAAAACTGAACAACTAAAGAAAAGAGACGTAGACCAACAGTGGTGAAAAATACGTAGTGACTTAAAGAAAGCAAGAAGAACAGAAACACTGGGAGCCATAGCAGGTAAAGGATATTTTTAAATGAATTATTCTAACAGAAGTCTGGTGCCCAAAGGAGGGGGGTCTTGTGAGAGCTGTGTTCAGATGGGAGATACACACAGAAACCCAGTATTCTTTCAGAAAGGCAAAGAAATAGCCTGTCATAGTTTTATATGGTGGTGCCTACTGGTTTTGGTACAGGTTTGCTGATATTTTAGTATTACTTTTCTCTGGGAAGTTACAGTTACATCCTAGAAAAAGGTAAATACTTTCTTTTACAAAAAATAGCACTTCTATTCTCGACATATTAAAAAATGCAGAATATGGTTTCAGGTATTTAAAGATTTTCATTGAGAAGGGCTCCCAGAGTCTCCATTTTTATTTGTTGTTTTTACATCACCAGTACAGGAGCCTCATATAGGTCAAGTCTTTATAAAGGCATTTACTGGAATGAAGGTCGTTAGAACCAGGGATGTACAGAGTTTTACTGATCACACACACACACACTTTTAAATGGCAGAATAGGAACAGTTTCCTAAAGTATGTAATTCCCTCCAGAGACACTTCTTCTTTGATGTCTTCCCTTGGGCATACCCTGTCATCACAAGATGATGAAAAGCTGCATCACAGTGACCACTAAAATGGGTGAGTGCCCCCTTACTTTGATCTACTTTAGCTTGTGGTGGGAGCCCCTGCACCAAGGGATTCAGAAGCATGGCAGATATCCCAGGAGCAGGAGGTAGTTAGTTGCACCACAACTCTATGGATCCACTGGTCTGACACCTGGCGCAGCAGTTACAAAGTGGACTATGAATTCTACTCCTGGAATCATAACTCCTGCAAAAGTGTTGAATGGGTTCTCCCTGTCCTGAGGAAGTTTATAAACCCCAGAGCTCCCCTCAGCAGTTTACCTCTAAACAGCTCAAGAATACGGGCTGTGGACCAGGATTTGGGACTTGAAATACTGTTAAATCTTCCCCTGGTACACCAGCTATTGAGTGCACGAAAAGGTAGTTATTAATTACAAGTGTCCTTGACTACAGCTGTTTCAGGTGCATGGTTGTTAAGTTGCTTTTGATTAAAGGAAGTCGTTCATCAGCATAAAAAGCTGTATTTAAACCTTCTTAGGATCATGTAGAGTTCAATCATGAATGTAAAATACTGTTCAGGCCCCATATTGAACACACACTCAAAATATCTTTGTGAGTGTTTCATCCTGTGGACAGAAGATGTTTCACCAAGTGCAAGGAGACCTTCTGAAGTCATTAATATCAAAGCAACTATATGTCAACCCAACTGAAACGAATTCAGAAACCATAAATTCATATAAGGACTTGTCAAAATGCAGCTCCTATCTGGAGCACCTCCCTATAGCAGGCCACAACGTGGCAGGCACACCTGCCTCAGTTTCCCCTTTCAGAGTCCCCATTCACTTCAGGCTTTCTAGTCAAAATACCACCGTTTGGGCCCTGATCTATTATAAAACCTTGCGCAACTGGTCCCAGACATATAGTCCATTTCTCACTCCAATGCAAGCAGTCACTAAAGCTCATCCCTTGATGCCCCATATACCACACACTGGCACTTTTGATCACATCCAGGCCCTGTCAGTCCTCCCCGTCCTTGTACCAGGGCCACCACCCCCACTCATAATTTTAGTGCAACCCCACTCTTGCCAGTGAGAACCCCTCCCACCTCAGACTCTCTGCTGGGGAGAGGGCAATGGAACATCCCTTGCTTTCTCTGGCCTTCTCGTGGTTCCTCTAGGTCCAGCTCTCCAGCCCTGGAAATGTCAGCAGCTAAGCTCCTCTGCCACATCCCTGTCTTTAGCCCTCTCAGGAGCTTGGCTCCAGGTTTTTGGATTAGAGCCAGCAGGCAGCTCCATCTGCAGCTCCTCCTGCCTTCATCCCTCTCCACTCCTCTGGCCTTCCAGGCTGGGGATGCTAACTAGCAAACCTCTTGCCACTTTCCTTACATTCAGCCTTCCCCCATGAAACACCTACTCCTTCCTTCCACGACCTCCTCCCATCCCACCTCACTGGTAATTTTCACCTGTCCCTGACTGAACAAGCCTGCTCTGTCTCTCTGGGTATGTCTGCACTGCAATTAGACAGCTGCAACTGGCCCACACCAGCTGAGACGGGCTTGGGCTAAGAGGCTGCTTAATGCAGTATAGACACTTGAACCCCCTCTCCTCCACGCAGGGACCCGGAGCCCAGGCTGCTGCCCAACTCTGAACATCTATACCACAATTAAACCACTGGACCCCTATGAGCCTTAGTCAGCTGGCAAGGGCCAGCCACAAGTATTTAATTGCAGTGTAGACATACCTACAGGTTCTTTCCCTGATACTCTATTGATCCCAGGTGCTGACCCATCGTTTTGATTGTCTAAATGGAACATCTGCTTTGGCACAGGAACACTGGACCCAAACTTCATTTACTGGGACCAAGTTCCATGTGACAGGGCTGTGTTATCTATTTATCTTCCTTCTCATTGTGCTAGGACATTAATTGCATATACTCAGAAGCTCTGCATTCCACTCATGGTGCTGTCATTCCATTTGTAGCGGAAGAATGTGTATCAAGTGATAATTGCCACAGTTTTGGTTTAATTCTGAAAATTCTAGGCTTTCATTACAAAAATAGATCTTTCTTATTAGTTGTCAGGGCTGGTCTTACCGCGAGGAGAACTGAGGCAGCCATCTCAGGTGCGAGAGCAGGGGGTGCGCCACTAGGACTCAGTGTGTAGAAAATTGTGTCCACTGCTAGTGCATATGTATTCTCTCTGCACTAGACGCACAGAGATGGTGCAGTGGTGTGCTGGAGGAAGGAGGGCACAAGAGACATCATAAGGCAGGAGAAAAGGTGAGAGGGAACAACAGAAAGCAGCCGGAGCTGCAGGGAAAGAGAGGAAAAGGAACTTCTTACATACCTCTTTAGCACCCCCAGGAGCCTGGACAGATTAACACCAGCTTCTCAGAGAGCTTCCTGTTTCCTGCTGCTTCCCTGAACCCACTTGAGAAGAACAGGCAGTCAACTGAAGTAGTTCACTAGTTAGGCCCTTAAGATGCTGATCTCTTCTCTCACTCAGGCCCTGCTACCAGCCTGCTTATTTGTACCCTTCAATTGAGTGTCGAGAGCCACTATAGCTGGGACAGAACAGCAGTCATGACTGAAAGAAGAAAATGCCCCTCTGGGGCAGCATTCAGAAAAAAGAAAGAAAGCAAAGGAAGCTTTTCTATCTAAGCAGGAATGAGCTCTCCTGAGATACATGGACACAAATGTTCACAGTGAGCCTTCTGGCCCCAGTGAGGAGATGCCTGATCTTCCAGCTAGTCAGAGTGCACCTGACACCTACTGCAGCATCCGAATCTCCATCTCAAATGGATGTAACTATGCACATTCCTGAAGAATAGTGTAAATTAGAGAAGAGTGTGGTGGAGGCACAGGAAACAGCTGCTGCTAAATTTAGTACCTTAAATCTAGATGATCCAGGACTGTGGACCCACTTGAGCAGTAGCCAGAGGGACTTCCTTGTACTGCATGGTCCACAGCAAGTGAAAAACTTCATGTTCCCCAAAGACAGTAAAAATACAAGTTACCATCCAACACATTACTGGCATGAAATCCCCAATGGTGAGAAAGTGCAGAGGCCATGATTTATGTACTCAAAAACCCAGAATGTTGCATTCTGTTCTTGTTGCAAATTCTTCCAGTCTAATGTTCCAACCACATTGGGTTCTACAAGAAAAAAGACTGGAAAAATCTGGCTAGAAATCTGGCATGCCATGAGAAGGCAGCAAATCACCAGAGAGCATTCCGTAGGTGGAAAGAACTTGAGAGGAGACTAAGCTAAAGGCCACCATAGATGATCAGCATCAAGAGAAGATTGCATCAGAGTCTCTTTACAAAATGTAAAATTGGCAAAATGGCAAAATGTTCTGAAAGGGCTCATTGCCGCTGTGAAAATGCTTGCTACCCAAAACCTATCAGATCATCTATATGTGCCAAACAACGGAAACATCCTTAAAATTGTGGAGCTGTTGGCTGAGTTTGATGCTGTATTCTAGGAGCATCTAAGAAGAGTCACCACCCAAAAAATGTACATACACTACTACCTTGAAAAAACAATTCAAATGAGATCATACAGTTACTGGCAACAAAAGTCAAACAGAAGATTGTGGCAGATCTGAAGTCAGCAAGATATTACTCTGTTATTCTGGACTGCACACCTGACATCAACCATATGGAACAAATTACTTTAATGGTGCGGTTTTTAAAAACAACAGAATCTAGTGAGAATGTCCGTGCAATGGTGACTGTTAGAAAGCATTTTCTAGAATTTATTGACATTGATACGACAGGAACTGGTATGACAAATGTGCTTCTTAAAAATCTGGAAGATACGAGAATTGCTATAGCTCACATGAGAGGTCAGGGTTACAGTAATGGTGCCAACATGAGAGGAAAGGAGAGGAGTGCAGACACGGATCTGAGAGTTAAACCCTCAAGTTATTTTTGTTTTATGCAGTTCTCATTCATTGAACTTGGTGATCAGTGATGCAGCTTCAGCTTCTGGTGAGTTTACTGAATTTTTTAATGTAATTCAAAGCATCCATGTATTTTTCTCTACATCAACTCATCAATTGCAAATTTTGAAGCAGCATCTGGGAACATCCTCTCTGACACTGAAAACACTGAGTGCCATATGATGGGAAAGTCGAGAGGAGGCGATAAAGCCTATCAGACACAAATTGGGAAGATAGATGATGTCATAGTTGCCATTCTGGAGGATCATGCTATGACAGGAACTCTTTGTGGGAGAACAGTGGCAGAGGGAAATGGTATCACCAGAAACATACATAACTTCAAAGTTCTTTGTGGCTTAGTGTTGTGGCATGACATACTGTTTGAAATAAATGTTGTAAGCAAGAGACTCCAAGGTGTTGACCTTGATACATCTGGATCAATGGAACAACTGGACAAAGTAAAGTTATACCTACAATCTTAATGGTCAGATGAGAGATTTCAAAACGTTCTGAAGAGTGCACAGAATTTGGCAGAGGAACTTCACACTGGAGCTATTTTCCCACCCATTCAAGAATACAAGAGTCACCGAAGAAGACAACACTTTGATTACAAGGTGTGGGATAATCCCATAAAATTATCCCAGAGTTGAATTATTTAATCAGGTACTAGATTGTGCAATACAGTCAGTTGAAGAACGTTTCATGCAGCTCAAGGAATACAACAGTATATTTGGGATGTTGTACGATATTTCAAAACCCCGCACTATACCTGAAGACCTACACCAGCAATGCAGGGCACGAGAGATAGTGCTGACATATGATGACAGGAGTGATATTGATGCAAGTGATTTAGGTGATGAACTGAAAGCCCTTTCAAGATACATTTCAGCAGGATCAACTCCAAAAGCTGTTCTGGAATAGATGTGCACAGATAAGATGACCACCCTCTTTCCAAATGCTTTTGTTGCTCTGTGCATACTTTAAACACTTCCTGGAATAGTTGTCAGTGGAGAATGCTGCTTCTCCAAGCTGAAGTTAATAAAAACACATCTACGCTCCACAATGACACAGGAGAGGCTGGCTGGCCTTGCAACCACCTCAACAGAGCATGAGCTGGCCCAGACTGTGGACCTTCAGGAAGCAGGTCAAACCTCTGCAACCAAGAAGTCACGGAAAGCACCACTTTTATTCAAACAGATAAAAATGCCAGTGTTTACTATGCAGACAAGAAAAGTTACATTTGCTGTTCAGGCATTTGAAAGATTTAAAATTTTTGAACAAGGCACTTTAAGTTGTTAGTTCTCCTTTACTGGGGTAGGTAGCAGAGCAGGACGATGAGAGGAGTAGAACAGGAAGAAGACAGAACTGAGACCTTTCAAAGTTTTGGCCCAAGCGAGTGAGCACGGGGACGTTATCTGAGCTCCCCACCTCAGGTGCTAAAATGTTGTGGGCCAGCCCTGTTAGTTGTGAAGATACAACTAGCATGTTGTAATCTAGTGTAATGCAATCCTGTTAATCCAACCTAATGGCAAACTGTATCTGAGCCTACAAGTCAGTACAGAAGGAGGGAACTCAATTATCCCATTTTCCTCAATGACATGTGAACATCAAAACCAGCATATTGAGCACAAGCAGTGAAGTAAAAAACCCCTAGTATGTTAAATGCAAAAACCCGTGTCCTTGTAGTAAAAAGGCTGTACATTTAAAAAACAAAGAGTGAGGAAATGCAAAAGTTAAGGTTCTAACAGAAAAGTTTTTTCAGCCTCATTGAACATGTGGTATTTTATTCTCATATATCTGGTTAAATGTGTTGCTTAATGTTATTGTTTATGTAGCAATATACATGCACATAATGCACAAAGCATATGCAACGATTTAATATTTGAATTCAGTAGTACTTCATTTTGTACTGATGCATGCATAACCTTTAGAAGAAGGTGTTTTTATTTAGTCCATTTTTGTGCTTTGGCATGAAAATGTTTTGGCATGAAAATGTTAGAACTCCACACTATTTATCAAAGGCAGAAAAAGAAGTGTTTGAACTGCTGCATAGCAGAAACATTTCCATATGCTTGACTTCTGATATAAATAAATAGCTAGGACTAAATATTACCCACATTGTTTAGGTGTACCAAAAAGGAAAGAAGATGATATAACGTCTCCACACGCACAGCAGCATGGCAAAATCCACTCTCAGGTCTCTAGAGAGTATTTGGGTGGTGGTAGGAAATGGGCTACCATAACAACAAGCTCACTATATTGCCAAACAGTCAAGACATGATAGCCATGGGTATGCCCACACCCATCACTAGCTAATGCACGTGCTAGAGTCTGAACTATGCAGTGGCTCTTTTTAGAAAGAAGCAAAGATCAACAACCAGCACATAGAAGCAACTTTCCCAGCACTTGCAAAATGGCTTTAATATGAGATGTATGGCTAACCAATCACTGCTCATTTTCCCCATGCAGTTCACACACTAGAGGGCAGGATTTCAATCTTAAATGCTAACAGCATTGATAAATTCTAACAGCTAATGACAGCAGTCTTCAACTATCTGAACTGGGGTTCCAAAGAGAATAGAGTTCAGCTCTTCTCAGTGTAGGCAGATGACAGAACAAGGAGCAATGGTCTCATGTTGCAGTGGGGGAAGTCTAGACTGGATATTAGGAAAAACTTTTTCACTAGGAGGGTGGTGAAGCACTGGAATGGGTTACCTAGGGAGGTGGTAGAATCTCCTTCCTTAGAGGTTTTTAAGGCCTGGCTTGACAAAGCCCTGGCTGGGATGATTTAGTTGGGGATTAGTCCTGCTTTGAGCAGGGGGTTGGACTAGATGACCTCCTGAGGTCTCTTCTAACCCTAATCTTCTATAATTCTATGATTCTAATAATATTGTTCAGATAACCATGTTCTCCTCCTATCACAAACATTTTCTCTTAGTCATTTCTTACCAAGCACATGCTCATTTGGCTTACATCACAGCAGCCAATGTACAGAAGATGATTTGCACTAACAAAACCCACAGTCACGTTTATGTTGGGCATACATACATCAGTGAAAAGTTTTAACTTGATTCATTGGCTTTAGGACTGCTGAGTCACACATGATTAATTTGAACAACATTTTAATTTCCTTCATGATTAGATAACTAATGATTTTGAATAAGATTGGGTGATATGAACTGAATCAGAATTAGTATATATTTCTTCCTTTGATGAATTAATTGTAATTGATTTATCTATGGGCACTCTCGAGGGCTTGACATTGCCGTGCTTAGTCAGGCAAAATTATTGTTGAAATCAATGGGAATTTTTTCTGAATAAGCCCTAAAGGACCTGGCCTCATAACTGTAAAACTAACACTAGTTATACCTACTGAGCCTCTGTGAGGATTATAATAGTTAGATGTTTCACGTTTATGATCCCAAAATATACTTGGCTATGGACTACAGTAGAATTTCTGAGTCATGGACATGTGCAGTTATCCAAAAGTTTTAGGTCTGTTCATAAACATTGTTTTGCCAGCATTTAAGAGCTGGGGAAGGGAGTATGCAGGAGGTTAAAGCATAAAGACTTCTTCATTCCAGAGTCCATGGATCAGATTCTCAGCTGGCACTGAGCAATATAATTCCACATTAAGTCAAATGTGGTAGGCCAGTTGAGCATCTAGCTCACTCAGTTTAATTCTAGTGACTTCTAGAAGGGCTTTCACAATAAATAGAAATAAGAACAGAGAAAGTGATATTCAAAGTCAAACTAATTTAAGACTATTAAATGTTTTCCATCAAATTTTGTCAACCAAATGAATCTCAAACAATTTTTACTAAATGGCAGAATATTAATTCTGTTAAGTAATATAAACATCTGTTAGTCTATAAGGTGCTTCAAGACTCTTTGTTGCTTTTGCAGATCCAGACTAACACGACTACTCCTCTGATAACAAAGTTAGGGTTATTCTGTGAGTGGACCCATTGAAACCATTGGACTTACAGAATGAGTTACTGCTCACTTTGACTAAAACTGGTAGAATCAGGCCTGAAAGGTGGGATCCAAGAAGGGAATTAGGTGTTGCAATGATGAGTGTCACAACCCCGAACTTTAAGGCACCTAGAAAAAAAATCACAGGATGTGATCCATAAAGCCAAGTCAGACACCTCAGCTCTCTTTACAATGAATAGGGAGAAACAGGATGTGATTCACAAAAGCTAGCATGGTAGGTGGGAGACCACATAAGCCAGCCGATTAGAGATGCTAACAAGAAGGGTGTGTGGTAAGCCCCACCCTTCTCTTGGAGATTGGCACTTAAATCTAGGCGGCAAGGAGGTACGATGTCAGTTTAGCAATCCACGAATGGGAACCTGGTGTCAGGTACCTTAGGAGCCAAAGCTGCATTTTAAGAGAAGAGTTAGACACCTACCTCACTCCCCACAAACCAGCAAGAGGAGATGGCACTGATAACAGTCGTACCTGCCTTCTAGCTCGCAGGTTACAGCACTCACCTGGAAAGTAGGAGACCTACATTCAATTCCTCTTGCCTCTATTTGATAGCGGGGAAAGGACTTGAACAGGAGGGTGCTCTAACCACTTAGCTATGGGATTCTGATACGGGGTGCCCTTAATGTCTCCAGTTAAAGCAGTTTCATTGTGGAGGGGGACACATGAAAACCACCTTTATTCACATAAAGCCACATTAAAAAACTATTTTAAAATGTTATAAGGTTACAATGTATACATGGAAAGATAAGAATGAAATAAAACAAAAAGAAAAGGGGTAATGTACTTTTGCATCTGATCCAGGATGCCCGGGGAAGATCCAGACACACCAGGTTTCTATTTGCAGAAAATCAAACACTCTTGCCTCGCACCTTCTCTGAGGTCACGCCACCTGCTTACTCCATTCCCCCTCCCTCCTTCTTGCATTGTCCCCCCTCACTCACTTTCTCCAGGCTGGGGCAGGGGTTTGGGGTGTGAGAGGAGGTGAGGGTTCTGGCTGCGGTTGCGAGTTTTGGGGTGGGGCCAGAGATGAGAGGTTTGAGGTGCAGAAGAGGGCTCTGGTCTGGGGCCGGGGATTAGGATGCAGGAGGGCGTGAGGCCAGAAATGAGGGGTTTGGGGTACAAAGGGCTCCAGGTTTTGGGGGCAGGTGTTGGGGTATGTGGGGGGAGTATGGGTCTAGGCTCCAGGGTGGGGCCAGAAATGAGGGGTTCAGCATGCGGGAGGTGGATCAAGGCTGGGGCAGGCAGTTGGAGTGTGGAGGGAGGCTCTGGCTGAGGATGCAGGCTCCGGGGTGGGGCCAGGGTTTGGAGAGTGGGAGGGCATGCGGGCTCCAGGCAGCGCTTACCTCAGTGGCTCCCAGGAAGCAATGACATCTCCCTTCAGCTCCTAGGCAGAGGTGTGACCATGTGGCTCTGCGCACTGCCCGTGCCCCCAGCACCAGCTCAACATCTCCCATTGGCCAGGAACTGGGACAGGGGCAACTTGCAGAGCCCCCATGACCATACCTTCCAGGAGTCATATGGAGCTGGGTAGGGAGCCTGCCTGTGCTGGCAACCAGACTTTTAAGAGCCCGGTCAAAGGTGCTGATGGGAGCCACCACTTCTTCCAGCCAAACACCACTGGAGTTCCAGTAAAAAACTGGACACCTGCCAAATCTAGCCACAACACTGAGGCCACAAGATTGTTAGCAAGCAAAAACCATCCTGAAAAAGAGAGTCCAGGAAGGAGCCAGCACCATCTCTACAAGTGGTCCTTCATCTTCTCCTCAGCCTCTTCCTAGTTCCTCAAACTTATTGACCAGATCGAAAGAAAACGCCCAATACCTTAATCCCAGTGATGCCCAACTGTAACTGCTGGGACAACAATGGGGGACTGCTAAATTGCCAACAAAGTCAAATTACCCTTAGTCCAGTTAATGGGGGCAGAGGAAATTTGTTCATATACTTGTGCCTGTTTAAAAAGTGCTTGCATGTCACCTTCAGACGTAATGAAAACTGAGAGGTCATCAGCAGGCTGACAGAGAATCTGGGAAACCATCTGGCACTCCTGGCACAGACAGGCCAGTCAAATAGTTCCAGACTCCGGGCATACAATATCCCAGACAGAGGGCATCCATGATGTATGCCACTGCAGTTTGGGAAGCAGCAGCTAAGACTTCCCATTCATCTATGAGACACTAAAAACATTATGGTACAATAAAGAAATATATGATGTGAATACTGGCACAATTCCAAAAGCTTATAATTTTGTAACATAACTATGGCTAATTCTATCAAAACCCTTCTCCGGATCTATTGAAATAAACCCCACATCTAGATCAAAGTTTGCTCACAGTGAAAACATCATGAATTAAGAACAGATTACCAAAAAAACCACAACAACAAAACAGCAACTAGGAATACAATATGTTTGATAAAGATGTATCACAGTCCAGACAGTCCTTCAGCTGGTTGGCTAAAGGTCCTGGAAAAAATCTTATAATCAGAGAGAGAAATGGATCTCCAGTTGTATAAGTCACAGAGCTCTTCTTTTTTTGTGCAGCTGGGTGGTTACTGAGGGGCAACGCTTTCTCCTGGATACATTCCAGCTCTACTAGAAAAAAGGCAGTACCTATAAGAGACCAGAGTGTTTTTAGAATTCAGACAACAGCCCAAGGATACCTGGGCTGTAGACAGCTGCTCAACTGTAACAGAGAACTCCTGTAATGACAGTGGGGTGTCCAGGCAAAGCTGTGCTTCATTAGTTAGGTGGGGTAACCTCTGACGTAGCTCTGCCATTGTCAGAACGTCACAGGCTTTGATCAAATACAAAATATCATAAAAGGAAACAGCTGATTTCCAGATCTCAGCAGGATCAGTCGTCAAACAATCATTCAGCAGCAAGAGGCAAGAAATCTGCTGATGACCAACAGCCCTTTTTTCCCAACCTGGAAAAAAACCCCATGGGAACATCAATGTCATGCGGCTGGATAAAACTGGTCTGAACCAGGGATCCCTGCACCTTCTCTTCCAATGAGCATCTCGGGAGTTGGTATTTCTCAGAGTCTGGTAAATCTGCACCAAGATCCCCACATCAAGGTTGTCATGGAGGTCCAAGACATCTCCTTCCAGGGTGCACCGTGGCCTGATGCACAGACTGTGTGGCAGCCTGTGAATAGTGCTGCCAGGACAGTGGGATCTGGACCTACCTGACACCTCACCACTGTCTCAGGGACCCTTCAGGGTCTTTTGTTGCCATCCAGGCTCCCAAACCACAGTGAATATCTGGGTGAAATCCAAGTCCTGTAATAATTCAATATTAAACCATGACTCAGAATCATAGGCAGGAAGAGGGAGAGAGAGATTCTGACAGAAACAGAATGATGATCAGACAAATGAGTGGGAGACATGGAAGACACAAACAAACATATTCACACTGGCCTTCATGGTATGAAAGTGACCCAGGCTAGCACGAGATGTGGTTGGGAGTAGAGTTCAGCCAAGAATACTGCCTAACAATGGGATAAGAGAATCTCCAAATATCTTGTCAAGGCTGATTCCCCACTCTGGCATTTTGAGTGCAGAAGGTGAGGCCCCGCAAGGATTCTAAAAATTAATACTGGCTACTCCAGATTTATATTAAACTCCCAAGGTTACAGCTTTACTCTGACCTTAAATGGGTAGATGCTGACAACATGCAAGTGCAAAACCAGGAAGGCACACTTGGGAATTCCTTCCTGTGGGGTACCCTCATGTCCTTTCCCCCACCTCTGGGATAGAGCTGAGAAAGAAAAACAAAGGAAATCAGCTGTTGCCACCAGCTAATTAAACAACATGCACAAACCACTTAGAATACAAAAATCCAATCTTGTTCTTAAAAAAAGTAAAATTTTATTAAAAACAAAAAAGAAATAAAATACATCTGGAAACTCAGCCTATTGCTAGATTTAAAAAACCTCAAAACACTAACAGGGATTAAGCAACAAAAAGAAAGTTCTTGAGGTCCACTTAAAGGTTACAAGCAAAACAAAAACATTTAGGATTAGCACACAGGAGTTGACAAGCCATAAATAAATAAAAAGAGATAAACCTAATCATGTTTTCCTAGACATTTCCTGATCTACTTACATATCTGGGATTTCAAATGAGTAATTTCTAGGAATGATACCGATTATTTTCAGCCGGCCCCAAGTTTCTTACAGCATTGCTGTTCCCTGTCTGCCTCTCCCTGAGAGCAACAGACAGACAGACAAAAGGGGAGTCTTGTTTCAATTTTAAAAAGTTCTAGCCTTCCCATTGGCTCTTTTGGCCAGGTGCCACACACTTCCTTTTACCTATGCATCACAGTGAGACTTTTAACCCTTTACAGGTAAAGCAAGCAGAGAACAGCTACTAGGAGGGATTTTGTAGCTAACTGGCTGGCTGGGTCCATAAAAGGAAGCTACTGTTGTATCAGCAAGCAAGGTACTAACAAAGTTCAACAGAGCTTTATTTAACAACAGTGACACCTTTTTACAAAGCTGCTGCTGCATCGCTCTATAGCTCTCACTCAGCCTAGCCTCAACTCCTCTCCGCTCCTTCCTGTTTCTTGTCCTACAGACTCCCAGTTTTAATAATTATAAGCAGCATCTAAAACACCACAGCTACCCTTTCCCCCACTTTACTTATCATACATCTACGGTAAACAATACAGTTCCCTTGCTGACTGAGGGAATGGCTCCTCATGGTTCCTGCCTAAAAAATAATCTCCAGTGCAACTGAAATCCCCTGCCAGGACAGTGCAATTGAAATCTCCTTCCAGCAATAGTAACAGGGTCCCAACCAAGCCTTGTCAGGGGCAAGTGTCAGCAGAAAGGAGATGTTGTCTCACGCCAGCGTGGGGAAACGTACAGTAGGAGGATTAAAAACAACAGTGCCGATATGTCTCTCCACCTGGAGGAGCCAGCCCGGCACAGTCTCCTTCAGAGAGGATTTGTGACCCTGCAACCTGGAAAAAGAGAACAGCTATCCCAGGAGTGACATGGGACCTATGGCGCAAAACTGCTTCCCATTTCTTCGGTCAATTCCCCCTGATTACCAGGGTCTGAGTGTATCTCTTCCAAAAAGGAAAATATCTGCATATTTTTGTCTGAGAAACTCAGTGTGTTTTGCCCTTCTATGGCTATCCCGGCATCCGAACAAAGCACTATAAATTAGGGAAACAGGCCTTCACCTCAACACCTGGCTTCCCTTTAGTGCTTTCCAAATAAATCACTAATCTCCTATACACTATATCCACCCTTTGTATCTAGCTGATGAGCTGGGACATCAAGAACCAGGGAGGAGTCAGAGAAATCATCATTGCCCTCTTCATGTCCCACAGACTCCATCAGTTCAGAAGAACAATGAGCTGCCACTGTAACGTTCTCATCATTCATGAAGGAGAGTAATTCAGTGGAGGAGCTAACATATCTATTTTCCCAAGAGCAGTAGGCAGTGCAGCCCAGCCTGGGACCTAGAGTCATCATTGCAGCACGCAGGAGCAGGGACTTGAGGATGCACTGGACCAGGGGAAGGTGGCACACCACTGGGAGCTTCAGGCAGGGAGCTACCACCCAGGGCAACACTACCATCCTTCTAAGGGCACACAGCTCCATCTTCAGCCACTACTAGCAGCTCAGAAGCCTCCAAAATCATAGTCTCTTTCGAAAGAATCCTATATAAATCCATCTCATCCATCTGTTCTTCACCCCCCCCCACCCCTCATCTCTAGAACCGGTCTCTCCTCGCTGTGCAGAGAGGCACTCCTCATTCTCCAGAAGTCACTTTTGTCCAGGCACAAATGATGGGTTCACAACAGGAGGTTCCAGACTACATGAGTGGGGGAGACAGAATATAGGGTGTGTGCGCAGATGCAAACTCCATGGCCTGCTGGTACGTCTCAGCCCTCTCCTCACTATCCCGGAGTCTAATACTCTTACTAGGGACCCCAGAACTAGCAATACATAGGCAGGAACCCACTCAAAGTACCAGGGTCTCCACACAAGAAACATGTCATATTTTCAGAGGTAGCAAATGCCCTATAATTCACCTCATTTATTTGGTGCTTTAAAACCAAGTTAAAGGGCAGTTCAGGGTCATTTAAAACCACAAACCTAGTGCTGGAATGACATATCATGTCTCACATTTGGTTTTTTGCAGCCTCGTGGAATTATCCTGTGAAATTCTCATAGTTGGAGAGATCAAAAACCAGGGTCTCATTGCAAAAGAAGGGTGGCAGAGGTGGTAGGGAGGAGGAGAATTGGGGTTAAAAAAATCCCTACTCTACTAGCAGGAGTAAGCAATGGAAAAGCTGGAGCAAAAGACTCCTTGACCCAAAGCCCCCTCTGTACTAAATGATTCACCAATTGCCCTTGAACCAGGAAAATCACTATAGATGTACTCATTCATTAGAACGGCCATACTGGGTCAGACCAAAGGTCCATCAAGCTCTGACAGTGATCAGTGGCAGGTGCCCAAAGGGAATGAACAGACATGTTCTCACCAAGTAATCCATGCACTGTCACCCAATCCCAGCTTCCGTCAAACAGATGCTAGGGACACCATTCCTGCCCATCCAGGCTAATAGTCATTGAAGGATCTATCTTCCATGAATCTATCTAGCTCCTTTTTGAACGCTGTTATAGTATTGGCCTTCACAACACCTTCTGGCGAGGAGTTCGAGAGGTTGAGAGTGAGTTGTGTGAAAAAATACTTTCTTGTGTTTGTTTTAAACCTGCTACCTATTAATTACATTTGGTGGCTCCTTGTTCTTGTATTATGAGAAGAGTAAATAACACTTCCTTATTTACTTTATACTACTCATAATTTTATAGACCTCTATCATATCTCCCCTTAGTCGCCTCTTTTACAAGCTCAAAAGTCTCAGTTTTATTAATCTCACCTCACACAGAAGCCATTCTATACCTTTAATCATTTTTCTTGCCCTTTTCTGAACCTTTTCCAATTCCAATATGTCTCTTTTGAGATGGTGTGACCACAACTCCATGCAGTATTAAAGGAATGAGTATACCATGGATTTATACAGAGGCAATAAGATATTTTCTATCTTATTATCTGTCCCTTTTTGATTATTCCTAACACTCTGTTTTTTTGATTGCCGCTGCACATCGAGTGGATGATTTCAGAGAACTATCCACAATGACTCCAATATCTCTTTCATAGAATCATAGAATATTAGAGTTGGAAGGGACCTCAGGAGGTCATCTAGTCCAACCCTCTGCTCAAAGCAAGACCAACATCAACTAAATCATCCCAGCCAGGGCTTTGTCAAGCCTGACCTTAAAAACCTCTAAGGAAGGAGATTCCACCACCTCCCTAGGTAACCCAATCCAGTGCTTCACCACCCTGCTAGTGAAAAAGTTTTTCCTAATATGCAACCTAAACCTTCCTCACTGCAACTTGAGACCATTACTCCTTGTTCTTTCATTTTCTACCACTGAGAACAGTCTAAATCCATCCTCTTTGGAATCCCCTTTCAGGTAGTTGAAAGCAGCTATCAAATATCCCCCTCATTCTTCTCCTCTGTAAGTTAAACAATCCCAGTTCCCTCAGCTGCTCCTAATAAGTCATGTGCTCCAACCCCCTAATCATTTTTGTTGCCTTCTGCTGGACTCTTTCCAATTTTTCCACAACCTTCTTGTAGTGTGGGGCCCAAAACTGGACACAGTACTCCAGATGAGGTCTCACCAATGTTGAATAGAGGGGAACGATCAAGTTCCTCGACCTGCTGGCAATACCCCTACTTATACAGCCCAAATGCCATTAGCCTTCTTGGCAACAAGGGCACACTGTTGACTCATGTCCAACTTCTCATCCACTGTAACCCCTAGGTCCTCTTCTGCAGAACTGCTGCCTAGCCATTCGGTCCCTAGTCTGTAGCAGTGCATGGGATCCTTCCGTCCTAAGTGCAGGACTCTGCACTTGTCTTTGTTGAACCACATCAAATTTCTTTTGGCCCAATGCTCTAATTTGTCTAGGTCCCTCTGTATCCTATCGCTACCCTCCAGTGTATTTACCACTCCTCCCAGTTTAGTGTCAGCTGCAAACTTGCTGAGGGTGCAGTCCACGCTATCCTCCAGATCATTGATAAAGATATTGAACAAAACTGGCCCCAGGACCGACCCTTGGGGCACTTCGCTTGATACTGGCTGCCATCTAGACATGAAGCCATTGATCACCACCCGTTGAGCCAGATGATCCAGCTAGCTTTCTGTCCACCTTATGGTCCATTCATCCAGCCCATACTTCTTTAACTTGCTGGCAAGAATACTGTGGGAGACCATATCAAAAGCTTTGCTAAAGTCAAGGAATAACACATCCACTGCTTTCCCCTCATCCATAGAGCCAATTATCTCATCATAGAAGGCATTTAGGTTAGTCAGGCATGACTTGCCCTTGGTGAATCCATGCTGACTGTTCCTGATCACTTTCCTCTCCTTTAAAAGTGCTTCAGAATTGATTCCTTGAGGACCTGCTCCAAGATTTTTCCAGGGACTGAGATGAGGCTGACTGACCTGTAGTTCCCTGGATCTTCCTCCTTTCCTTTTTTAAAAGATGGGCACTACATTAGCCTTTTTCCAGTCATCTGGGACTCCCCTCTCCCCCGATCGCCATGAGTTTTCAAAGATAATGGCCAATGGCTCTGCAATCACCTCCAGCAACTCCTTCAGCCCCTTGGATGCAGCACATCCGGCCCCATGGACTTGTGCTTGTCCAGCTTTTCTAAATATTCCTGAACCACTTCTTTCTCCACAGAGGGCTGGTCATCTCCTCCCCATACCGTGCTGCACAGTGCAGTAGTCTGGGAACTGACCTTGTTCATGAAGACAGAAGCAAAAAAAAGCATTGAGTACATTTGCTTTTTCCACATCCTCTGTCACTAAATTGCCTCCCTCATTCAGTAAGGGGCCCACACTTTCCTTTATTTCTTCTTGTTGCTAACATACCTGAAGAAACCTTTTTTGTTACACTTGTTCTTGAGTGGTAACAGCTAATTTAGACCCCATCATTGTATATGTATAGTTAGGATGATGTTTTTCAATAAGCATTACTTTGCACTTATCAACATTAAATTTCATCTGCCATTTTGTTGCCCAGTCATCCAGTTTTGTGAGATTCTTTTGTAGCTCTTTGCAGTCTGCCTGGGACTTATCTATCTTGAGTAGTTTTGTATCATCTGCAAATTTTGCCACCTCACTGTTTACTCCTTTTCCCAGATCATTTATGAATATGTTAAATAGGACTGGTCCCAGTAAAGATCCCGGGGGGACACTACTATTTACCTCTCTCCATTCTAAAAACTGACCATTTATTCCTACCCTTTGTTTCCTGTCTTTTAACCATTACCAATTCATGAGAGAACCTTCCTTCTTATCCCATGGTGGCTTATTTTGCTTAAGAGCCTTTGGTGAGAGGCACATTTATAGCACAACCAGTAAAATTACCTACACTCAGCAACACATCCTGCACAGTGCAGGATTCACCAGGCACACATTAAACCCTGCTTGTAGGTCGAATCTATCTGAAATGGAGAATCTTCCTACTCCTCCAAGAAAAAAAAAGGGGGTGGGGGAACCAAGATCCTGAAACAAAGAAACAGCAAGTAACAAAACAAACCCAGACTAACAGAAAGCTAGTAAGTGCCCACAGCACATACCAAGCACAGCCTGACTTTCAGAAGCTCCCACAATCCCTAGAGAAAGTAAATGACTCTATAGTTCAGTAGTTAAGGTAACTGCCTGCGAGGTGGGAGACTCTCCTGTGATGCTTCCCAGAGGTACCTAGAGTTGTGAGGCACCTTGCTACCACCTACCCTTAATGTGAGGAAACCTTGTCTGTGCCTGCTTTAGATCAACCTCTGGCAACACAAGCATTGTCTTCCAGACCTCTGCTGGCCCCACTTTCTCTCCACAGGTTAATGATAGGCACACTCCAACACCCCAACCCTCTGAGCATCTCCCTGAAGTGCCCAGCCCCGATTCACTGGACAGATCCTCTCTTCCCAAAGGAACAACACACCACAGCTTAGCAGTTACACCACAGAATATAGCTGCAGCCGACACAGACCACTTAGACTTGTTTACAGGAAAAAAACAAGTATAATTTTGTTTAGCAAAGAACAGAGATTCAAATGCTGGCAAGCAGAAATATGGGAAACAAAGGGTTACATATAAAATAAAATTGTAACATATGTAACACCAACAGATCCCCATTATTGATGGGCAGGATTGAACCTGGGATCTTTGAAGCTAAATGCATGAGCCAAAAACCAGATGGCTCTTAGCAAAAGCTGTAGCAGATTCATCAATCTTTAGATGGTCAAGGTGCTACTACAGAAGAACACCACAGCAAGCAGGCATGGATTAAACATACTAGAGCCTAAATTTAATTGACTAACTATTGTGATGCCATATAGAACAAAAGCTCACCCCAAATCTTTCCAGCATATTACAGCCAACCTTTTCTATTACCTTCTGTTCATGAGACAAGCATGCTGGTCTCTTAACTTCTCAATGGAAACATCCAGAGTTTGCCTCTGTCACTAGAGTAATAGTAAAAAAAATCCACCGCCTTCGCTTTTAAACAGGAAAACTCCCACTACATGTTAGAATCTCCCTTGGAGACTTTGCAGTTACTTGATTAGCATTTTGTTCAGACTGTAAAGAGGTGTTCATTGTGAAATATACAATACTCAATTTACATGTAGATGGACCAATAGATAAAAATCTTCTTCCTGAAAGATCTGTTTCTCAGCTCAGTAACTATTTGGTCAGGCCAGAATTGAAAACCTGCTACCGCTATGACCATAAGCGATACAACCTGTACTGATCAATGCCAAGTGCTGGACAGCAGTTAATTAACCCAGAAACCTCAGGAAGTGCCAATGGCTTTGGGCTGATGAGCACCTGAGGAGAGTAGTGGAACCCTTGATAGAGGAAATGCCATCAAAAGGTAGGTGAGCAAATTCACTCAGTGTTTTTGTCAACATCATCCTCACAGGACAGATTGGGTCCTTCAGCTGTATCTGATAACCAATCTAGGATTGGTGCCCAGAAAGGCAGGCAGATGGAAGTTCTTCTTTGCTCTGGCAACTTCTGCAGCATAACTGGTTCCAAATGTATCAGCTCCCATCCTTTCTTTGGTCCAAACCAGTACAGTCAAGAAAGGGACGCTGACGCATGGGCAACGCAGCGCCTCCATATCAACTGCCCAAGCTATTACAGCCACACCGCATAGAGCGGACACTCCATCCTTGCTGATAACACGGACACAACACGATAGGTGTCAGTTATGGGTTATAAGCACTCGCTTGATTGGCATAGAGGAGGGCACTCTGGGTCACCTTTGATGGTGGGAGGAATCACTGCATTCCATTGATCAGCCACTGCCCGCCACAAATCCAGGCAGCCCCCATAGAGTTATGTGCTGCCCCACCACAGTCTGCCTGCCTCATGGGGTACGTGTGACTATACCAAAAGTTGAATGGCAGATGGAAACCTTGCACCTGGTAAAAATAAGAAATCAAGAACTTTCCAGCCTGGAAGCTGGAATGTCAGGACCACGTGTCCGGGACTGACAGACGATGACGACTTCCAATACACAAGCAGTATATGGAAGTCATTTTTGATGGACCATGAGCTGTATACACTCAAACTCAATGTTGACATTGTAGCACTTTAGGAAACAAGACTTGCAAATGCTTGCTCTGTCAAAGAGGCCAATTACATCTTCTTTGGCAAGGTAAAAGCAGCAAAGAACATCATCTTCACCGTGTTGGTTTCGCTGTGAGAAACAAGTGGGTAAAGCTCCTAGAAACACCAGTTAAGAAGTCAGAGCATATTATCTCACTTAAACTTCAGACGACCATTGGCTCTGTGAACATCATTAGTGCCAATGCACAGACATTCAAATCTAGCCCCAAGGAGGATACATTTTATGGCCCTTTGCATCAAGTCGTCAAAAGAATATCATCAACTGAGCAACTTTTCCTCCTTGGTGACTTTAAGGCAAGAGTCAGTACAAACAACAACCCACGGCCAGATTGTCTCGGACATTTTGGCATTAGCAAGATGAATGAGAACAGCCAACAACTTCTTGAATTCTGCACCCAAAACCAAATGTGCATTACCAATTTATATTTTACAGGAAAAGATCGCCACACAGTATCATGGCGACATCCACGATCAAGCCACTGGCACCAAGTACACCTTTTTATCATCAGGAGGAAAGACCTACCCTTAGTGCAGAACACTCCCATGTTCCACAGCACTTATTATGACACTGACTCCTTGATTATTAGCAAAGTGAAGATTACAGCCAAGAAACCACAGAGAGCAAAACCTAGGAGCAAGCCCAAAATCAATGCTATTAACACAGGGGTAGGCAACCTACGGCACGGGTGCCGAAGGCGGCACGCAAGCTGATTTTCAGTGGCACTCACACTCCCCTGATCCTGGTGTAGGGAGCCTTGGTGGCCTCCCTCTGAGCCAGAGCCTAGAGAAACACTCTCTCCACCAGAGTGGCGGGACCAGACCAAGCTGACCCCACCCCCAGGAAGAGGAAAGGTGGGACAGGAAGTATAAGGGGCAGGGCCCCTAGCTCAGTCAGGGCAGCACCACGGAGGGAGACAGATGCAGACCGCTGCCTGCTCCCTTCCCACTCTGCTGCCAAGCCAGGGGAGGCCCTGGACCCAGGGAACCGTGATCTAGGTGAAGGACTGAGGTTTCCAGACCTGCCAGCTGCTGAGTACACCGAGGGACTCCCGGAGCCCAGCAGCGACCCGTGGCTGAGGGAGACGGGCGCTGCAGGGGAACTGGAGCTGCCAGCGGCCGAGTACCCCGAGGAGCTGCCGGAGCCCTGCAGCGACCCGTGGCTGACGGAGGTGGACACCGAGGGGGAGCCGGAACTGCCCACAGCAGACCACCCTGATTCCTGCTGGTGCCCCCTCACCTGTGAGGTGCATCCCGGACCTTAGCCAGCGCTCCCCTGCCTGAGGGGCGCACTATAGACTCGTGCCGGCACTCCCCTGCCTGAGGGGCGCGCTATAGACGCTTACCGGCACACCCCTGCCTGAGGGGCGCACTACAGACTCTTGCCGGCACTCCCCTGCCTGAGGGGCGCACTACAGACTCTTGCTGGCGCTCCCCTGCCTGAGGGATGCGCTACAGACGCTTGCCAACACTCCCCTGCCTGCAGGGCGCACTATAGACTCTTTGCCGGTGCTCCCCTGCCTGAAGGGTGTACCACGGACTCTAGACTGCACACCTCCCGACCCTAGTTCCCCAGTAATTGGGAGGTGTGACCAAGGCTGTGAAAAGAGGCAGTAGCTCCCCAGCGGCCTGGTGGACCTACTGACCATCTTTACACTGGCCATCACTCTGGGGGGCTCTGCATTTTAAATGAAGCTTCTTAAACATTTTAAAAACTTTTTTTTACTTTACATACAACAATAGTTTAGTTATATATTATAGACTTATAGAAAGAGATCTTCTAAAAACATTAAAATGTATTCCTGGCACGCAAAACCTTAAATTACAGTGAATAAATGAAGAGTCGGCACACCACATCCAAAAGGTTGCCGACCCTTGTATTAACACCAAAAACCAGAGGAAATGCCAGAAGTTGTGAAGGCTTTTGAACTTAGCATGCATGGGAAGTTATTACCAGCAAAGGTAGAGGAATGCTGGGAGGATTTAAGAACATCAATCCATCAAGCCATTTAAGCTACATTTGGGGGAAAGAGACAATCAAAAAAGAACTGTAAATTGCTTTGGGACTTAAGCAGGAGATAGGCATTCAGATGCCTAGAGGGAGGAAGCCATACACAAGCTCAGAGACAGGAACATAGGTACCCAGGAAACTTTTATTCTGAAACATTTAGGCTCTGAGTGAGTAAAGGGGCCACAGGGTTTGGTGGGAGTTTTGTGGATTGCAACAAAGCCAAAAGGACCAAACCCAAGACTTAGGGACCTAACTGGGAGAGAGGGGTTTTAGTACTTTTGTGCATTCCAAATTGTGAGAGGGCTTGTCTACACTTAAAGCGCTTCAGTGGAACAGCAACACCATTGCAGCACTTCAGCGTAGACACTACTTACGCCAAAAGCAAGCATTCTTCTGTTGATGCAGGTAATCCATCTCCCCGAGAGGTTGTAACTAGGTTGACAAAAGAATTCTTCTGTTGACCTAGTGCTGTCTACTCAGGAACTTAGGTTGGCTTAACTGCACTGCTTAGGGATGTGGATTTTTCAGACCCCTGACCAACACAGTTAAAATCACCTAATTTACTAGTGTAGACCAGGCCTAAGAAAACCATCAATTCCCAGCTTGCTTGTACAAATCATGAATATTACTGCAGTTTCCCAATTCCAGAAGCCTAAATGCAGAGCATAGAGCAGTGGTGGGCAAACTGCGGCCCATCAGGGTAATCTGATTGCAGGCCATCAGACATTTTGTTGACGTTGGCCATCCACAGGCACAACCCCACTCAGCTCCCAGTGGCTGCGGTTCACCATTCCCAGCCAATGGAATTTGGGTCATATTCTGAACAATGATATTGACAATTTGTGATCTTAGTTTCTTGTAAGTATACTGAACACTAACGGAATAAAGAACAGACCCTCTAATCCAGATATTGATTCATTTTTCCTCAAAGCGCATGCATGAACAGATCCCTAAATTTAGTATAAATACCATATGTGATTAAGAAAGGCCAAGATGAATTTGCTGGTACAATAAGGAAATTACCATCAGCCAAAATCTAGCCTATATGTGAAAAACATGCTTTACAATAAATCTTGGGATGGTTCCTTTTTGAAAAATTGTGTAGACATTAAGGCCCAGATATTTAAAAAAATATGTACATTGACAGATGTAATCAATTTGCAGTCAATGTTACAATGCCTAATTGATTTAGGAGCCTAGATCTCATTTTCAAAAGGGATTTAGGCACTTTGGAGCCTAACTCTCATTGAGAAATTATTTTAAAATGAGATTTAGTCTTTTATATCAGTGAGGTGTTGCAATGATGAGGGCAGAAATGCCTGCATATTTTTTAAAATCTAGGCCTTACTCTCTTATTTTGGCAGACCACTGTAGTATGGTACCATGTGCAGAAGAGCCACAGTCCTAGAAAGATGTTCCCCTCCTGCTCTCTGTTGCTCATGACAGTGCTTCCTATTATTAAACAGCACCGAAAGGGACTGAATAGCTTCACCCAGCTGAATTAAAGTGACAACCATTGTAAAAGATCTGTTTCCAAGTTACGAAAGGCCATACCTCCCAACTCCCACACACCACAAACCGAGTAGCTGGGCCAATGTGCAGGAAGGTTCTGTTTGAGAATGAACGAAGGATACTCCCCCAGCAGGCTGTGAAATGCTCTATGGCTGCTATGACAGTCCTGAGGCTGCTCCACTAGCCATTTACACAGTTGTACCAATGCTTTGTCCTCTGGTGGGTGCACCCACAAATCCTATCCTCACCATCAGTAGACAGAGGCCCCTGTATCATGCAAAGGATACAGACCCAGATTTTCCAAGGTATTTAGGCTCCTAACTTTCATGGATTTTATAAAAACCCAGAGTTTCTATATGGGCCAGTGATGTGGGATGACCCAACCTGAATGACTGGAGCCTGAGAACATGGCCTGACATGCCCTGAAGGAGTGCTACAGTGGAACTAGGCCCTTGACGGATGTAATCAATCTGCTCAGCTTTTAAATACTCTCCTCACTGGCATTAATAAATAATGCATATTACCCAAGTTCTAGCATTGGAATAGTAGAATTCTATATTCCAGAGTATTACTAAGGCTTTGGTTTTGGATCCTGGACAGTTACAATATTGGCAAGAAATACATTAGAAGACGGATATTACTATACACACACATAGCAAATCACTGCTGATATCATTAAATGGTACAGTCTAGACAACTAGGAAAAAATTAACACAGCTGGAGGACAAGGAGGAAAAGGTCAAGACAAAAGAAAAAGAGGAACCTCCTGGGGTTGCTGGCCCCTTGAGGGGCAGTCTGGGCTCAGACTACCCAGGATGAGCTAATTTAAGGGGAACAAACCTATCTAGGAAGTTCATTAAATAACGAGCACCCGAGCTTGGTAAAAAGTTATCAGGGCTCAGTGGCAGAGAGGTGCTCTCAGAGAAAGAACCTCTTCTCAGGGTCCCAGAAGAAAGTTGTGTGACACCTGAGCCAAGGTGAGAAACCACAGGCCAGAGAGACCAGAACTGAGAACCCAGGCCCCAAGGAAGAGTGTTGTGCAACCACTAAGCCAAGGGGAGAGACTTTATTTCAAGATTATTTGTATCTAATAAAATAGAAGCCCAGCACGGGAATTTTGTCTTACACCCTTTTGGACTGTGTTGAGTTCTGTGGCAGGGCAAGGGTAAAACCCCCTAGAATGCCCTGGCTCTGCAAGTTAAACCCTGCTTGCTGGCAGGAGGCCCAGGGGCAGGGGCTGGCAGTAGCTGGCAGGGGAAGCCTTAATGAGGGCTAGCTCACAGAGCTAGGCTGGGCTAAAGGGCTACAGCTGAGGCTGGGAGCTGTGTGGGCTATAAAAACCCTGACTCATAGTCAGTTGCGGGCAGCCAGGCAGGGAACAGGAGGCTGCAGCTCTGTCTCCTCACTGCTAGTAAGGCGCCTGGAAACACAGGACCCAAGACAGTGGGGTAACTGTCAGGAGATTGAGGGAGAGCACTGTTTGTTACACTAAAGCCATGAAACAAGCACTGTAAATAAAGGACACTTGGGTGGAGCACTAAGAAACAGTGTCCGGACCTTTATGGTGGCCAGCGAGAACACAGGACCGGCACGGACAAGTTCTTAAGGGGACTTTGAAAGGGAAACTGAGGAAGGCCTGTAGCACCATAGCAGGTCAACAAGGGATGCTATAAGGCATGCCCACCACAACAGGAAGCCTCTGGGTGGAATCCATGAAGGATTTAGCTATTGCAATGCTGAGTGTCAAAGTCTAACCTTTAGATGCCTTAAAAAACACCCACACACCAGGAACAGCACTGTGATCCACAAAGATGAGTTAGGTGCCCAGGCCACTTCTACAATTAATGGGGAGAGAGATAGTGGCCTTAGAATGTGATCCACAAAAGCCAGCAAGCTAGGTAGCTCCTTGCCTAAGCTAACCTGTGGAGGTGCCTTTGTGCTAAGCCCTTCCCCTTTTCTGGAGATAGGAGCCTAAATCCAGGTTGTGGAGAGGCACCTAGCTCTGTTAGCAAGCCATGGATGGGAACCTCTCTCCTGACTCAGGTGCCTATGTAGTTTCTTATGGGAATGACTTAAGTACCTGCCCTGCTCCACACAAATGGCCAGTGGAGGTGGTGGTGCCACCAGTGCCCACCTTAATACTTTTAGCTCAATGTTTAGAGAACTCACTTGGAATGTGGGAAACCCAGGTTCAATCTGCCCCTCCCTGGCGGAGGGGAAGAAAGGATTTGAACAGGGTTCTTCCACCTCTCACAAGAGTGCCCTAATCACTGATTTATGGGATATTATGATGTGGGGCTCCTTTGGGATCTCCTGTTGAAACTGTTTTGGTGTGGATAAATAATGAAAGAGTGGGCGGAGCAGAGGAACTTGAGCCAGGATCTCTTCCCCATCAGTGGGAAGCAGAATGGACTAGTGGGATCAAATTTTAGTCCCAGATCTTAGGTATATAATCACAACACTCCTGTGAGCAAGGCAGGTAGGTAAATATTAAAATTTTTCCAACAGTGGAACTGACAAATTACATGACTTGCCCAATGCCACACATATCAGACCACAGGCAAATCTGTGACTGGAACCCATATCACTCAATTTCTAGTTCCACAAGGCTACGCAGAAGCTCATTATATTCACTTATGTGCCCTGTTAAAGATCTGTACTTGTAAGCAGAAAATTTTAAGCAAATTTTCCAGCTCAGCATATTTAACACCATCCATTAAAGTTAGTGAAGCTTCTATGTGGGCCCTGTGACATAAGAAAGTTATAAAAATTATTCTTCTATGTAGATTTACTATAGGACATAAGCACACGGCTAAACAAAGGCATTTTTGTCCAGGTCTTCTATGTTCTCTATAGATAAAGGTAGAGAGAAAACATTTATTCCATGGCAAATTCAGCAGGCAGTTATTTTTTTAACAGTTGAAATATGCTCATTCCATAGATACCAATGTGTTCTGTACAGAATCTTTTGACATGCTTGCTGAGTGTTTTAGTGTTCTTGTCACAGTAATTTATACCTAATTAAATAATAACCATGACTATGATGAGAAGAAGATGCTTTATACTGGGAACATTCATTAGAGAAATCTGAGACATACAGGCTGTTTCTACTCCAATGATAACTCCACATGAAGATAAAATGTCAAAAGATTTTGCAACCTATTCCCAGGAGAATCTTTCTAAATCATACTGTATGAATAACTTACAATATATTTTTATTTTAGCTTCAAATGTTCAGTTTCTGTTCTCTCTTTGACTTTCTTTCTTGGCCATTCCTTATAAAATTTCTTTTTGATCAACTCTACAATATAGCAGAATTTTAGAAGCCAATGTTTCAGTCTGAAAATAATGCAAGTTCCAAAGTTAATGTGTATTTAACCATCCCAGCCACACATTTGAACTTGAGTTTGAATGGTGCTGTAGGAAAATTCATATGATAATCAAAATATATTTAATCTGACATTCCTGGGGAGAGTAAAAAAATGTTCAGTCAAATATTAATTCAGAGTCCCGTCCTTAAAACTGAATGTAAAGTAAATTGCACGGACCACTGTAATTCCGGAATTTTCCAACTCTTCAGAGTTTGACTTTGCAACTTTAATCATGTTTATGAACATTCTTTTGCCTATATAATAATGGACACACAAAGTACATCAAAAACAAAACCTATTTCAGCCATAGCCCTTAATATATTTTTCTTAACCATATTACTTTAGTAGTAGTTCCTAATGGCCTACCAAGAATGGGGCCCCATTGTGCTAGGCACTGTTCAAACACAAAGGTGTAGGAGACAACCCCTGCCCCAAAGATTGTATCAATTAAGATCAATTTCTTCTCAGACTGTAAAATGGAGGATTGTAAGACTGTGTTTTTTGGGGCATAGATTGTGTCCACCTAGGTGAGTTTAACACCACATAGCACATTGTGGGCACCCCCCGAGTACAAATAATAAATACAGCTAACACTAAAGAGTGTTTCATCTTTTTGTACAAAGATGTACAGGCCAAAACATCTCTCCTCCCCACCACTGGAGAATGGTTTCTCTCATTTTATCTTCCCCTTGCTCCTCTCTTCTTTCAAATATTGCTTCTTTGATATCACTCCTCCAGCTCTATTGAGCCATCCACCTATTTGACCACAGGTACACTCCCCCACCTGTATAAAATGGTCACTTGCCTCTCTCTGACTCACTGACTATCAAAATAGTGATCATAAACTCATCTCTTCTATGCAGAATTGACCACAGTTTACATGGTGAAATCTGTTATCTCCTAATTATACTGCCTAATATATGATCCCCGGCTAATTCTGATTTTAATATTTTACAACATTATCCACAGTGGTGATGGAGTTAGATAAATTACATTATAATATTAAATTGTAATGTATAAGCAAAATAAAAACAAACCCAAGTCATTATGTTTTCAGTCTACTTCTGCTGCTTCTCAGAGAAACGATTGCTAAGTTCCAATTTTTCCCAGCTTGAAAATTCATAAATGAGCCACAAAAATCATATTAATTGATACTAATTACAATGACATAATGATGTTGCTAATGAAAGATAAGGAAATAACCCTACAGTAGCATTTCCATAAACCAGCATGCTCAAAATGCATTTAAAAATATCATAAAATCACTTGCTGTGATACAGTTAACTCAGATATCACAAACATTTAGTAACACATAGTTCAGCTATATTTTTTTGTCTTCTGGAGAGAATTAGCATTTAACTGACATGCTTTAATGAATGGGATCAAGGGTTACATTTAATTTTATTCTGCAGCTCCTGAAAAGTTCAAACAGTTCCTCTTGGTAAAATAACCTCTTTCTTAGAACTGCATCTAACATTGCAACTAGAACCTAATAATCCAGCCATACTGGATGCTAATCATTAGCTGTACAAGAAAATTAAGATCAATTTCAATGCAATTTAATGCCTCGTTTCCACTGTTCATAGTAAATGGCTTTCGGACTTGAACTTGAGGCAGTCTTATTAATATTGGACTAAAGTTTGAACTGATCCTGTGCAAGACTTGGTCTGGGAGAGAAAGGTGATTCAGTGCTAAGCTCATCTCCTGATATAGATTGGCCCATTCTGACAGCCCTTTTCCCCCCATACTCTACTGTAAACCATGAGGAGTCTGGCATATATGCTACTTTACTGCCCCTACGTCACCTGAGGATTGCCACATGCAAGGGTAAATTTTCTACTGGCTAGATCCCCCAGTTTTAGGGCAGCTTTTTGCTGATTTCTGGTATGAATCTGTCCCAGTTGACCAGGTAATCTGGCCCTTTGATTATAAAATGGTGGCACCAGATCTCTCACTAGAAGACTTTTTGAAGTTCTTTACGATATGCAAAAAAGTGACATTTAAAAAAAAATTCATCCAGTTAATTTAAAAAAGAACTCCTACTGCAATTAACAAATTGAGTACCACTTGGCCATGACTGTGAAATGATACAACAATTTCTGTGTTGATATTCATTTAATTTTTTACTCTGCATACATTGTTATTGTACTTTTCTACCAGGTGATGCCAGCAGCAACAAAAATCAGGTTCAACATCTAGGGTTCCTCGTAACATTATGAAGCAGAACTCTCTGGAGAAATCTGGGAAATTAAACACCAAGGCTGGATGTCTCTGACAGGTAATGCTTCCCCACTTGCAAGCACTGAAGGTGTATAAAAGAGAACTTTCATTAAGAGTAGAGGGGAAACTGTATTAATTTGGGAACACACTGCAACAATGATTCAAAAGTATTCAAACAGTAAGTCAACATGCCCCCTCCACAGTATATTGAGCCATGGTCCTTTGCCTCAATTTCTCACCTGCTGGCATGAAAGCCCAATGGACAACCATCGTTTTAACACACTACTCCCCTTTTCTGCTGCACCCCACTTAGTTTGTTGTCAGTCAGTTAAGTCCCAGAATTCAGGATGCATTCAGGTGGATTCATGTCCAGCTCCTGAGGGGTGTGATGCCTCTGCCTTTTGCAGCTGCTGTTGCGGTTCATCACTGTTGCGGCCCACCAGCCAGCTTCACTGCCTTTAGCTACAGTGCTGTATTCTCAGGTTCTACCACCTAGCCCAGTTCTTAGTGATTTCAGCTCTTAGAGATTTCACAAGATAGTGGGGAACCTTACTGCAGCCTGCAACACTAGCCCCATACCCGGTCTAAGGCTCAGCCCCTTAAACCAGCTTATCACTGATGTCAGCTGTAGTGATCACTGACACAAAACAAGTACTGTCAACAGAGTCTAATCAGCTCTAACTTGAAAGACTAGAGGGAGAGGATAAAATAGCATAAGACCTTTTGAACAGAACCTACTAAATAGAAATAGCAAGCCTTACCCATTCCCCCTTTATTTTTCACATGGGTTTGGCATGACTGCCCCACACTCAGTGAGTGAGATTACAGTTAGGGGGACCCACTCAATTAGGGCATATTAAGTACATTTCTGCTGCTCTTTAGTCATACAATAAGAAGAACAAAATGTCATTACCCCTTAAATGAATTTTAACTCACAACAGCCAAAACTGATCTTTATGGTAGAGCAGATTGCTCTGCTGATCACCCAGACAAAGTAGGTGTGTTTATGGGAACACAATCTACTCCTGAGGTCTCTCCTTCCAGTTCATCAATAGAGGGCAGGTGCGAGGTCATTCAGATCTTGAGTTTATATCATTAATTACAAAACAATGAAAATCAATGCTACAATCAAATGCTTATCTTGTCTTAATCATTATAGGTCATTTGAGGTAATAAAACAGATGGATGGAAGCCATCCAGAACTTTCCTTTTGTCCATACATTTTAACATGAGTGTAATAAAAAGGATAGAAAATTTACATTTTTTTTTGTTGACCACAACACTGGTTTTGCTGTTTCAGCACAATCTAATCCAACCCCAGGCTCTGGGGCTCGGGTGACTCAGTCAGGGCTTCAGCTCTGGGCTTTTTCTGGGGTTGGGGTATCCATTTTTCCAGTGGGGCCTCCATCTTCATTTGTCACTGGCCTGAACTAGCAGCTAGGAGCCCCTGACTGGGGCATTCCCAGCAACATGGGAAGATCCTACTCACCTCCATGTCAAGGAACCTCCTCTAACTGCAGAAAAGCTTGGAGGCTGCTGCATTCAGAGACCTCACTCTGAAGTGAGGGTGGCAATCATGGGACCCTCCCTACAACAACTTTGCAATCCTCCACCATTACAACACCCTGAAATTTCAGATGCAAACATGTGATATTCTGAAATTGACAAATTTTAAAACCCTCTGGCCATGAAATTGACCAGAACGGACGTGAGTTGGATAGGGCCCTAAGAATAGAGGAGGAGACATGGATTAAAGGAAGAATACAGAAAAGTCTGTCACGCTTACTGGGAACTCACAATTTATTTATTCGTCAGGAATTGACAAGAGTACCAGACTAGAAAGACTAATTTGGCAACTGTTTCCAACCTTCTGCACTTGCTCAGTCCTTATTGTTAATCCAGATTTTGTTTTTCATGGGGAGGGCCACAATTTAATATAACAAGTCTCTCATAGATATCTCCTCTCCCATTCGCAATCTGACAAACTCCCCTCCCATTCATTATATCACAGACCCAAATTCCTTTCCTACACAGTCTCACAGACCAACTCCCCTCCTCATTATCACGCTACATGCCTATAGTAACGACACCAATTGTTTACATGCAAAAACAATATTAGGAACATATTTAATGTATTTTCAGATATCTTTTAGTGTGATTTAGAGGCTCTAAACAAGGAGGAGAGAGAGCCCCACGAGAACACCACCAAGTGCTCACTGAACCACAGCTGGAGAACCTCTTAGATTTTAAACAACCTTTTGAAGTCAAACATGCTTTTCAGGAACTGTCGTCATCTTCAGACATCCAATCAGGCTTCACATTCTTTGTAATTTATATTTTAGCATTTGTGAGCAGTGTCATTCTCTCTCACACAGCTGTCTGTATAAATGTGCTCCCACATCAGACATTCATCTTTTTTTGTGCCAAAGTAGAATGTTTATTTAGTCACTGATATGCATTACTGAGAAGTAAGGACACAGTGAAAAATGCTTCAAGCTGTCCTTGCTACAGAAGGATCACACAACGAATGTGGAATTTAGCAAGAAAGATGCTGTGTATTAGAAGGAGTAATAGGGATTCATTTTCTTGGTCTTAAATAGTTTCTAGAACAAGCAAAGGCTGTAGCAAAAAATTAAATGTTAAATTATACAGAATCAGCATGTTATCTAATCCCTTTTCATGGCTTGTGCATTGCGGGGTCTTCTATAATGGGCCCTTAGAGCAGCACAAGGTGCCATTCAAAATACTGCCAGGATAGAGGGAGATCTATTTAAAGTTATTTTATCTGCTCATTAGAGTGTCCAGAAGAGTTCAGCGACAACTTGTCTATGAAAATCTTCATTGTGAATGCCGTAACTGAATTTTAAAAATGTACACTCAAGTCCATACCCTGATTTACTGTCAAGTCTGACTGTGCGTTAATATTAACATTCCCTCACTTGGGTTGTTAACCGTACAATTAGAGTATTGTAAAAATACATTTTTTGCCTTATCTTATTGAAAGCCAATCGCTTGTCTACAGCAGCGAGAGGGGGGAGCAAACTTTTTGGCCAAGGGCCACATCTGGATATGGAAATTATATGGCGGGCCATGAATGTTCACAAAATTGGGGGTTGGAGTGCAGGAGGGCGTGAGGGCTCCAGCTGGGGGTGTGGACTCTGGGGTGGCGCTGGGGATAAGGAGTTGGGGGTACAGGAGGGTGCTCTGGGCTGGGAAAGAGGGGTTCAGAGGGTGGGAAGACAATCAGAGCTGGGGCAGGGAGTTGGGGAATGGGAGAGAGTCGGGGGGCAGGCTCTGGGCAAGTGCTTACCTCAAGCAGCAGAAACAGTGGCATGTCCCTCCTCCAGCTCCTATGCAGAAGCATGACCAGGCAGCTCTGCGTGCTGCCCTGTGCACAGGCATCACCCCTGCAGACCTCATTGACTGTGATTCCCAGCTAATGGGAACTGTGGGGGAAGCACTTGGGGCGGGGGTAGTGTGCAGAGCCCCCTGGCTGCCCATACGCATAGGAGCCAGAATGGGGATATACCACTGCTTCCGGGAGTCATTCTGAGAGGGGCAAGACCCCAACCCCTCTTCCTGGCTGGAGCACCGGAGCAAGGCAAGACCCAAGACCCACTTCCTGGCGGGAGCTGGAGGGCTGGATTCAAATGTCTGGAGGGCCAGATGTGGCCCCCAGACCATAGTTTGCTCACCTCTGGTCTACACAGTGCCAGCAAAGCACATTCAAAGGATGTTAATAGTAAAGTACACTGAAGTATTGCACTCTAACTGCCCCATGTAGACCCTGCTGGCATGCTCTAAAAGGTATTCAGTTTCCATTAACATAGCCACAGGACTACATTAACATGAACTAGGGTACCTTTTAGAGCATGCCACATCAGTGTGCTTTACAAATCATACCCCTGTGGTGTGCTTTGCCATGCCATGTAGATAAACCTAAATAAGAACTGTTTAATTTCTGTTATGTCTTGCATCTGACTGGTTTTCAAAGATTTGTGCGTTTAGTCACATGGCACCCTTATGAAACAGGGTGGGTATTATGATTCTCATTTTTCAGATGTGAAAACTGAAGCCCAAGTTCATGGAAGAAGTCTGTGGTACAGTTTGTTTTTCCTGTGAATCTTCCAACTTCCTGGGGGTAGGAAGTCTGAAGGTGTACACAGGCATTCAGTGCATCTGCCATCTGGCATCTTCTCCATTCCCCTTAGTCTTAGCTACCCTGTCTACATGGCTGATGGACCACATGGGTTTTTTGAGGAGGTTGCAAGGCAGCTGCATGGGGCAATGGAGCATCTCAAGCTGCCGTGTTTCTTCATTGCACCTATGCACAGTGACTTTCTCCAGGTTTAACTAAGGTCTCAATTGTGTGCCAGAGTCAGGAACGGAAGCTATATTTTTGATTTCCTGTCCTGTGCTCATACTATAAGACCATTCTGATATTCCTCTATATGGACTACTGGTCCTAGTACCAACTTTGTCTGAAAGTTAGGCAACTTAGTTGTCATCTTCCTCCTCCTCAATCCATATCATACATTGGTGCAAGTGTTCTGTAGGAATCAATTTGATATATTAATTAGATTCTAAGATGTTAATTAAATATGCTGGTCATAAAATGAAATGCTATTTCCTTTGCACAATTCATCATGAATAATAAGGTTGTTTCCATGTTAAATCACTGTGTGTGTTTAGTAGGTATGGGAATTATAGAAGTAGTATTGAGCTTTTATTATTTGTGATTCTACTACAAAGCCAGTTCACACTGTTGGTCTAGAAACCACAGAAGCACAGTGTCTTGTAACCTCTAAAGTTACTAGAATAAATCATGTTTTTTTAAAGGGGTTAACCACATTTGAAAACTAATTTCAGTGTTGGATAACCAAAGCCAGACAGACAGACAGCATGGCTTGCCAGTGAGTGACACACACTTCAACTTATCTAATTCTGCATTTTTCACTTTACAAGCAATTACATTATGTATATTTCTTGTGAAATATGTTCAAGCAAGCTGTGAAGTATTCCTCTACTATACAGCTGTTTATGAAGTGTCATGGCAAGTTGTGGCAAATAAATAAATCCTCTGTTTTTTAGTTTAAACTAATATTTTATGTCACGCTTGTACATAAAACTCCAATATTCTTGCATACTAACAAACATTAATTTAAGACAAACCTTTCCACACTCTTTCCTTCTCCTTTCTCAAATATATTTTAAATGTTCATGATCTCTGCACCTGTGGCCATCAGTCACACATTCTTCCCTGTTAATTCTGAACTGAGAAGCAATGAAGGGCCGATGTCCGGGGTTTTCATTTTGGGTATGCCTTAATAATTACTGTAAAAATCCTCGAACTCTATCATATCATTTCCACATAAAATGAGAAAACACGGAGGAATATTTTTTCTTGCCAATGGTGATAAATAATTAGTCTACGGGACTTCAATGTATTTGGCAAAATGAAAAATATACTATCACCAGTTCACAAAAGGAAAAATTCTGTAATTTACAACTGAGGTGATTAACTTTCACATATCAATAACTCCTCATCAGCCAGAGTCTCTGAGTACCTGGGACATATGTCTTGTGGTTGACTAATACTTTAGTGTCAGCAAAGAAAACATCAACACTGAAGACATCATAAAAAGAGTAGGTTTGGGGAGAAGAGTTCTTCCTTCATTTCTCAATGAAACAATACAATATATATTTAAAGTGTTTAGTAGAGAAGAGACTTTTCCCATCAGTTAATAATTTTAAGTAGCAGTACTTCAAATTTTGAGCCTAAAAACCATTAACATTGACCATTTAAAGATAATCTTCAATAGTCAGGATTTGCTACTACTGTTTGTTTTAAATCTAGCAAATCTGTAGTGCTATTAGCTGAATGCTCCAAAAACATGACTGAAGGGATATTTTAACAGATTCATATTTCAAAATGACCCCTTTTCTTTCTAGTGCAGCTCAGCCATGTGCAGCCACTGTTGTGACAATCGGACCTACAAATTTACTCTAATTCTGAGCTCAACTATAAAAAGTGAGCGTAAGATCCTAAGATGTCACAGTAGCCTGTCACAACAAACTTTGATGGAAAAATGTGCAAAAGTGAGACAGAGACTAATTAGTCAAAACAAAAAAGCTCTCCTGGCATAACTCAAGGACTATTTTAAAGATCACGCTTGCTAAACAAGAATAGAATGGAAGTGGAAATCTATGGACCAATATTGTTGCATCAGAAATTAGGCCTAATTGGTGGACAAAATAATGAGGGGATGGGGTGTTTTATCCATCAATCCCTTATGGGATCCTTAGAAAACAGACTGAGATGGGAAAGCTGGCGACCATAAAGCTGATTGAAAGACTAGAGAAGCATAATCTGCTGTCTGCTAACAACCGCTGGAGCAAGCTTCACCATCATGGCTGCCACCCCCACTCTTTCCTGGGACTCTGGACCTGCTTCATCCTAATCTTAAAGAAGTGTCCTGACCAGACTATGCCAGAGAAAGGGACTCAGATGACACCATCCCAACCACTGGTTCCAGCCAAATCCCAAATACCACCTAGGATGTGAGACTGACTCCCTTCCCTGAATAGGTCCTTTTCCTTAACCACCTTATTTCTTTTCATTTTCCTTCTCTCTAGTAAGAATCTGGCTTAGCCACACAGCATTGTATATTTTACAACACTGCTGTGAAACTGTGATCAGAAAGAGGCAGATAAAAGCAATGCAGCCCCATGCTGGTACAAGTTTGCCAGGGCTTGGAGTGGCTGAGAATACTGTGTTTTTCCAGAAGTGAGGTTGCGAGTGAGAGTCAGAAGAGAAGTTGCATTTTCCCTCTTCTTTTATTTCCCCATTTGTGTGTTTGTCTTGTTTTGTCTTGTAGGAAATGGGACCTGATTTTAACTACATTTCCAGTCCATCGTAACTAACTTCTTTTCCTTCACCCAAAAGGACAATTATTACTATCTTTGATACTATCTAAAAGCCTGTTAAATCAGGGGGTCCTTTTCCTTCTGAAAAACTTTCTCCAGCTGAAGGGAAAGGGAACAAGGGATGCTGTTAAAATGGAAGTCTTATTTAATACTTTACATTTCCAATTCCTTTGCTTGTTTTTTCTTTCCTTTCTGTATCATTAATAAGAAGTTAAAAGGATTGTAATGGTGTATTTGTCATGGGACTAAACAGGCTGTGATCTCTCTTTACCAAACCCCAAACTTTATTCAAAACTGTTAAATGTTGGTCAGTTCAGAGTCACATAAACACATGTGAGTCTTTGGCCCCTTTATTCCAAAGATTAATATAACAACACTCACCATGACCATTGCTCTGTCTGATGTCCTACAACGCATTCTAATAACATCGTACATTCCATTGATCATCATTGGAGAACCGGTTCTGCCTTTTGGGTATTGCAGATCCTAGTGTTTATCCCTAATATTCCATGTTCTCTTTAAACAAAAATAATAGGATTTACCTTTACCCCGCTATAGGTAAGTTGTATTCAACATTTTGGCAACAGAGCATGAAACACATCAGAGTCTGTGCTAGGGTGTCGAAGTGAGCAGGAGCCACAATTTGCAGGGGAAGATAAGAACTGCACTTTGCAGACCTATGACTAGGGTGACCAGATGTCCCGATTTTATAGGGACAGTCCCAATATTTGGGGCTTTTTCTTATATGGGGCCAATTACCTCCCACCCCCATCCTGATTTTTCACACTTGCTATCTGGTAACCCTACCTATGACAAAAATAAAATACGAGTGTGCTGGAATGGCCCCTTTAACCTCTTCATGTAGGATAGTCAGCATATTATAATACTTACACCTTTTTTTATTAAAATATATTTTCCTATGTAAATCACACATCAGCTGAAAATATAAGATCATACTCTTGGATCCAGGGAGGCTATGCTCTATGCAGGACCAAAAGACAGGGGGGCAGACCTGGTATTATGCCACCTTTTTGCAGCCATGAGCCAGCTTAGCTCTTAGCAGAGCTCAGAAAAGCCACGGGGAATGGCACAAAGTAGACAACACAAAGCTGACAATCTAACCCATCATTTTCAACAGCATATGCACTCATGATGCAAATGCATAATAGAATGTTATTGCACTTTAAAGCTAAAATAGCATGTTAACTTCTCTCCGGTGATCTTAATTTTATTTTCAACTGTTCTTCCCATCTGAAATTTGCAATTCAATGCAATCAATTTCACTTTGGTTAAACATTTTAATATGCTGTGATAAAAAGAGGCAATTGATATTCTAACTTTGTTGTATTTAAAATAGCTGCTGAATTATCAACACACATGATTAAAAAAAATGGCAAGCACTGTCAGTTATGTAAAAGTGGTTTGCTCATCCTCTCACTGGATGAGGGAAAGATACAGTATCTTACATTTTATATAGCACGTTTCATCTCAAAGAATTCCAACATGCTTTACAAACAATATGTACTGAAATCACATCACTTTCAATGCAGCCGTGTTTGGGATGGAACAAAGTAGTAGTTTAATAGTCTACAATAGAGGTCCCCAAACTATGGCCTGGGGGCTGGATCCGGCCCACGGCATCGATTTGTCTGGCCCCCAGCTGAGCAGGCATGTGGAGAAGCTGCCGCTGCCCCTCTGCGTGAGCTGCTGCCAGCGGCCCCATGTGTGGAGGGGTGAGTGCCCCCGCAGTGTGGCAGGAGGAGAAAAGGGCGGGTCTGAGACAGAGGCCGGAGGAGCAAAGTGGGAGGCTGCGGCAGCGGTGTGGCTGGAGGAGCAAAGGGGGGGACCACGGCAGCAGCCCATGAAGCCCCTTCAAAAATCTAATGTGGCCCTCGTCTCAAAAAGTTTGGAGACCCCTGGTCTACAACAACATTATTTAACAATTTAAAGACCAATCATGCAAATATTTTTGCATGCAAGTAACTCTTGCCTTTCGATAGCCCATTGAATTCAATTAGAATTATTCACATGTTAAAATTGTTAGCATGCACAGTTACTTGCAGGACCAGGACCTAAAACAGCAGATGAAGGAGACTTCAATTCCTATCCAATTGAAATTGCATTGCAAATTTGTGCAAGGATTGTCCTTTTGTTCTGTGTTTTTACAGCGCCTAGGCCAACTGGCTCCTGATCCATGACCGGAGCTCTTAGGCGCTACAATAATAAATAAAATAAACAAAAATAATAGACGGAATGTAATCACAAGCGCTCGTTGGAAAAAGGAGAATGGGGGAAATCCCCAAAGTTTTCATGCAATGTTTTTCCACTGTTTTGATAAAATTTCAAAACCATCCCACAGCTTTAGTCTAATAAGGAAATGGGCGGGGAGAAGGAGAAGGGAAACCAAACATTATTGCATGTTGTTACATGTTCCCCAACTGGAATTCTTGCAGGGCAGCATGGCTAACTCTTGTAAAAGGCTACCTGGAATCTTAAATGATCATAAGTGGTCCGGATCTCATTTTACATCTCTTCCAAAAGACAGTATCTTCAGCAAAACAGAATCCCTGTACCACGGGTTCAATACTGACTCTGAATTAAGACTGCCACCTAATGAATCCTCAGTGCAATTTCCTGCAGTACCTTTGGTTTTATCAAGCTTGACTCATAAACCTTTCGTTAGCTAATGAAATCACAATCCGAGGTGCTGGGTGTCAGCTCAGAACTTACTTTCTGATTGTTAGCCATAACACTGGGGCAAACCCTGCTGTCCTTACCGCATCCTGACCAGGACATAAATCGCTTTTGCTTCTGTATAGCTGACCCACACACGGGCATCAGCAGGGGGGATCAAACCTGGAACCTCTGGAGCTAAACAAATGAGCTTCTACTGCATGAGCTAAAAGGCACGTCTGTTAGCCAAGACTGTAGCAGGCTCATCATTCTCTAGGTGGCCTAGCCACCACTGGAGGGGAACAGAGTGTCATTCCAAGCAAGCAGGTGGTTACATTTCAATGGAAATTTTGCCTGAAGAAAGATGGAAGGAACTGAACCATCACTCGGAACCACACTGACCTAGACATACCGAGGGGAATATGTCACAGAATCACTTGTCATTCGGACAAACTCCTTCCTCTTTTGAAACTTTCTCCCTCCCCTTCTGAACACACATAACCCCACTATCCCCACCACTGCCCTCATGTGCTTGGCCAATTTCCTGAAATATTCATGTCAACTCAGAAATAATGAAAATCCACTAATTCTTCATTGATAATCAAATGCAAATAGCATTGCACTTTTCCAGTTAGGGCATCATACCCAATGCAAAGCTATTTTGTGCAGTATCATTGTTTACATAATCTCATAGCTGTCAAAAGCCAGTGAGATCACCCTGAGAAGGATTAAGGGATTTGCACTGATGAAATACTAAAATAAACATGACAGTAAAGTATTACAGGAGTTAGGGCTGATTGTTATCTCTCTTACACTAGTTCTACTCTGACATAATTCCACCAACTTCAATAGAGTTATTTCTGAATTACACCTATGTAAATGAGAGGAAAATATGGCCCATTATCTTTATGGGCAGAGCAGACAAATTCATACCAATGAACCAATTACCAACTGCTGGTGTTTTGTTGTTTTAACCTGTATTTTCTTAATTAAATGAGGAGCTATTAGAATTTTGAAAAGTAGTTTATAAATCAGCTGGTAGCCAGGAACAATAATAATATTCAAAAGATTTCCATAGAAATGGGTCATTATGTTGTTTGTTGTGAAAACAGTGTAAGTGGGTTTAGCTTGCACGTTAAAGGCCTGGAAGGAAATTGTTGTAGACAGTGCAATTAATGGGTGGTTGCAAGATAAAGTTTTGTGGCGGGGCAGTATCATCAATTATTTTGCTGTCCCGTTCTTCAGGTAAATTACACCAACTTAGGCTGAATTCACAAAAGGGCTTGGACACCTAACTGCTCCTTTAGGTGCGTAAATCCTAGAATCAGGCCTCACTGAGATTCATAAAGCCCCACTCAACTATTGCCCAATGCTGACGGTCTCTAAACGCTCCCAGAGCCTAATTTTTTGCTTAAAAATTTCCATGGGTGTCTATATTTCTGAGCATAACACTGCAACTCCATGCCAGCCAGCCAGATGCATAAGACTGAGAGTGATGCATGAACCCAGGGTAGACAGGTGTTTCTTCACCTAACTCACCTTTGGGGCCCAATCAGGTAAGCGTGCTAGAAGCAGTACCATCACCACTGCTTCCTTGATAAGTGTTAGCCCACTTGTTAGGGCATTCACCTAGGATGTGGGAGACCACAGGTTCCACTTTCACCCGAGAGGGAGAAAGGATTTAAACTGGGCTCTGCCACATCTCAGGAGAATGGCCAAGTCAGTGGGCTAAGGGATACTCTGAAGGGTAGGCGGGAGGATCCCTCAATTTCTCCTGTTGAAACTGTTCCACTGTAGAGAAAGGATTTTAAAAGCCTTGTCAGGAAGACTGGAGCCGGGTCTCCTCCACGTCCCGGGTGTTACCTGGGGACCCCCTACCCACATTGGGCAGGCGCCCCTTTTTCAGGCAAAACAGGCTCGGATAGCTGGAGGAGGTTGCAATGTCTTTATTCAATGCGACGTCGCATGCACGCAGCCCTGTGCTTCTCAGCCAAAAGCAGGGTGTGGCCCCGATCAATGGCCGGGTCGTTCTTTTTATAGCTTGATTACATTACTGGGCGTTAACATTCCGCCACGTACTTGTTTGCACAAGGATACAAAGTAGAAAAAGTTTCAAAATGTCCACATGCGTACTAAGCATACTAGCTTGAAAAAACAGCATTCCATGCATTTCATTGGTGCTACCTTGCTCATACACTTTTCCTCTCCCCCTCTTGTTTTTTTGTGTTATGCAAAGCCAAATACAGAAGCAGACAGGCACAATCGGTGCTAACTTAATTGCAGGCATTGAATCAGTCATATTACACGGGTACATGCACTCTCCACAAAGCTATAAGTCATTCTTATGCTTGCATTCTCTTTGTCTGGCCCATGGACTCTCTAGCCTGTGGTTAGGGCACTCACCTGAGAGGTGGCAGATCCCAGCCTCTTGCTAAAATAGTGTAGGCACCCAACACCAAAAAAGGTTTACAGCTGAGAATCCCAAGCTGAGGGAGATACCACCTCTGCAGTCCAGACTTAGGTACCTATCAGTGGGAGAAAGGTGGGGCTTAGCACATCCATACCCCTCAGTTTGGCATCTCCCTTTGGCTACCTTTAGGTGAGGAGCCAGCTCATGTGCTGGCCTTTGTGAATTCCATTCTCAGGCACCTATCTCTGTATAAGGAGACCAGGAACTGAAATTAGGCTCTGTGAATCCCAGTGACTTTCTAGGCACCTAGAATTTAGGCACAGTGATGCTCAACTTCATCACGTCTAACTCGCATTGCTAATCTAGCCCTTTGTGCCTACATACTGACACGTCACTTCAATCACTAATTACCTCACTCTGCCCAGTATCTACCCCCTGCAGATAGTTGGGAGTCTTTAAGGTCCTGCCTGCACCACTGAAGTCTATGGGGGTTTTGCTGTTGATTTCAGCTGGAGAAGAACTGGACGTCCGGTGCTTGACCAGATACCAAATCAGCCATGTTAGCAGGAATTAGATAAAGTATACCTGAAGCAAAGAACCATGACATTTCCAGTTTAGCCTATCCAGTATCAATTATGAAATGTCTAAGGTACTTTGTACAATTAAGACGAAAATGAAAGCTGACCTAATATAGTTGGTGAAGCAGCATATTGGTTCAAGAAAAAAGTATCAGCAATAATTGCCATGTCTTAATCAGGTTTAGATCAATTACCATAACACAACAAATTAATTTACATTTAAATTAACAGATTTGATTATCAATATTACATAATTTGGAAGTGTAAACCAGCCATTATTAAACTCATGCAAAACTGTTTCATTTTAGGAAGTTCATCTTTTAAGGGATAGAAGAGATGATGAGACAGAAGGGAAAGGTTATTTATCTTAAAATGGGAGACATTTGCTAAGATAAATCAGTTACAAATATAAATAAAAACAATAATGCAACTTGAAGTAACATCATCTCAAACTGCCACAGAGCATCCTGGAAAGGGCACTGAATGGAGTAAAGTTTTGAAAAGATTGATGATGGTCTTTTATTTTTTGCTGTTGTGTTTTTGAAGAACATAAAAGCTGTGAATCTTATGTATGTGCATGTCACTGCCTCAGTTCTACCTCTCCTAAAATTCCCCTATGTGCCTCTCTTTTTCTGTCATACTGCCTATTTTCCAATCCCTTTGCTATGGCTTCCCTGGATCCCAGCTCTCCAAAATGTAGTTGTGCAGCAAGGCGCTATCTGTCTTTTCAGATGTTTGAAGAAGCACAACTACTTCATGTTATTCCTGTTCAACTTCATTGACTCCCCATTAACTTGTGGATCCATTTCTTAATTGTTTCCTGTCTCTAAAACCTTCCACAGGCTTGCTCCAAATTTATCTCATGGATCTTGTCTCTTCCTATTTTCTTTTCTTGCAACTTCTGCTTGACTAGTATTGCGCCTCTGCTGTGTCCCTCCATTCATTCTGGCCTCTGTTGATTCAAGAGCCTTCTTTACATAACTTGTTGTCTGGAACATCCTTCCTGTAACATTCTGCCTCATCAGATTCTCCTCTTTTCATTTCTTCCTCCTTGATTATAACTCTTAACTTCACTCAGCTTCTACTATAATTTAATTAATTAACTAACTATATTATTTAACTTTGTAGCATTGTGTGTAACATTTGACATGAAAGACAATATTCCAAGTAAATTAGTACTCTGAACAGATATGCTTCAAAAGATGTCCTAGTCCCTGAACATTTTCATTAATTAAAATGGGGAAGGAGGGGCAGGTTCAGTTCTTCACACATTATTCACAGAAGCTGTCTGGAACTAGTTGGCTGCGGCACATTTTATCAACACACAATATTGCAGGGGTAGGCAACCTATGGCACATGAGCTGATTTTCAGTGGCACTCACACGGCCTAGGTCCTGGCCACTGGTCGGGGGGAGGAGGCGGGGGGCTTTGCATTTTAAATGAAGCTTCTTAAACATTTTAAAAACCTCATTTACTTTACATGCAACAATAGTTTAGTTATATATTATAGACTTATAGAAAGAGACCTTTAAAAATGTTAAAATGTATTACTGGCACATGAAACCTTAAATTAGAATGAATAAATGAAGACTCGTCACACCACTTCTGAAAGGTTGCCGATCCCTGCAATATTGCATTGTACTTCTTAGAGTAAACAAAGCACACGATGTTCCTGCAATACGCAGCAGATGGAAGCTATCTACTTGTGGCTTTACATATCCCTCAGTAAATTCAGAGAGTTAAATCCAACATGTGGAGCTGTATGTGGATTTGAGACCACCCTATGGTGGACTATAGGTCCATAAACCAGTGTACTGGTTGCATTCATCCACACATGCATTTTTCACTTGTGACAGATGTCCTGTCTATAACAGGGATGCTGGAACAATTTTTATATTGAGGGTGCTGATGATGGAAACTACAGAAATGATGTATTTGGCATTTGTTATTAGTACTTCAAACCAAGGGGTGTGGCAGCACCCCCAATACTTCTTGTTCCAGCACCACCAGTCTATAATATTCCTTGAGTAGGCAATTCAAACAGGGTTGTAGCTCTAATGAAAGTTAGAACTAACCAGAGCTTGACAAATTTACCATACGTCCATCAGCCCAAGGTAGATGCAAAGATGAAGGTAGTGGGGAGGACTCCACTAGTAAAGTCCAGGAGTATGCCACATTTGCTAAACATGTATAAGGAAACATTTATGTAGTGGATGGATCTTGGACTTATGTCGCCCCCTCTTGGATTGTACAATGTGTTCAGCAGTGATTCATTTGGCACCTCACTGAGGTCTGTGTTTAAGAAGGTGCTCGTCAGTAATTTGATTCTATTTGACTGAGTTTCTTCACATTTAAAGATTAGCTTTTGGTCATTTTGGAGTGCTGGTGTGAGGAACATGAGGGCACATCAATCACAGTAGAAAAGTAAGACTACTGATATTAAAGTATGAGTTGTGTGCTTTTATTTGTAAAACAAAAGCAAAATATCATTATGGGTTTTTCTTATACAGTGCTTTTATCCAAAGCGCTTTACAAGAATTAGCTAATGGCACAAACAACATTTGGAAAGATCATTAAGTGGTCCATCGAGACCCTCAGCAATTTTTGAGTGGTCCCTGAAAAAATTTTTTTGAGAACCACTGTATTAGACTATTTCTAATATTTATCTATTGTGACCTCCACATTATCTGTGTGTCACCACCTCTTGAGGTGATCTCTCCAGAGACCTCAGCTTCTCCTGACTGACCCTCCTAAATTTGTTCTCAGTCAGGTCAGTTCCTGGACCCTCACCTTCTGTTAAGCCTGTCAGCCCTTCACCCTTTGGGCTTGCAGTCTCTTTCAGTCTCCTGGCTGTTTTCTTGGAGACCGCCTGGAGCAGGGCTGTCATCCCATTGCTATCTCAGACCTTTCTGCCTCCTTTTCTTCTCTGCACTTTCCTCTTTATAGCAGGCTCTTTTCCTCTATTGCTTGCAGCTCTGGTTGCCTGCTTCCCTGGTTGGCAGCTGTGTGGAGCTGTGATCAAGCTGCTTGCTTGTAAACAGGAGAGACTCTCCTCCCCTCACGTCCATGCTCAGTTTGGGGTTTGTAGACCCCATTACAATGTGTATTTATATGTCCCTCACTCAGATTAGTGGGCCTGCATATGAGGTAGCTGTTGCATATCAGCTATTACATCTAATAGTTAATATCTTTCCTCAGTGACATGGAATTCATTTAAAAAACATTAGTGACAGAAAGATGTGTAGTTGATGTGCAGTGGCTAAACAATACTTTTATGTTGCTAGATCCACCCTTTGTTTTCAGATCTATGGGAGGCAACATGCATGTTACATACAAGCTGCAGAAATCCGTACTTGGAGAAGGAACCTCTGAAAAAGCCACAGTTCTGTACTAAAGCAAAAGTAAACCATAATTTCTGTTGCTAATTTCATCCTTCTCCACTGATTGGTGAGAATACATTGCCATCCAAATTTAATGAATTGGCATTGATGGGAAAACTGGGCATCTGCCCAATACCCATTGAAGACAGTGGAAAGACTTAAATGGGTATTGAATTTATCCTCTTTGTCAAATTAAGTTCATAATGGGTACATGGGTTGTAATGAAACTACACAAGATGAAAGTCAGTGTGGAATTTTACTCTATTTGTTTGAAAGGTAGATAGCAGCCCTTACTCAATGATCTGCCTACATTTCCCATCTGAAGGGCAGATTTCCATACTCATGGCAGCAAAACCTGAATGGGGCCTTGATTTCACTTAAAGTCAAAAGATTAGATAGATTCTAATTCCAGTCAATTCTGAGGCTATATCCATGCTAGCACTTTCATCAGTCCGGGGTGTGAAAAAACACACCCTCACCAATATAAGTTTCACCAACAAAAGCGCTGGTATGAACAGCACCATGTCAGTGAGAGATGCTCTCCCACTGACATAGCTAGGTTCTTGTTGTGGATGGTTTAATTATGCTGACAGGAGAGCTCTCTCTCCCATCAGCATAGATTGGGTAATTTAGAATCATAGAAATATAGGGCTGGAAGGGACCTTGCATAGTCATTAAGTCCAGCCCTCTCTTACACCTCCTCTGATCATCAGCTAGTAGAGAATTGTCTGGATACATGTTTTCACCAACCTTTCAGCTGAATGAAAATGGGAAATCTAGCATTCAGACACACTTCAGTCTACAAACCGACTGGTGTACTACAATGAGACAAAAAATGTAACACTTTCATCTGACAGATATACTAAAGAGTCTAATCCATGTGTTTTAAAAGGATATTGTACCCTTATTGATCACGCTATCATTCTGAAAGACCAAAGCAGAAAAAACACTTCACACTATGAATATACTGTTAAGTGCATTTGACTTTCATATACATTTGACTTGTGCGTGTTCAAAATTTTCATTAGATTTTTTGGGCCTGATTGTGCAACTGCATCAGCAGAGTCTCGTATCTGTGTTTATTCACAGGGGCTTTACATTCCCTGCTATGAAAGACTGGGGCTCTCTAACACTATGATAGATACTAGAAGCCCTCCAGAGATTGGGACTGTTTTTAATTTGGGGGAGGAGGAGGAGGAGATTGTGCCTATTGTATACGTCAAAGCTCTTCTGAAGGAACTGGGCGTATCTTAGACACAATGGCTCTGGGAAATTTAACTAGAAAACTGTGGCATGAGTCTCCTCCAAACTCCAGTTGTAACTGAAAGTCACAATTTAGTCTTTGGAATGAAAAGGTAAATAGCCACAAGTGAAAATGATGACTGACTGAGAATCTCCAAAGCACACATACATGTTAACAACATTTCTTATCTTTAGAACCTTCCCACTTCTGAACTGTGGAAAATGGGTACAGTGTTCTACTAACTGCTTTGAGCAGGATAGGTGGAAATCTCAAGGGAATGGAACTGCTGATACCAAAATAATGCAATATGTATCAGCCACCAATATTGCATTGCAGGACAATATGTATTTTGGGCCAAGGCCTACAGTGTTTTCTCAATCACAAGCCAAATTTGAGCTGATTATGTCACTTTAACTGAAGTTTGGGAAAATATATAAAATGCCAGAGACGGTGTAATTTTTAAAGCTATTTCTGTAACTCCAGAGAGGTGATGTGAACACAGAGCCATGGCTTTAAATGAAAAATACATTCAAAATGGATTAGATGTAGTCTCAATTGTATACAGTGACTCTGGTTTTAAAAAATGGAGAAAAGGTGCTTGCAGGAAGTGAAAACAGTTTGGGAATTCTGCTGAGTCCTTTTTCAGTTTTACCTTTTGGAGAGATCTGAATTTATTTGATGTAATACAACAGAATTCATTGACTTGTCTCAGTAGTAACATACTGAGGCATTACTTGATGCATTTTAGATAAATGGCACATAATCCAAATTAATCCCTCGTGTAATCCCACAAATTTTAATGCAGCTGCTCAATAAATCAGGCCCAATCTTTCCAAATTTTATTTCACAGGAATCTACCACTTCTATTTAGTACCAGAGATTACTTTAATACTGATGTTGACTGAGCAAATCATCTCTAATCTAGGTACCTACTTCTATGGCTTCAAATCTACCATAACTGGAGAGAGACTGCTCAGTATTTTTTCTGCAGCCATCATGATTTGGAGCAGAGTTTTTGCTACATTTAAAATGAAGATGGACCTCAAGGCAAACTGGTAGGTGTCTGTTCAGTTTGGTGAACAGATGTCAGGAAGCACTTTGTCATGCAGCGTAGAAAGATTCTGGCAACTCACTCTACTGATTCACTGCACATTCCCAACCATTTTGAATGTATCTGCTCTGTCTGCAGTCACTTTGCAAGTTATCCACTAGGGTTTTAGATGGTATACTAGTTAATTAAATGGACAGCAGTGTGGTTCCCCTTGGGGTGCCACTTGGAACTGGAGTACCACTGAGCTTGACTGACCCGCCAGCCTGGGCTCCCTTTCACACTGTTTTGCTGTGATAAGTTGCCAAGCTCTCCAAGCTTGCTCTTTCATCAGTATACACACAGATAGGTACACACTCAGCTGCATCTTTGCACACAGATGCTGAGATCAGCTCTGCATGGGAAGGCTCAGTTAAGGCACACACACCGGTCTGGAGTGTAAACTCACAATTATGCCATCTTGCGCTGCACACAGAACCATGCAACGTAAGCTCATAAAATTTGCCTCCTCCCTCAATGTGGAGAGAGATCTGCAACAACTTTCTGTCCAAACTTACAATTTCCACACACTATTTTTAGACAAAACAAAAATAAGTTTATTAACTACAAAAGATAGATTTTAAGTGATTATGAGTGATAGCAAACAGATCACAGCATATTATTTTAGTAAATAAACAAAACCACAAATTGAGTTTAAAATTCTAGATAAGTACGATATGAATTAGAAAATTCTCATCCTAAGTGATAAAAACAGGCTGGCAGATTCTGAAGGCACAAGCTGCCTTGGCTATCCCAGATTTTCATACACACTGGCTAAAAATCCCTCTAGCCTGGGACCATCATTTCCCACAGTTCAATACTTGCCTCTCAGGTGTTTCCAGGTGTGGTGTTGTAGGGACAGTGAGGTACCATCATGATGTCATTGTCCCCCTTTTATATCTTCTTCCCACTTGCTGGAAAGCTCTTTTGTTGTGACCTGGGTGAAACAGTTCCCATTGTGTAGTACTATCTCTGAGAGGTTTCTATTGTACATGGTTCCTGGAGTAATCCTTGTGCTTGTGTGTATTTTCTCAATAAATCATTAACACGGTCTGGCCTTTTTACTGTTTTACTTGAAAGACTGCCTGTGGGTGTTTACAACCTCATGTTTCTGTAACATATACATAGCCAACTTCATAACCTCACATATGATGATGGCACATACAATGCAATGAGATATTAATGTCTAGCAGATCAAGACTTCTAGAATGATACCTCACAAAGTATACTTTGTACAAAACATATCCTAATTATATGACAATGGTGAATATTGGGGTGCCCAGGTGTCACAAGCAGATACTTGATATTAGTGCCCCATGCCAAAGACTAGCAGCTTGAAGCACCTATTTAAAATATTTCCAGGCAATCTGGCACATTATTTTATAAAGCTGAAAATCATACATATGAAGAACAGATCACTTGCAAGAAACATCCACTTACACAACTATCATTGTCTAAATGCTTTCTTGTTTGGAAAAAAAACTAGAAGCTTTAGAATTATTGGAATATAATGGAGTAAAATTAAATGCACAGAGATTTGAAGTGAAAATGATTTAAGATATCATAATCTCAATTTCAGCTGTGAAGTCTGAACAGTAAAGTTTGAGAACAGCCTTCTCAAACATGGGTGCTTAAAGTTAGGCAGTAAAAGTCATATTTAGGCACCTAAACAAAGCAATCACCAAAATAATCTGAGTGCTCAAAGCTCCCAGAGAATTCCCATAGAAAAGGGAGTGCTCAGAGCCGATGAAAATCTGGTAATTTTTATGTAGGTTGCCCAGCTATGAATTTGCCAAATGCTTTAAGCATCCAAGTTTGAACATTTTCACTTAAAATATATAAATCCTTGCTCATGTGTAATCCATATATATGTTTGATCCTTTGATGTTCTTCAGTGTAAATTCTGCAAGATAATACATTTAAGGAAAATTATGAAGAGACATTAACAGTATGTTTATATGATGCCACCTACTGGACATCTTATCATCCTCCAATAAGAGACCAGGGATAAATAAGTACATCTGCAAAACCTGTAGAAGCAGGGAAGCTCCCTAACATTAAAAAGAACAAAAAAACAAAGACAAAAACCACTTTTGCTCCTTAAACTCAGGGCTTCCACACAAATCTGGAGTTAGCTTTCATTATTGCTAAAGTAGCGCTCTCACATATCCCTCTTTTCAACTTCATAGGAGTTTATTCAAGATACGTTCTAACTCTTCACTCCTTGCTCTCTGTGTTCCTGCTGAGGCATTTTACTTTCTAAATCTGTTCACTAACTTTTCAAATGTCTTAGGCCAGGGGCGGCCAACCTGTGGCTCCAGAGCCACTCTTCAGAAGTTAATATGTGGCTCCTTGTATAGACAGACTCCAGGGCCGGAGCTACAGGTGCTGACTTTCCAATGTGCCGGGGGGTGCTCACTGCTCAACCTCTGGCTCTGCCACAGATCCTGCTTCCACTCCACCCCTTCCCACCCACTTCCCTGAGCCTGCTAAGCCCTCACTCCTCCTCTTCCTCCCTCCCCACCCCGGCCTCCGAGCCTCCTGCACACAGCGAAACAGCTGATCGGGAAGTGCGGGGTGGGGAGAGGCTCTGATCAGCGGAGCTGCTGGTGGGCAGGAGGCGCTGGGACCAAGGGGTTTGGGAACTGAGGGGGGAGGGGCTGTTGATGTATTACTGTGTCTCTTTGGCAATGTACATTGGAAATTCTGGCTCCTTCTCAGGTTCAGGTTGGCCACTCCTCTCTTAGGCTAACCACATTGTAGAAAATGGAAGCCACAATATTATTCTGCCTGGAATGATTACAAATTCATGGCACATGTATGCACAAACCCACACTCTCCTCTCACACCCACATCCACACAGGTGCTGGAATTAACTGATAACACTTTCATCAATATCAGATCCCTTTGGCACCTAATCCGAATGAGATGTTAATAGGGGAATTTTACCAATTACTGTATTTCTTGCCTTTTATGAGAGTGTATCTCAGCTTTGGTGATATTTAACTGCTTCACTGCTGCATTCTGCTTCAGTGCTTTCTTGCATTATATCCCTTCATTACATCTCTCCATTAGAACATTGCACTGCAGCAGGAAAGTACTAGGGCAGAGGAATACAGCACTGAAAAATTTTTCAAAAAGCGGTGTGAGTTTTAAAAATCCCGAAAAACACTTCTTGGAAAAGTGTATGGTCCTATGTATTATAATTGTGTATCAGAGAATCATACAATATCAGGGTTGGAAGGGACCTCAAGAGGTCACTAGTCCAACACCCTGCTCAAAGCAGGACCAATCCCCAACTAAATCATCCCAGCCAGGGATTTTTCAAGCCTGACCTTGAGCACCTCTAAGAAGGAGAATCCACCCCCCGACCCTAGGTAACCCATTCCAGTGCTTCATCACCCTGCTATTGAAAAAGTTTTTCCTAATATCCAACCTAAACCTTCCCCATTGCAACTTGAGACCATTACTCCTTGTTCTGTCATCTGGTACCACTGAGAACAGTTGAGATCCATCCTCTTTGGAACCCCCTTTCAGGTAGCTGAAAGCAGCTATCAAATCCCCCCTTATTCTTTTCTACAGACTAAACCAGGGCCAGTGCAAGGATATTTTGCGTCCTAGGTGAAACTTCCACCTTGCGACCCCTGGCCCTCTCCCTCTCCCCCTGGGGCATCGCTTACTATAAATTGCATATTGTGGCATTGTTTATTAGAATTAATACATGTTCAGATTGAAATTTTATTAACTTCATTATTTAGTCTACATATTTAATGAAAATAAATGAATAACCGGACAGGATGCAGGGCTGGCTGACTTCAGGGAGGGCAGTGGGTGCGGAGCTGGCTGGAGACGGGGAGCAGGGTTGGCTGGAGACAGGGGCACGTGGGGCTGCAGACAGGGCAGGGGGTGTGGGGTTGGTACAGGCAGGGCAGGGGGTGCAGCAGGGGTTGGCTGGAGACAGGAGGGTGCAGGGTTGGCTGGCTTTGGGCAGGGCAGGGGGTGCAGAGCTGGCTGGAGATGGGGTGCTGGCTGGAAACAAGGGCATGTGGGGCTGGCTGCAGGCAAGGCAGGGGGTGTGAGGGTTGGTGTGGACAGGGCAGGGGTTGGCTGGAGACAGTGGGGTGCGGGGTTGGCTGGCTTTGGGTGGGGGAGTGCAGCAGGGGTTGACTGCAGGCAGGATAGAGAACGCGGGGCTGATTGGAGGCAGGGAAGGGGGTGCGGCAGGGGGTGTGGGGATGGCTGGAGATGGGGCAGGGGTTGTGGGGCTGGTTGGAGACAGTGGATGGCTTCAGGCAGGGGGTTGCGGGGCTGACTGGAGGCAGACAGGGGGTGCAGGAGGGGCTGGTTGCAGGCAGGGTGGTGGGTACTCATGGGGTGAGCAGCTCAGAGCAGCAGGATGCAGCCAAGGCCCAGAGGAGCCGGGCACCCACCAGGCAGTAGCAGGAGCCCCAGGGCCAGGGGAGCAGCAGCAGCAAAAGGGCCCATGCTCAAGGCCAGGCGGTAGCCCACATGGCTTCCGTAGTGCAGCACCCCCGCTGGCCGGAGGAGGAATTACATCACTTCCTGGCTGGCCAAAGCCCATCAAAGACGCAGTGTCTCCTCGCACAGCGGCGGGAAGAGGGTTACACATTAGCTGGTGCCAGGCGAATATCCCAGACATTTTGGGCATGACTTTTTGGCACCCTAGGTGGCCACCTAGTGGTTGCACCAGCCCTGGACTAAACAAGCCCAGTTTCTTCAGCCTCTTCTCATAATTCATGTGCTCCAGTGCCCTAATCATTTTTATTGCCCTCTGCTGGACTCTTTCCATTTTTCCACATCCTAATTGTAGTGTGGGGCCCAAAACTGGACACAGTACTCCAGATGAGGCCTCACCAATGCCGAATAGAGGGGAACAATCATGTCCCTCGATCTGTTGACAATGCCCCTACTTATACAGCCTAAAATGCTGTTAGCCTTCTTGGCAACAAGGGCACACTGTTGATTCATATCCAGCTTCTCATCCATTGTAACCCCTAAGTCCTTTTCTGCAAAACGGCTGCCTAGCCATTTGGTTCCTAGTCTGTAGCAGTGCATGGGATTCTTCCATCCTAAGTGCAGGACTCTGCACTTGTCCTTGTTGAACTGCATCAAATTTCTTTTGGCCCAATCCTCTAAATTTGTCTAGGTCCCTCTGTATCCTAGCCCTACCCTCCAGCTGTATTGCAGTGCCACAAAGAGGCCCATGATGCTAGACACTGTACAAACACATAGGGCCTGATTTTTACTCACACCAAAGTCCCATTACATTATTCTGGCAGTGAAGGGGGCATAAATTACATTTACACCCACGTTAGGGTCCCTTTACAGTGCCAGCATGAGGGGAGAGTGGCCTTGGGGCCTGATCTATGCATAGTTTTTATAGAGGTAGAACTATGTTGGTTATAGGTGTGATTTTTTCACTAATATAGTTAAACTGACGCAACCGCCAGCGTGGGATGTAATTATCCCTCTATAAAAGTGATAGTTTATTACCTCTCTCACTTGGGTATAAGTCATATCACTATATGCACATTTACATTGATATAAACTATGTCCACACCATGGGAACTGTACCACTTTCAGGATTCTAGTATAGTTAAAGTAGCACAGCTTGTGTGTGCAGACAAGGCCATAATGGAAATGAAAATCAGGCTTAGTCTGTTTAAATATGTGCTAAGAGAATGGCTGGAAAAGTTTTTATTTGCGAGGGTGACAACTGCGGTTCACAGATGTGAAGTTGGGGAGCGACTGTTAACTCGTTTCTTTAGCTGAGCTGGGAGCTAACTTTGTGCCTCTTGGACTCTTGGGTCCCTATACACACTACAGCAGTTCAAAGAAGCAACTTATAGCAGCTCTGACATTATCAAATAGTAAAGAGATGTATTTCATGTAGCAAGAGATGCACCTTTTTATTGGTATTTTACCATCCTGTCTTCAGTCAAAAGAACGGATGCTAAATTTCAGTCCACAAAAATAGTAGTTTAAGTTACCAGCCTGAATCAATAAACTATTTATTGTTTGCTTATGGGAGCACCCATAATGCGCTATCTGCATTCCAAATATTCAAGAAAGAGCTCAGAGTCTAAAGGACAAACATAGGGATTTATTTAATTTATTTATTTATTAATACCAGTCAGTTAGATTCACGGTAGGCAGCATGGCAAAACTGGATCTTTACAAGGACAAAATAGAGACCTTGTGCATAAGCTCAGGATTTTAGATTCATGCACAGAGGTCATGGAGAAGGTGGCATGGAGATGAAGATTGAGAAGCTGACAGATGGAGGAGCGTATTGATATTCTGTTGAGAACAAGATTGATTTAATACAATGATTAGACATCACACTCAGCAACTTTGGGATAGTGGACTCTGGTACTAAAGTTGAGCTCACCAACCACAGGAGGAGCTCCTAAGTGTAATGTCATGCTTCAGTGATGTACAGCTGGACTAGCACCTTCTTAACCTGCTGTGGCTGAGGGGAAAGCATGACCCAAATTGGTCATGTGGTGCCACGAGCAGCCAATGTAACTTAGAGCAGCCTCCAGAATTACTGACCAGCACACAACCAGTCCAAGGTCAGGGAGAATACAAAGTCACATCCCTTTCTGCTATCCTGTACACTCTTTGGTCATAGCCACGAATTTGGACCCACATCAGCATCTTATCTGAAATGATATCTAAAGAGAATATCAAAGGATGTGAATTTAGTCAAGTAAGAAAATGTTCAAGCTAAAAAGAAAAGGGAAACTAGCAGAAGGAAAGCTTTTAATTAGCTATCCATCTCTAACATTCAAGAATGAGTACGTAACCAGGTATTCCTGATTTCTTTTTGTTTTTTTTACTGTTAAACTATTACTCTTAAAGAATTTATTTGAGTCTCCATCCATCACATGTCTTCACTTTAATGATAAGCTATACATCACCATGATCCAAAAGGGTCAGGATAATTCAGCAGTGTACTAAGAATATTCATTTGCATAACACTACTTTCTTTCACGTATACAAACATTCATTATAGCATACATAATATCCCTATTAAGGTGATAGGCACATTAGACATGTCAAACAAATGTCTCTGATGTCTTAAGATAGAAAGGAGGCTATAGCCAGAATTTTAGAAGAGAACTGTAGTTAAAGATTTTCAAGGCTCAAAAAAAGAAATTAACACTTCTGAAAATGAGAAAGCAAATTGGCATCAGAGCTTTATCCAAAGCTTATTGAAGTTGGTGGGAGCTTTGCCATTGATGTCAATAGGCTTTGGATCAAGCCACTACAAAGAAAACACATCATTCACATACATTACTTATATCGATTGTTAGAGAATTAATACATTTTATTAAGGAAATCCAGTTTTTGGTTTCAAACAGTTTTTATAGGTTTGTGTATATAATATCTTACCCAGCAGTGCAAGCAGGGTGACATGGTACGGCATACAAGCAAGATATTTATAGCCGGTATGGTGTACCGGAAAGAGAAGCAGCAGAACATGGAGCTGCTGGGGACCACAAGGCTGAACTATGGGCTCTCCCAGGAACTGCAGCGGGGAAAGGAGCAGAACTCCCAGCCCAGCCCCCTGCCCTTCCATGGAGCTGCATCTCTTCTGGCTCTCAGAAGCAGTCCCACCACAACACAGGCAAGGGGCGGTACAGCCAGCAGAAGACCTGCCGGCATGCTGCTCCTTTCCCTGCTGCTGTTCCCAGGAGAGCCCTGAGCCACAGGGCTTTCCTGGGAACCGCAGCAGGGAACGGAGCAGAACGTGGGGCCACTGGGTGGCCCCAAGCCAGCAGCTCCTCCAGTGCAGCTGCTGTACCACCCCCCCCAGATTCCCTCTCCAGCCCTGTCCTCTGGCAGGGCTGGCTATTGTACAGATGAAGGAGACCCTGGAAGGACTGAGGTGGTACAGCTGTGGCGTGCCAGAGGAGCTGCAGGCATGTGGCCACTGGGCAGCTCCATGTTCTGCTTCTCCAGCACAGTGGGAGGAGGACTGAGCCCCACATCCCCTATGTAAGGGGAGTGGATCATGTGGAGGGGATGGGGAGGAGGTCACATACTGGTATGGGGGGATGGGCCACAGGGGGTAAGAAATTGATTCCACTAGTACCACTGATCTTACCCACTTGAATGAGTCATTATATTAGAAAAACAATGGAGGAGAGTGATGCACCTTAAAAGACTAGACAGATTTATTTAGGCATAAGTTTTTGTGCGCAAAAACCCCACTTTTTCAGATGCATGGAGTGAAAATTACAGATACAGGCTTAAATATATATTGGCACAAGAAAAGAAGGGAATTACCTTACAAGTGGAGAACCAATGTTGAAGGTCCATTTAGTCAGGGTGGATGTTGTCCACTCCCAATAACTGATGAGGTGGTGTCAATACCAAAGGAGGGGAAATTGCTTTTGTAGTAAGCCAGCCACTCCCACTCCCTATTCAAGCTCAAATTGAAGGTGTTAAGTTTGCAAATGAATTGTAGCTCTGCAGTTTCTCCTTGAAGTCTGTTTAAGTTTTTTGTTGAAGAATGGCTACTTTTAAATCTGCTAGTGAGTGTCCAGTGCGATTGAAGCATTCTCCCACTGGCTTTTGTATGTTACCATTCCCGATGTCTGATCTGTATCCACTTATGCTTTTACATATAGACTGTCCAGCTTGGCCAATGTACATGGCAGAGGGGCATTGCTGGCATGTGATAGCATATATCACATTAGTAGATGTGCAGGTGAATAAGCCTCTGATGGTGTAGTTGGTGTGGTTGGGTCCTATGATGGTCATTATATTAAACTTTTCTTTTCCCATCCAAGAACAGAAGGACTAGCTAGCTTCTGTTATAATACATGTAACCGTTTCTTTTATACTCCAATGGAAAATGATACACAACAAAGATGTACTTGTTGTAGCAGCTGAATGATCACGTTCTGCAGAGAAATGAGAGCTCCTGAAGGACTCTAATTTACACATGTGCAAAATAATAGGTTGATGGTCATGCTGCCACTTTCCATCAAGTTGACGGATTTTAACTATTCAACAGCATTCAGACCACTTTAATATTTATTTACAATAGTGCTCTAACTATTGCAGCTTCCTGCAATTTCTATTTGCTTAAAATGCGGCTTCCAGGGGCTTTTATATTTACTCCATCCTTTTTAATTTCCTCCTTTAATTTTACAAATGAGTGAAAATTTTAAAAACCTCTTATGTACAATTACAACAAATGAGACAAAGGTCCTAGGACAACAGTCTCCTTCACTACACAACCCTGATTCATCCACAGAATAGGTCCATTCTGTGCACTAAAGAAGGCAGAGGTTCTGTGGAAAAAATAGTCTGGGATCATGTAGTTATAGATGGTACTATAATGTATATTCCTAAGGGGACCAAATTAAACTTGTACAGGCAATCTTAATTCTGGCATTGTCTAAGTTTTGAGTGCTTGGCTTTGCAAACTTAATAATATTCTAGTCAGAGTTTTTTATCTGTGTTAATGTGTAATTTCCTAGCTTTTTTTCCCCTTACACTACTGTTAGCAGCAGCGCTGCCTTCTGAGCAGCTACAGAGCGGCGGCTGCTGATTAAGAGCCCAGATCTGAAGGCAACGTTCAGCGGTGCAGAAGTAAGGATGGCATGGTAAGGTATTGTCACCCTTACTTCTGCATTGTTGCCTGCAAAGCTGGGCTCTCAGTCTGCAGCCACCACCCTCCGGACGCCCAGCTCTGAAGGCAGCAGTGCAGAAGTAAGGGTGGCATGATATAGTATTGCTATCCTTACTTCTACATTGCTCCTGGCAGGACACTGCCTTCAGAGCTGGGCACCTGACTACCAGCCACAAGTCTCCAGCCACCCAGATCTGAAAGCAGCTCAAAAGTAAGGGTGGCAATACTGTGATCCCATAAAATAACCTTGTGACCCCCTGCAACTCCCTTTTGGGTCAAGACCCCCAATTTGAGAAATTCTGGTCTCCCCTGAGAAATCTGTATAGAATAGGGTAAGTTAAAAGCACACCAGAGACCAGATTTCATGGTGGGAGACCAGATTTCACAGTCCGTGACACGTTTTTCATGGCTATGAATTTGGTAGGGCCCCAGGCATAACTGATATCAGTAGTAGGTGGCCATCCTCTATGTGGCCCAACACTAGAAGAGGATGGGAGAGTTTCCCAGTGGGTTTCACAGATATCTGCTGACAGAGGAATAAGATGACTGACAAAACCTAGAGAGGGTCCTTCTGTAACAAGGGCACGTCCAGACTGCACTAATTTTAGTGGATAAGACTTCTGTAACATTTCTGTCCTACCTTAATCTAGATTAGAGGATTTTGTGTTGTCCTCAAATTTGGTTACTTTGTGCTTTACCTAGGAATAAAACTAGGGTCCTATTTTCCCACTGCTTGGAAACCCATCTTATTAAATTGGATGATGCTTATTTAAAGTATAAGGTTGATCTCGAGTTGTAACTAACATTAAGACTGACACCCACTACATATTTAAAACTAAAAAGTTGACTTTGTAAAAATGACATGGGTTTCCAACTCTATTGTGTCTCATTCAGGATGGAGCTCCTTGTGAGGTGTCTCTACATTAGCTCAAGGTCACAGACTCACAGCTATCCTATATTACTTATTTTAAATAATATTTCTGATAATCTAACAATTTAAACAATTATTTATTTAAAAAACCCACCCTTCTAAGTTATGTGATATCAAAAACAATTCATTTCATCTTTTCATTTTCTTTTTTGTGACCTGGAAAATTAACTATAAAAGCACAGAAGGGTTCTATACTTAAGTTTGTACATCATGAAAACAATGAAGTTAATCAAGATCATCAAGTAACTGCCGAAGAAAATTTTTATGCAGACAAAGTTCAAGAAACTCAACAAAACACGGAACAATCATTTGAAACAGATGCAGACACAAAACAAGAAATTACAACAGTTGAAACTGTACTGACATGGGATATAGATGACATTGGCACATGGCTGCAATCGTGAAACAAATTATGTGACATTATACTTGAGAAAGGCCCTGTGAGAATAGGCAATCTCGAATATTCTAAAGACTTTAGAGGTAAGAAATTCACAGAAAACAATTACTACAAAAGACTTTCTAATGGTGAAATTGTCAACAGACATGGTTTGTGTACTCTAAATGCAAGGATGCTGTATTTTTTTTCCCCATGCAAGATTGTCAACAGTTGCGATTTTATCATAGCAACCGTGGGTATTAATGATTGGCAAAAATCTTAGTAACACATTACCTCAACACAAAAAGGCACACCACCACACTGAAACTATGCACAAGTGGTGTGAGCTGATTGTAAGGTTAAAAAAAACAAACAAAGAAAAAATACCACAGACAACGCTTGATGCCCCAAATCAAAGATTGTTGAAGTAAGAAAAGCAGCACTGGTGTCGTGTTCTAGACCATCTATTATCTGTTGTTGACTATCCATCAACAAACAAACAATCTTGCTTTTAGAGGAAGTGTTGACAAATTATACCAACCCAAGAATGACAATTTTGGGGGTCTTGTACAACTGCTGGGAAAATTTGACACAGTGATGAATGAATATGTCCAAAGAGTAAGTGAAAATGAAATACATAACCACTATTTGGGACCAAAAATTCAAAATGAACTGATCATGCTAATGAGTGGTAAAGTGAAAGACAAAATTGTTTCATTGATTTTTCTGGCAAAATATTTTGCCGTAATTCTAGATTGCACTCCAGACATAAGGCAAAAAGAACAGATGTGGTTAGTAGTGAGATTTGTCGACATTAGCGATTCAGCACAGATTCCAGTTAAGGAATCATTTACCACATTTTTAGAAGTCCAGGATGCTACAGGTTTTGGACTTCAAGCTCTCCTTGATGAACTAAAATGAATGGAATTGTCTGTAATGAACATTAGAGGACAAGGCTACAATAATGACACCATTAGGCACCAAATGAGAGGACACATTTCTGGGGTGCAAGCTAGATTGCTGGTGGAAAATCCACAAGTCTTTTTTGTTCCATGTGCATGCCACAGCCTTATTTTGATTGTGTGTGATATGGCCAAGTCTTCTGTGGAAGCTATTTCTTTTTTTGGTTTGCTGCAATGCATTTACATGCTCTTTTCAGTTTCCACTAAATGATCGCAAATATTCAAAGTACAAGTCAGTGGCATTACCATTAAGCCTCTATCTGAGGCACACTAGAAAAGTGGAGTAGAAAGCATAAATGTTGAGATAGCAATCTGAGGAAGCTTACAAAGCCTTAGTTGCTATTTTGAAAGAAGCCAGAGATTCAAAAACAAAAAGTGAAGCACAGTCATTGGCCTCTGAAATATCCAGTTTCAAGTTTCTAACATCTATCTTAATATGGTATGACATTCTTGTTAAGATCTCAAGTGTAAGCAAAATAATGCAGAATCCAGTGATGCAACTTGATTCAACACTTACCTTACTAAACAACACACAAGACTTTTTAGTGAAATACAGAGAAACTGGATTCAAAGAAGCACAGGTTACAGCAAAAGAGTTTGCAGAGGCACTTGGTGTAGAACCAAAATTTCCATGTCCAAATGTGACAAGAGTTTCAAGGAAAAAATGGCAAGTGGAATATGAAGGAGCAGATGGGCCCAAGAAGATCCAGAAAAGAAATTTGAATTTGACGGCTAGGTTGAATTTTTTAATGTTGTGATGGATAAAGCAATATCTTGATGAAAGGTTTAATGCCTTATGAGCACACTATGAAGAGTTTGGATTTTTGTATGACATAACTAAATTCAACAAAATAGGAAAACAAGAGCAGCTAGTGAGAAAGTGCAAGAACCTTGCTTCAGGAAGCTCTCTAGGTGATAGTTTTGATTTAAATGGACTTGAAATGTATGAAGAATTGAGTACATTGTCATCATCATTGCCACATGCAAAGTCAGTAATAGACATTATACAGTTTATTCATACAGCAAACTTATTGACATGTATCCTAATGTGTACATTGCCACTCATATTCTATTGTCATTTCCTGCAACAGTAACATCAAGAGTACTGAGTTTCTCAAAACTAAAGCTCATTAAAAGACTATCTCCGCTCTCCAATGAGTCAAGAATGCTTGACTGGTCTTGCTATTCTTGCAATCGAACAAGACATCACTTTGTGTTTGTTGTATGCTGACATTATTATGATTTTGAAGCCAAAAAAAGATTGATTTTAATTATAAACAAACCCTTGTTTCAATACCTCTTCATAGCAATTTCCAATAAAATTCTGACAAAAGTTTTAAAAATTATATTATTTGCAGCATTCTGTCAATAAATAAAAAAATATTCTACAGCCCTACTTCTTTAGTAGAAGTATAGTCCATCAGCATTATAGTGTGCTGAATTTGTTTAAACTATTTTTAATAAAATGCATGTGGCAAGTTTTCCAATACTATAAGCTTATGTTTGTGTTGCTAAGAGCAAGTCCGGCATGAGAACACCAGTTTAATAATACTGCGTAGGGCCTCATAAATCTTAAGGATGGTCCTGTCAGAGAGAGACAAGCTTTTAAGCTTACAACTCTGTGTAAGCTTGAAAGCTTGTCTCTCTCACCAACAGAAGTTGGTCCAATAAAAATATTACCACATCCACCTTGTCTCACAGATATAATTGGCATTTTTGACTAGCTGTAATGATCATACCAACTTTGTTTTCTTCAGATTGGCTGTATATTTGAGGAAAATTCAAAAGCATGTCCAAATATCACAGTAGTTACTTTAACACTTCCATCATCAATCATCTTCTCAAATAATGTCAAGGTTGCAGCACATCTGATGAATCACTTTCAATTGAATTAAACTCAATTCTGCCTCTACGGCCAAGTAGTGAGTGTTATGCATGTGGTGAGTGGATACAAGTATTCTCTTCTTATCAGTAAAATTGAAATGTAATGTACTGTCCCATTTGGCTTTTATACTGATCAGCTGAGGCGTTGGTTGTGCCACTATTAACATCACTAGTGATATCTCACTGTTATCGCTGAAATATTTTTCGCTGAGTTTCTGTCAGAGGAGGGGGGCATTTTTAGTAAACAGTCAGGACTTTATAGATTAATTACTAGTGAAAACTCCTGATGCAATGAATCAATGCACGATTGGACATCCTGACCATGCCTTATTGCAATGGTGGGCAACCTGTGGGCCATGGGCTGCATGCAGCCCAACAGGGTAATCTGATTGCAGACCATGAGACATTTTGCTAATGTTGATCATCTGCAGGCACAGCCTCCTGCAGCTCCCAGTGGCCGAGGTTCACCATCCCTGGCCAATGGGAGCTGTGGGAAGCGGTGGGCCGTGCTGGCCTTCCAAAAATTCAACATCCTAAAAATCTGAATAGTAGACCACTGAAATGTACTTTTCATTGACAGCTAATAAGTCTGCTCTCATCTTTTCCTGTGGTTTTGTGTGCAGCTCATATGGTAACTGTCAGGAATTAGGGCTTGAAGAGAGCTACTCTCCAATCAGCCTCATCAGGACAGCTGGTCTGCAGGAGGCTGCCTGAATAGTCACACCACTGATTGGCAGCAGAGGCCAACAGACCAACTTGTAAGCCAGCAGCAGCAGCTCGCCAGCTTCTCATTGCTCATACCCACCATTGTGCCTGCTCCTGCATCTCCTTGTTCCTGCCTTGCACTCAACCTTGCCTTTGTCCTGCTCTGAACACATCCTTGCCCGATACCTGCTTCCTCCAGTCCCTGCCCTCTGGTTTGGCCCTTGGCTCGGACTCCTGATTAGGACTCTGGCTCAACCCTCAGCTCTGGCATCCAGTGCCTGCCTTCCGGTTTGACCCTTGGCTTTGGCTCCTGATTACTAACTACAGCTCTGACCCTCACCCCTAAGCCCGACACCCACCTGACCACAAGGCTACACCAACCATTTCCAAGTCCACTGACAGTAAGAAAGTCTTTTTGCTGTTGGTTATCAAAAGACCGATAGATATCAAACCCTTCTATCCCAAGTCATCATTCCCAGTCAGTAAATACACTCTTGAGCCGTCTAAGACAGGTGTCAATGCCTAGGCATGAGGCGTGCACTTAGTCAGATGACCAGAAGACAAAAGCTCTCTTGACTGCCTCTATTTGGATGTCCTTGTCCATAGCCTCTGATTTCTACCAGTTTCACTGTTGAACTTGGGAGACTGAATCCAACAACATGCTTCACTATGTCTTGATCCTCTTTGCCCATCTTGCTGATCCTTGGTTTATATGCCTTACTCAGGGTGTCTACTACCACCACTAATCATCCTGGACAATATCGGATCTCCACCTGATAGCACTGGAGGTGCATCAGCATGCACTGCAATCTCTTTGGAGCCCTGAGAATGGGCTTTGTCACGATTGTCTCTACAGGTTTGTGGTCTGATTGCACTATTGCTGGTGTCCATAGATGTACTGATGGAACCACTCCTCCTCAAATACCACAGCCAGAAAATCTTTTTCTGTTTGGGTGTACCCCTATTCAGTCTCTGGCATGGCTCTGCTGGTATAAGCAACTGGCTGCTTCTGCCGAACAGAGCTACATCCAATCCTCTCTCAGATACATCATGCTGGAGCATCAGTGCTTGTCCTTCAGGACAGGGGCATCCAGTATAATTTATTTCAGCCTGTCAAATGCTTGCTGTTGGGAGCCTGCCGAGTCCCACTCAACATCCTGTCTCGTGAGCTGACATATTGGTCATCCTACTGTAGCCAGGTGTGCAGAGAACTTGGACAGATAATTTATCTTTCCTATGAAGTTCTGTACCCCTTTGACATCCACTGAAGCTTGCAAGTCTGACTTCCTTTATCTTGTTGGGATCTGCTTCAGTCCCTCTGCTGTGAGCAGATGTGCAGTGTAGGCCACCTAATGCTGTCTGAGTCACACTTTTTCTGGGCTACATTTTATGTTTCTGTCCTTGCATTTGAACAGAAAAAGCATGTAGTTTTCTGTCATAGTCTTGTTCAGCTTCTGTGTCATTGTTCCCTTCACCTAAAAGAAGGATATCATCTGCAATTATTTTCACCCCAGGCAGTCCTTTGAGTTTATGCCAGTCAGCATTAGCAGCCATCTGTAGTAATCATATGGTGTTGGAAAGGCTGTCAACATGCTGGACTCTATCCAGGCGTATGTGCCAAAACCCGTTCCTTACATCACAGACCCTAAATATTCTGCCTGTGGAAGCTTCTGACAAGATGTGATCAATTGTGGTTAATGTCATCCTTTCAATACCCAGCGCAGTGGCTTTGGCTCTCTGCAGATGTGTAAGTTGCCTGAAGACCTCTTTACCACCACTGTGCTGTTTACCCAGAATGTACTGGTCTCTGCATGTGCTACGATACCCCTGCTCTGCAGACTTTCAAGCTCCTATCTTGGAGCCAATGGAATTTTCTTTCATGGTAAGCACACAGATTCCATTGTGGGGTCTACTTCCAGCCGCTGCTTTTCCCTGGGGCACTCCTCATCTCTGAGGACATTCCTACACGTTTTAAATTTTTCTCCATTGTCCATGGGACTCCCTCTTTTGCTTCTTGCACTATAATATTCTGATGCTGATAAGAGCCATTGCTCTGTGGCTATGGTCCCCAAGACGGGCCTGTGATGTTTACCATCCACCACCGCAAACTTCAGTTGGCAGTCTTATTTTTTGGGTTACTTACTACAAAGTACTATTTTCCTATGGGCTGTACATTATTAGAACAAACCTGCTCTTTTTAATGGTTATGTTCAAGTCCAATTTACTGCAAAGAATCACATTTCAGGAGGCCCTTCTGTCCAGCTCAAATCACACAGCGTGTTACCCTGTTAACACTGTGGCATGGAGGTTGGTATTGTCCTTTGTTGCTTTTCTGTCCAGCCTGAACCTGATATGTTCTCAGACTCAAGGAGAGAATCATTTTGTTATCACCATTGTTTGATGTGCCCCTTCCTACCCCAGTATAACTCTGACTGAATATATCTGGGACCTTGCTCTGCTCTTGCATACACTGTTAAAATTGTTCAACTTCCCATATTCCTTGCAATGCTGTTCCAGTGCTGGCTCCTTCTCCTTTACCTGCTCATTTGCTGTCTCTCCTAGTAAATTAATTTCACTATGGCTACGGAATCCTGGCCAGCTTCATTCCTTTGCCGATGTCTAATTGCATGCGCTTCTGAGGCTGTTATGCTTCCTGGGGTTTTCATCATTTCTTTTGAGGTTTCTGCTGCATAATCCATTGTCTAAGCATTTGTCTAACATTCGTCTGTAAGTTCACATTTCCAGAGCAGTTGCTCCAGCAGGTGGTGATGCCAAGAAAATCATTTTTCTACATTTTTCCTATTCTCCCATCCTGTCTTCTTTTTCTTCTCCTTTCCCCTTTCTCTGCCTGAATCTCTTCCATCCCCCTTTGCCTCTCTCCCTTTCTTCCATTCCTTCACCAGCATATACACTCATCCTTACTCTTCTCCCACAACGTGTCTCCTCAAACACCACAGCACTACTTTGAGCATAGCACGTCTCCCTCACCTGGAGTTGGTGCCCCTCTTAGGAGCAGAGATTAGGTGGCTGAAAAAAGGTGAGGCGTCAGTGGGAGCTGGTTTAGCTGATGAAAACACAGAAAGCACCAGGAGTTCCTGTCAGTAGATCTGCATAAGGAGGCGGCCAGTCCCAGCTACTTCTCCCAGAGCTAAAATTGTGGATGCTTAAAAAGTTTCTCTCGATAATCAGGTGAAGCAGTGAATTGGCAGATGTCAAGTAGTGAACTGAGAATAGAATATGTATGGTACAAGAGATCACACACAGCTTGTTTAATAATATCAAGAGAGATTGAGATATTCTCACTAGCTATTTGCCTCAAGCATTAAGCACAACTTAGAGAAGCCCTGACATAACCAATCAAAGAGCATCAAGTGCCTTTTGTCGTTCCTTGTGCTCCAATAAATAAAATGTGACATCTAAAGTACTGTTGCTTTATGCAATGTCATTCATTCAGTTTCTGCAAGGAATAAGGCACATCCTGCCAAAGAAGGCTACTATCTGGTGGCAACTGATATACAGCAAATAATGTTATCAGGCTTAAGCAACAAAAATGGATAGCTCTCTAAGGGCCTTGAAGGAAGCTTTAGACAGGGAAGATCTGGATACAAACACTAGCAATAAAGTCTCTTTTTCAATTATATTTGTTCATGTTTCTAATTAACATAGTGTTCATTAAACAAACCAGATTGATAGCAGTTGAAAATGAAGCTATTTGCTTATCTATAGCATGGGCTGTAGCAGTTCAAGCTACCCATACTGCCCCTCTAATGCACCTTCAGCTTATTCAGGAGTCAAAACCTTTACGAAGAAGAGGCTAATTCACTCTCCATGCTCATTTAGCCTTTCTTCTGAGTCTTCCAATAAGGATGTTAATTAATCCCACTGGTGACAGCAATTATTGTTCTGTGAACACTGCACACACAAGTAAATATTTCACTTCAAAAAAATTTACATAGAAAATTAAATTATCCTTTGAAGGAGAGTTGTGCCAAATCTGGAGATTAAATATGTGAAATAGGAGGATTTTAATCTTATTAGCACATAAAAACATAAAAGAGTGGTTTTGTGAGGTCAGACTAATGGTCCATCTAGCCCAGCATCCTGACTTCCAACAGCGGGCAGTGTCAGATGTTTCACAAGGAATGAACAGAACTGAGCAACTGAGTGATCCATGTTCTGGCATCCAGTTCCACTTTCTGACAATCAGTTTACGGGACACTCAGAGCATGGGATTGCATCCTTGACCATCTTGGCTAACAACCATTGATGGACCTATCCTACATGAACTTCTTATTCCTTTTTGAACACAGTTATACTTTTGGCCTTCACAACATCCCCTGGCAATGAGTTCCACATATTGAATGTGCATTGTTTGAAAAAGCAGTGCTTTATGTTTGTTTTAAGTTTATTGCCTATTAATTTCACTGGGTGACTCCTGGTTCTTGTGTTATGTGAATGGTAAAGTTATTTACTTCTTCCCATAATAGAAGAACTAGGGGCCAACCAATGAAATTAGTGGGCAGCAGATTTAACACAAATAAAAGGAAGTTCTTCTTCACACAGTGCACAGTCAACCTGTGGAACTCCTTGCCTGAGGAGGCTGTGAAGGCTAGGACTATAACAGGGTTTAAGAGAGAACTGGATAAATTCATGGAGGTTAAGTCCATTAATGGCTATTAGCCAAGATGGGTAAGGAATGGTGTCCCTAGCCTCTGTTTGTCTGAGGGGAGTGATGGATGGCAGAGGAGAGATCACTTGATCCTTACCAGATAGGTTCATTCACTCCGGGGGCACCTGGCATTGGCCACTGTCGGTAGACAGGATACTCGGCTAGATGGACCTTTGGTCTGACCCAGTATGGTCTTATCATCTTATGTTCTTAAATAACCCTTCCTTATTCACTTTCTCCATATCACTCATGAGTCTATAAACCTCTATCATATTCCTCTTTCTTCCCCCCCCCCCCCCGCCCCACCACATCAGTTGTTCTCTTTTCTAAAATGAACAGCTTGCTCTTTAATCTCTCCTCCTAGGGAAGCCTTTCCATACCCCTAATCATTTCTGTTGCCCCTCTCCATACTTTTTCCAATTCTAATATCTGTTGGGGCTAGGGTGACCAGAACTACACACACATACAGTATTTAAGGTGTGGGTGTACTATGGATTAATATAGTGGCATTATGATATTTTCTGTCTTGTTACTATCCCTTTCCTAATAGTTCCCAACATTCTGTTAACTCTGATAAAAAATTTTGACTGCTGCTGCACATTGAGGAGAAACTTTGAAAGAGCTATCTACAATGACCCAAGATCTCTTTCTTGAATGGTAACCGCAAATATAGACCATCATTTTGAATGTATAGTTGGGATTATGTTTTCCGGTGCATATTACTTTGTATTTATTGACATTTAATTTCATCTGCCATTTTGTTTGTTGCCATTCACTCAGTTTTATGAGATCCCTTTGCAACTCTTCACAGATGGCTTTGGACCTAACTACTCTGAGTAATTTTGTATCATTTGTGGACTTTGCCACCTCACTGTTTACACTTTTTGCAGATCATTTATGAATATGTTGAACAGCACCATTCACAGAAGAAATTCTTGGGAACCCTGCTATTTACCTCTTTGCATTCTGAAAACTCACTAATTATTCTTATCCTTTGTTTCTTCTCTTTTAACTAATTGCTGATCATGAGAGGACCTTCCCTCTTATCCCAGGAGTTCCTACTTTGCTTAAGAGCCTTTGGTGAGGGACCTTGTCACAAGCTTTCTGAAAGTCCAAGTACACTATATCCACTGGTCACCCTTGTCCACGTTTGTTGATGCCCTCAAAGAATTCGAATAGATTTCATGAAGTAATAGATTTGATGAGGTATGATTTCCCTTTTCCCCAACATAGTGTTCATCTGTGTGTCTAATAATTCTGTTCTTTACTACAGTTGCAACCAATTTGCCTGTTACTAAAATTAGGCTTATTGGCCCGTAATTGCCAGGATTGCCTCTGAGGCCTTTTTTAAAAAAATTGGCATTACATTAGCTGTCCTCCAGTCATTTGGTATAGAGGATGATTTAAGTGATAGGTTACATACCACAATTAATAAGTCTGCAATTTCAAATTTGAGCTCCTTCAGAATTCTAGGGTGAATACCATCTGGTCCTAGAAACTTCTTATTATTATTATTTAATTATCAGTTTGTTCCTCCTCCTCTATTGATACGTCAATCTGGGACAGTTCCTCAGATTTGTCACCTAAAAAAAAAGGCTCAGATCTGGGAATCTCCTTCACATCCTCTGCAATGAAGACCAATATAAAGAATCCATTTAGCTTCTCTGCAATGACCTAGTATTTCATGAGTACTCTTTTAGCATCTTGATCATCCAGTGGCTCACTGATAGTTCGGCAGGCTTCCCTCTTCCGGTATACTTTAAAAGAAATTGCTGTTAGTTCATGTCTTTTGCTAGTTGCTCTTAAAGTTTGTTTTGATTTTTTTGGCCAGACTAATTATAACTTTTACACTTGACTTACCAGAGTTTATATGGTTCTATTTTCCTCAGTGGGATATGATTTCCAATTTTTAAAAGATGTCTTTTCATCTCTAACTACCATCTTTAACTTACTCTGCTGTTTAGTCCTGGTGGCATTCAGTCATCTTACTACTCTTTTTTACTTGGGGTATATGTATAGTTTGAGCCTCAATCATGGTGTTTTTTTAAAAAAAGTTTCTATGTAACTTACATGCATTTCACTTGTGTCTTCCTTTTAATTTCTACTTAACTAGCCTCATTTGTACGCAGTTCCCCTTTTAAGTTGTATGCACTACTGCATTAGCATTTACTTCACTACAATCTTCACTTTGGAGCTGCTACTGACCCCTGTATAATAATCCTACTGTAATTCCACATAATGCATCTCACTATTTTAAAGGCATTTGTGCCTATTGCCTTCTGACAACTCTAAAGACACGACATACATCTCATCTTGATGAAACTCAGAACTATGCCTGTGAATTCACTTGGCATCACCCATAGAAGTATCTATTTTCTAAAATGAACAAAGGAATAATAGTCTGTTCTGCTAATCATAGAGAAGCAGTTCGGTATTCACTAGTTCATCCAGGAACTGAAAAGCATTTCAAACACCTGCTTCCTAACCTGTGTTTTGCACCAAGCTAACAATGGCACAGCACAGCATATTTAGCATGTCACAGCTAAGAGTAAGACACATATTTTTCATATAGATTATATAAAGCTACAGGTGATGAATAATAGAACAAAATATTAATTAATGTACTCAAAATATATTGCAAATTTTGTCAAATGTATTATTCACCCAACTCTTGGCAATAGTAAACAAGACTTAATTAATGCCATAGCTCAGGAATGACATGCTGCTTGTTTATGCTGTTGTACATGACTAATCTGGAAAACATTTGTGGACTGTGTCACACAGAACAAAATGTATGTTTCCAGAGTGACTATTAGTGATTAATTATCCAAGGTATGGTGCAAATAGCCAGCCTTGCCAAATCTCTGTTGTATCTTCTATTAAATATGACTGCATTAATTGATTAATAATCCAAGTTCAGATGATAGACCTAGGTTCCAACAAATGTTTGCCCCATTTCTAAAATGAGTGATGTGCCTGTGCATCTGTATCACCTTCACTGATAAAGAGAGGATTGCAGGTAGAACAGTGGTATACTAGCAGCTGAAATGCAGAGGCTGGAAGTGCCGGCCTCACTTAGTAGGAACAGTAAGAGTACCACTACTGCAGCATCAGTCCCCCTTCCTTTGGCCCCATGGAAGCCTCTCCATGGAGGTTCCATGAGGTCTAGGATGTGCAGTTAATGAAGAGTATTAGCTTCTCTCAGCAGCAGTGCCCACCTCTCAGAACTGCAGAACTTTAGTGAGCTCACTGCCAGCAGTAAGTTACCTGTTGACCCAGTCTGAGATATGAACCCCCTGTGAGTAGGAGTTTTAGGGGCAGTGGCTAGAGTACAAGCCTACAGCAGCCTAGCTGTCATGGTGCTTAACTTCTGCTCCTTTGTATCCAGTGACTTTTCCTATCAACTATGTGAAATGGTCTCAGTTTCTCCCTTTGACTGGATACACAAACTTTTGTTGTTCTTCCTGTCAGGATATTTGTATGTTCCTCTATTGCCAAGTGAGGAGTCACAGCACAAGTCACTGAACCAAGTCACCTTGCACCAGGATCTGACGATAGCCAGCGTCCCCCAGATTCCTTGGTCACATTAACCCATGCTGAAACTGAGGAGGGAAAGAAGAAACATGCCCTTGGGTCTCATTTCATGTTCACCAGAAGATGCTGTAATTACACCCATGTCAGGACAAGCTCTGTACACCTGTCCCTTTTTCTCACAATGGAAACAGATGGTTCTCTCTGGTGTGCTGTTGCTCCCTGAACTACACCCTGGAGACTGAACTCAGTCACATCCATGACTGGTCTTCTATCTTCAGAAGGGAAGTGGCTGGTATCATTCTGCTGCAGTCCGTTTGGGGGAAATGGAGAAAGTTTTCTCACCAATTCTTCTCCAGAGTGCACTGGACTGTACTGGTCCTGTACACTCCCTCTGTACCAGTGATCCAAAAACACAACCTCCCGCAAGGGGGATTTCTTTGGCCAATGACTCTGTCCAGTGTCTGTATGCCCATTCTCTTACCAATGAGGGAAGAATCTTCAGGAACCATTCCAAGACAACTGTTCTACAATGTGCAACACCAAGTGGATTTCTGATTTTAGCCACCTCCAACAGAAGTCCTTGAGTTCTTATGTCCCAAAGGTTACCTTTCTCCACAGAACCAGCACAGAATCATTTGTGTACAGAAGATCCAAGATGATTGCCTTTACATGCTAGTAATTCACAACCATTTGTTTGTCTAAAGTTTTGTCATCCACTTGTGCTTATCCTCATAATATTGGTCCCAGCTGAATAGTTCACTGGTCCAGTGGCCAGGCCAATCAGTACAGTGGGCATATACATTATTAGAACATCTCCAGAAAGACCTCTGAGACACTTCTGGTGCTGTGTTGGTTAAAAGGAAGCCCAGTTGTATGTGCCCAAATTCAGGCTTTTCTGTATCCATTAGTGGATTTGGCTCCTGTCCTATTGACTAAGTTTCCAAATTGTAGTTGCCAGATGGATATCAAGTCAATCATTTTTTATTGATGTTGCTGCAGTTCTTGCTGCTGCTGTGTCTATGGTCTGAGATAATGGCACTGCCCCTCTGTGCTATTTGCATGCAGTGTTCACTACTCTGGATCCACATAACCATAGATCCTGTCCCACCCCAATTCTGTAGACTAACCCAAATATCTCCATTTCACTCTGTGGACTAACCTTTACCATCAGCCTATGGGGGGATAGTGTGGAGACCACTGACATAGCATGGAAGGGAGCAAAGGGTTCCCTAGATAGTTGCTCCAACCATGCTCTCCATGATCAGTTCAAGCTCACCATAAGAAGCCTTGCAAGGAACTTCATACATGCATGATTTTCATCTATAGTACATAGAAAAATATCTAGAACCTAGTAGAACCATGGACCATATTGTGATACTGAATTTTAGTCAGTACTCCATATGGAAATAAATGGCATAACTGAGCTCTATAATTTTTCACCATTACTTATTCTGCACCAGAAAAAAAAAAAAACATTACATTTTAGGAAGATTTATTTCTAGAGCTTCTGAATTTTTGGAATTATTTGCTACAATGTCTGTAAGGAAGCAGGCACATTTAGAGAAGAAATTATATTCCTGGCATTTGTTACACTCCTGAAACACATGCTTCTAGCAGTCAAACCCACTCCATGTCTTGGTGTGAAAGTGATTAAAAGCAATGAAAAAACAAAAATGGGTGTGAAGACCAAAAATAGCACAGAATAAACAATATATAATTTTATGCTGTTCTTTGGCAGGCTATTACTAGTAAATAGTGAAGTTAACTAAAAACTAGATCAGAGTTAGGTAACATAGTGTATTAGTTATTCCCCTCTGGACACATTCATTAAATGTTGTCAAGAGTGTTTTGGGTGCAAGCAGCCTCAACTTCCATCGACTTTAATGAGTGCTCAGGATGCAATGTGGTCCAGGATACTAGACTGAGTCAAGATATCTGGGTTCTAGACCTGGTTTTGCTACTGACCTGCTAGATCACCTTAGGAAAGTCATACCCCTGTCATCCTTTGTCAGTTTTGACTATTTAGATTACTGTATAAATTCTTCAGGACAGAGATCCTTACTGTGTTTGTGCACGGTCCAGTGCAATGGGGTCTCCAACTCAGCTGGGGCCTCTTGGTGCTATATAATACAAATACTTGGGAGCTGAAGGTGCTCACTATTTGCAAGATCAATCCCAGGGAACCAATCCCACACGACTGAAGTTAATGGGAGTTTCAACATTGACTTCAATGGCAACAAGACTGGATCATTTTGTCACAAGTGCACAGAAGTTTGTAGGGATTTGTTTTTAAACTCTAGAACTGATGTGCATTGACAGACCTTGAGGGGATGTTTGCATGATACCCGTCTGTATTATATGTGGTTGAAACAAATACTATAATTTGGTCCCTCGCTTTCTTGACAATCTAATACATAGACATGATTTTTTAAAATGAGACCCAGAATCTTCTTTCATATCCAGTGAGTATTCAGAAAAATATAAACCATCTCAAACTTTCACTTGCTCTAATTTTATGCACCGGTGGTGGGAATTTCTTTTTTTATGTTATAGTTATTACATAAAGGTGGTCTATCCATTAATACACCAGTCTTGCTTCTGATACATGGAACATTATAAACATTGAGACTGTAAATTTAGCAGAGTGGAAACAGTAGACTAGGTCTTAAGTGAAAGTTTGTATTTGTTTTGGGCTGGTAGAAAATTGGGAAGAAATTTTGACAATAAATTTTGACGACTATTTCTCTGTTTTTTCATCAGATTCTCGACCTTATCAAAACTGACCAGCTCTAATCATCAGTAAATGTCTTTTTAAAAAAACAGAATCCATAAAATCATATTTTCAAAGAGTTTAATCAGCTAACTTTTATAATCATCTTTCAAATAAATTAACCATTAACAGTTCAAACCTGCAAGACACTGAGGCTCTCTTGAAGGTGCTTAGGGCCCTTCTCATTAAAGTAACCCTGCTGAACCAGACCCTAATAAAGCTCTAAATTTTCAACCAGTTCTATAGATAGTCAAATAAATAATTTCTGAATTTTATTTTGCATAACTTTTTTCATTAGTTGACTCTATTAAAAATATGGGGCAAAACCAAATTGCTATAACTTATTTATGATGAATTCTGACAAAAGTTTTAACAGAGAATTCTGACTTACATTATTTGACAAGAGATTTAAAGTCTATTATTTTTTAATACATAATGATACTTACTAAATATGGAATACTTTTTTATATTTCTTAAGCATAGCCCAATATGCAAAAGCAATTCTACGGAGAGTTGGAAGTTCTATCACTAACTGAATTTAGACTTTGCTGTGTCAATTTCAACTCAAAGCTAGTTGGCACTCAGCCATGAATGATGATAAAAATCAAGGGTGAAATCCTGCCTCTTTTGGCGTTAATGGGAGTTTTACCACTGATTTCAATGGGACCAAGCTTTAAATCCAAATATCTTAAGTAGAGCTTTTCCCATGAAGCTACTATTTAAAAAATAAGTCAAGGAACTGAAATGTCAGGTTTTGGTTTATCTAGAATAATTTGCTATCAACCAGCATGACAGTAACTGTACATATCACAAAGATAACTTACTGAAGGTCACCTACTTCTAAAGGTTGTCAGTTATTTGAAGAGATTCAAATGAAACATTAGCTTCCATGCATTTAATTTACCTTCTTGGCAAATACGTCTAGAATTCTGAATAGAGAATTAAAGAATTCCTTCAGCTAACCGTTACCTACAATGTGGGTTGTTAGTGAGAGAGATATCTTAAACTGTTCATCATGGATACTCTCTCAACAGTAGAACAATAAAAGGTCCTTCCAGCTGGGCAAATGAAAAGATTCTACAACACATTACCTGTCTTAACAATAGAACAAGAAGCTTGATTAATCCAATATCTGAAGAAAAATTAACATATTTGGATAAACTGAACTGTCAAACCCATTCTCAATGCATCTCATTCAGCTCCTCTTACTATATAATCAGAGGGGAAAGGTATACATTTGAGACAATATCATACACTGTAGGCTAATAGCTGGGTGTGATTACCAAAACATTGGCAATAAGGAAATTATAAAGATATTTAAAATAATATGTCTCAGTATGTATCTGTCTATGATCCCCCCCTCAATTATTGCTGCATGAATCCTTTGAATTAAAACTACAATTATGTAACTGAAATAAAGGAAAATAGTAAGTGCTATCATATTCTCATTACTAATAAAAGGGTTTTTTTTAAAAAAAAAATCACCAAATCTTGTCAAGAAGTCTGCTGAAACACCACTAGGAAGAAAGAAATGTAACAATTCAAAGACCAGATCCCCAGGTACTCAGATTGTATTCTGGCATGTCAATAGGCACACAAGAAATTAATTTCTCATCAAAGATGCCAGTATAGAAATAATATTTGGTAGGGCTCAGGATCTCTCAATATATATTTGTAGCTTTTAAGTGCTATAGAAAATACTAATATCAGTTTGGCAGATGGAAAATACCATGGAAATATCCTCAGACATGAAGTTGAACCATCAAGTAATGACTCAGGTGTCAGTCAAATGCCCCTGTTTCAGGGATGGATAATTGCTACTGTCTATAATTCATCTTGCATTTGAAATGATCAGCCAGTCAGTGCAAAGGCTAAAACAACACTGTGGATTGCACTTCTCCCTACCCCAAGTTATTAGCACTTCTGCATGCAGCGAACACCGCCTGTGCTTCACCCTGCTAATCACTTCATTCTCTTCGCCCCGCATTTCAAATGGCTTCTTATTTGAAACGTTAAATCCAACCGCAGATTGTCAAGCCCGCTGCAACGTTCAGATTTCACAGCTAGTGCACGGTCACTAGCTGGCACGACATTCGTGTTAACCACCTACCATCCCGCAGCCTGGGGGGCTTGTCCAAACGACAACTCCTTAGGCAGGGATCAGCGCAACCGAGCCATCCCCGGCACGCTTAGAAATCCAGCCCCAAAGTTGCAGGGCGCCCGGGGAGGCGGGACTGCTCGTGTATGCGAGACCCCGGGCCGGGCAGAGGGGAGCGAGCGAGGGCGTTCACACAGAGGGACCCCCTCCCCCCGCGCCCCTTCTGTTGCCTGCCAGCCCCGTGATAACTAATCTGCAGCGCAGCGTGTGGGGCTGAGCAAACCTTGTTCACTTGCAGCTCTCCTGGAACTTACTATGGAGGATCGCGTTTAAAGCCAAGCAACCCGCCTGCCCGCCCGGTGTAGACATTGCTATAGACATTGCCCCCCTGTCCCGTCCCCCAAGCCCGCCACCCAGCTCCCCACGGCTCCCCTGCAGCCCTCAGCTCGCCCCCCAGCAGGGCCCGATCCCGAGGCAGCGCGATCGGAGAAGAAACAAAAGTTGCCGGGACTTACAGTCTCATTCCTCTGAAGCGCCGGAGCCGCGCGTCCCGGGTCCGTGCGGAGCCCCCCGGGTCCGAGCCGAGCCCCCCGGGGCGCCTTCAGTCCTCTCCCGGCGCGGGCCCCTAGATCCCAGGCACCGGGAGAGCCCCTGCCGGCCGCCGCTCCTCAGCTCGGCATGGCCCTGCGGGAGGCGCTGACCCGATCCGAGGGGAGCAGGCGGGCGGCTCAGCCCAGGCACAGGCGGGGACTCGGGCGGGCGGCGGCAGCATGCCCGGGGACACGCATGAGGGGCTGCACCTGGGCACCTAGCGGCCACCCTCCCTTCGGAGCGGATCCGGCGCCTCTGCCTACCACCGCCCCCTGCTGCTGCAGCGCCCTGCCCCGGCTCCTGCCCGCCGCGGCGTGGGAGCGGGAGGTGGCGGAGGGGGTGGGGCAGCCCCTCCCGGCTCCGCTGCGGCCAGCTGGTCCCCGCCGGGGAAGACGACGGGACCGGGGAACGGCGGCGGCTCAGCCCCGGCTTTAAAGGCGCCGCGCTCCGAGCGGCGGGATGGAGCCGGAGCGGGAGCGGAGCGAGCCGCGTCACGCTGGGGGAGGGGGCTGGGCGGCAGAGGGGCGGGCGCGGGGAACCGCAGCAGCGCGGGGACCGGGGGCGAGCCAAGCCCCGGCTCTGGGTGGGCAGCTGGGATTGGGGTCCAGCCCCTACACTGGGTTTCCCGCCTGTGGCCCCAGCAGCTGGGAGAGGAGGCAGGAGCGGGGTCCCGCTGGGGTGGCCAAGGGAAAGGGGCGGGGTCCCAGCCGCGGCCCCCTTCCCGCAAACAGAAAGCCCGGGGTGTGTGGGATGGGGGTGTGTGTGAACAGGGCACCCCCCATTACCTTCCCCCTGCGGAGGGCTCTGTGTGAGAGGGAGTCCCCAAAAAATCCCCCCACCCCAACAGAGGGTCACTTGTGGAGGTCCCTCCTGCCACTCAGAGCCGGGGTCCCGACTGCGGACAGAGTAGTGGGCTAGGGAGGAAGAAGGTCTCTCAGCCCCACCTGAAGAGATCCTGTACAGCTGTAACTCAGCCCTCGTGGAGATCAGCCGGGGTATCCTCCTTGCAGCCGATCCGCTAATAGTTGCAAATGCCGTGATTTTTCCCCCCTCATAAAATTATTCAATGAACATGTTTCCATTATTCACTCCGTTCTGCGTCATGATTTCATAGGACGGAGTGCCGACTAGTGAAGGCTCCGCTTCATAAGCCAGTAAGTGAGTGGGAGTGAATTAAAAGAAGGTGCCATGTCCCTAAACAGTGCATGAATAGTTAGAAAAATGATATAACCTGCCACTGCTGGTGGTACTAGGGAATATTCCTATAAACCACTCCAGGACAGATCAAATCAATGTTTTCATTTGAAATGAGATCAAATCATTTTTAATCGTATTTTCTCCAACTTCCAAATATCCCAATGCACACCGTAGGTAGTATGACCTCCTATAAGCGGATGGAGAAAGGAAGCAAACAAATTTTGTTAACCTGCTACAAAGAGGAGGGGCAAGCTGGCTGAAAACGCCACCTCTGTCTCCCCGCAAATAGAAGCTTCCATCTGACAGAGCTAACGGACTTTGATCGCTGCTTTTAAATCTACCTCTTGATACCTTTATACCCAGGGGTAGAAAACTTTCCCTAATGAGAGGGAGATACATGGGGAGCGGTAAGCTAGAGTTAAAACGTCGGGATAAAAGCTTTCACTTTTTAAAGTAAATGGTTTCTAGCCCTTGTGGTTTTGAAGATTCACCTTTGAAAGGTAAACTAATACAGTGAAGTCTTCATGCCACTGCGAAGAGATGATCTAGGGCGCCATCGCTGCTCACACCTTCACCAAACGGAAGCAAAACTAAGTTTGGGAAGATTTTCATTAGTTGCACTGCTACCATTTAGAACCGCCCGGATTGGCGCAGGAGTCCTGTCAATATCACACTGCTGTTGCTTTTAGGAAAGAGATGACAGGCTGTAGCGGCAAGCCATGGAGGTATTTAAGGCAGAGGAACCAACAAAATACTCAATACCAGAGGCCAAAGAATGTGTAGAATAGCAAGGCATCGCTTCTCTGTAGAGTAACTAGAAGGCTGGATTGGGAGAGTAGAGGGTTCTCTCTATCCCCAGTAACCAGGAGGTTTTAGGGAGGGTGGAAAGACAGAAATGTTGCCTTTTCTCCTCTCCAGCAGCTAGAGAGGGGTAGGTAGACAACATATTAGTCATAGGTCCCCATGCAGGCTCTGGGCACAGTGATTTCATAGTAGCTGGAGATTAAGGGCTGGGTTTCTCATCAGGGACATGCGACCTTGCTGGTGGGTCCATATCATTATATTGCATTTTTCAAGGTCTCTTTTTTAATCCTATTTTATCTTTCACTTTTGTCTCATGGAATATTGTATATCTGCTATAATACATCTGTCATACCATTGTTTGGAAATACCTCTTCCAAGTTTTTCTGAGTAAACTTCTCTCCCAGTTAGCCGTTAGTTCACAGGCAGCATAATTCTGCAACTCTTACTCACATTCACTAGCATTTACACATGTACACCCCTTGAATTCTAAGGGATAATGTGCAAGAGTAAGCGCTACTCAGCAAGAGTAAGGGATGCTGCTGAATCAGGTCCATAAACGAGTTTCATGATTTATTTAACTCTTGCATGATAACTAGTTTAATTCCCTTTTTATTAACAACACTGGGGTCCTGACAATGCACCTTGCCCACTTGGGCAGAATAGCTAACTGAGCCACAGTTGTTTTGTGTTGTCATTTTTTCATAAATGGAAGATCTAAAAAGTCAAATTTTAGCTGAGAGATTTTGGTGAGTTCTCCCCGCTATCAAGAAAATAGAGCTAAAGGATAATGTTGGTGTATATTGTCTTTCTATAGCTTGTTAGTGAAAGACAAGGTTGTGTTCCCAGCTTTTACTATTTTTTACACCATCACAAGATACTTATTTTTGATATTTTGTCTAAAGTTAATTATAACAATTGGAATTTATATGAGGCCAAATCCAACTGGCACTGAAAACAATGGGAAAATTGCTGTTAACGTCAATGGGAGTTGGATTAGACCAATAGTGCCTTTCATGTGAAGATTTAAAAGCACTATATCAAAGTGGAATTGATGCCTTTGTTAATATTAAATTTATACTCTAAAAGTGGCTGGACTGAAAACTCTGGTAATGAAAGGAATAGTTATAGAACAAGCAAGAGTAATGGAGGCTTCTTCATACTGCCTGCAAATATGCTCTGACATTGAGGGAGCCCTCGGTGTGATATGGTAGTTCAGTCTCAGCCACACTGCCAGTATGGGAGCCATTCAGGCTACACATCATTAATTGGATGATTTCTTTAAGTTTCACAGCAGAAGTGCACAGAGTTGTGAAGAGAGGGTAGTGACAATTCCCTCAAGTGGGGCAATTCAGGGAGTGCATTACATGCATAAAGGAATGCAGTATGGAAGAAGGCACAGAGATGTCATGGGATACAAGGGAAGATCCTTTCATGGATTGAGAACTGGTTAAAAGACAGGGAACAAAGGGTAGGAATAAATGGTAAATTTTCAGAATGGAGAGGGGTAACTAGTGGTGTTTCCCAAGGGTCAGTCCTAGGACCAATACTATTCAACTTATTCATAAATGATTTGGAGGAAGGGGTAAACAGTGAGATGGCAAAGTTTGCAGATGATACTAAACTGCTCAGGATAGTTAAGACCAAAGCAAACTGTGAAGAACTTCAGAAAGCTCTCACAAAACTAAGTGATTGGGCAACAAAATGGCAAATGAAATTTAATGTGGATAAATGTAAAGTAATGCACATTGGAAAAAATAACCCCAACTATACATACAATAAGATGGGGGCTAATTTAGCAACAACTAATCAGGAAAAAGATCTTGGAGTCATTGTGGATAGTTCTCTAAAGACATCCACACAGTGTGCAGCGACAGTCAAAAAAGCAAACAGCATGTTAGGAATCATTAAAAAAGGGATAAAGAATAAGACAGAGAATATCTTATTGCCCTTATATAAATCTATGGCACGCCCACATCTTGAATACTGCATACTGATGTGATCTCCTCATCTCAAAAAAGATATACTGGCATTAGAAAAGGTTTAGAGAAGGGCAATTAAAATGATTAGGGGTTTGGAACAGGTCCCATATGAGGAGAGATTAAAGAAGCTAGAACTTTTCAGCTAGTAAAAGAGGAGACTAAGGGGGGATATGATAGAGATATATAAACTCATGAATGGTGTGGAGAAAGTGAATAAGGAAAAGTTATTTACTTGTTCCCATAATATAAGAACTAAGGGCCACCAAATGAAATTAAAGGGCAGCAGGTTTAAAACAAATAAAAGGAAGTTCTTCTTCACACAGCGCACAGTCAACCTGTGGAACTCCTTGCCTGAGGAGTTGTGAAGGCTAGGAATATAACAGGGTTTAAAAGAGAACTGGATAAATTCATGGAGGTTAAATCCATTAATGGATATTCACTAGGATGGGTAAGGAATGATGTCCCTAGCCTCTGTTTGTCAGAGGGTGGTGATGGATGGCAGGAGAGAGATCACTTGATCATTACCTGTTAGGCTCACTCACTCCAGGGCACCTGACATTGGCCACTGTCTGTAGACAGGATACTGGGCTGGATGGACCTTCAGTCTGACCCAGTATGGCCATTCTTATATTTGTATGTTCTTATCCCTGCATGTGAAGCAAACAGACAGCCAGACTGGCATTATTAGTAGAACACAGAAAAGGAGGGGGCTACACAATAAGAGGCAAATGTAGAGAAGCAAGTGCAGACAGGCAGAGTGGTGAAGGGCAAGAAGCTTAAATTTGATGCAATGAAACATCAAATTTAAAGGATTTAGAGAGAGGGGCGATGCGATCAGAGAGATGTACAAAGAAGATCTTAGGAACACCATTTCGTATGGACCAAATGGAAATGAGCTTGTTATTAGGGAAGCTGAGAAGAAGAAGTTAGAGTAAGGAACATAGAAGATGGTGAGTGCCAGGACAAGTACTTTGGCTGCCTGGACAGAAATCAGTTACTAACCTGATCTAGATTTGAAGTAGCAACCTAGTCTTGAAAGTCTTTGCATTTCATTACTAATCCTAGGAATCATCAAGTATCCTAAGAAACTTGTGTTTTAAGTTTTCGCATTTCAAACTTCATGGATTAATGTGATGCTATTATGTTCTTTAGAAATGGAAAATGCAAGGCATATGCGGTCATTCAACATCAACTATCTCATAGAATGATGCACAGATTGCCTCATAGAATGATAGATTTATTTCAATCAGTTTCTTAACATAGTACTAACATGGGTAATTACATTCTCCTTACCTAAATTCCATCTGCAGTTTTAATTGAATACAATATTCATTCTTCATTTCATATCTAGTAATTTGCTAGTGGATCCCAACAGAGGTTTTATGGGGGGCAAGGCCAAAGTAGGAAGAGAAAAATGGTTCTCATAGATAAATACCTTGTTTAAAGACAAATATCTTTGATACCGTAACTAGGAAATGGAAATGATTAAAAACATGAAAATTAATTGCTTTATGTTTTCAAAGGATTCACAGTAAATGAATGCATTCCCTAGGGTGAAGTTCCCTGTTATAACTATTCATGCTTTATTAATGTTTCCATATAAATTAGAATAACTAATCATTACATAAACAGCTATATATTTTTAATTGGAAAAGCACTAGGTAATTAAAAATATTGGTGGCAAAAATACAATATGCTTCTCTGGTTCCTTACAGGGGGAGGAAAGTGAAGGCAGACAAGATAATGAAAATCCAAGCAATGGAGTAAGTTTTCAAACAGATATATTCTGATTCATTCAAGCTCAGTAGGTATTTTCCATCTATGCTGCTAATACTCCAGGCCCATTCTAAGCCTATGTGTGGGTGTGCATGAATTCCAGACAGAAATCTAACCAGGCATCAAAAAAAAAGAAGAAGAAGAGCTTTTCAGCAGAACCAAATACATGAGCAGCTGCTAGAAATTACTTAATTTATATAGGTATATTTTATAATTCATTAAGTGTAATACACTACACACACCATCTTTAGAAACGATGCCAAGTGCATGTTGAATTTAGGAAGACCTCTGGCAGGTACATTCCATAAACTAAATATACTTGCAAGGTCACATTAACATAAACTTTGTGTTAATTCAGTTTATAATGTATTTCTAATGTGGGAAAGTTAGAGTTCCCTGGACTCCAAAACTAATGCAATAGTCTATGCTGGCACCTAAAGACATCGGCATACTTTTGCATGGTGAAATTTGCCCCTTTATAGGGACCCAGCTTAACGTTTGAGCGCAATTTAAATCTCATTTATACCCTCAAAATACAGTTTAGGTGAGATGTAAGTGGTGCATTGGCTTTATACTGCTCTCACAGGAAGGATGAATTTCAGCTAAAATCTTTAATTTCAGTAACTTAGATAATATTGGATCTGCTATATGCTAGATGCACAAGGGGGATTTAGGCACTATCAGGTGAGTGCCCTAACCACTAAGCTATTGTGTATGGGGCCAGGGACAGCACCTTCTCAGTTTTTCTTGAGAAAGGGCTGACCTGGCTGAGGCAACTAACTCCAAGCCAAGATTCACAACTGAGATTCTTCAGTGCCGATAGGTGCTTCCTTCCAGTCTGGAGTTAGGTGCCCAATTACCTTTGAGAGGTGGGGCTTAGACCACTCTCTTTGCCTTGGGAATTTCTACTGGCTAACTTAGGAGTCTCCGTGTTCAGTGTGTTGGCTTCTGTGAATCCCATTTTTAGGCACTCAGACATTGTATAGGACATTGTCTCCCCAGACATTGTACAGGAAGTCTGAGCTAACTCAAGGTTGGGAATTCCACTAGGTGGTAGGGCCTAAAGTCCCTTTATGTGGTTGATTTTCAGTCCAGGCTTAATGTGTTGAGTCAAGTTGTTTTTTCTTGTATATGGTGTTAGGTATGTGATAGGAGAGCCACATCAACTGTGAAGTCCAGGTCTTCAGGGGATGAGAAGAGTATCCGTTTAATGCCTCTTGGCATGTCTTCTGTTGTACGCCACATTACCCAGTCAATGGCAATATTGAAAAGGATTGCAGACATGACATACCCCTCACATACTGCTGTTTTGACTTCAAAACTGAGCTCACTGTGATCAACACTGCATGTAAAGTTGAAATAGAAGCTTTTGATGATGTTGATTATATGGAAAGGAATTCCAGGTGCCAGTAGAATGCACCATAGGCTGGTCCTGTGAATGCTATCAAAAGTCTTTTCAAAATCTATTAAATGTATTTAGAGTTGTCATTGCCATTCTAAGCTCTGTTCTATTGCGTCTCATGGAGTGAAGATCTGGTCTGTGCATTCACGCCCTTTCCTAAACCAGCTCGCTCTTTTCTGAGAATGCTACCAACTATCTCTGATATATCGTGGACTTTGATCTTACACAATAGTTTGCTTGGCACAGATAAAAGTGTGATACCACACCAGTTATTACAATCACTGAGAGTTCCTTTCTTTGGTATCTTCACTATAACCCCATTGGTCCACACATAATACATATCATAACAATACAGTAATGCAGAGAAGCTGGAAAAAGTTTTAACAGCTTTTATTCAACAGCACCGATTTGTTATTGTTATCCCAAATTAGAAATCAATGTGTATGGTTTGTAATTACTTTCCCTTTTCAATGTAATTGTTTTATAACTAGGTCATTGGTAGATACTATTGATTGTATTGTGCAGGTACTAACATTATCTTTCTTTGGACTCTTGGCTGAGGTGGACCTTGATGAAATCTACTTCTGTTGTTATCAAATTGGTAATTGCCTCTTTGACTGCATGTTAATATTTCTAATCAAGATGGGTCTGAGTCACAAAGCTTGTGTCTGGATTGGATCTTCAGTGAAGTCCAGGGGTGTTCTGATCTGGGCCAACTATTTCATTTAGTGCTGGAGGTTCTGAATTTCCTTGTAACTTGGGGGTATTCAGATTGTGGGTTATGGGTCTATCTATAACAACTGAGGTGAACCTATTGCTAAACAAGAAATAAACTAGAAGTAATCCTGTGTTTACTTTGCCCTTCTTTTTTCATCTTAAATCAGGTGTGACTGCAGATGATTTTTTCTATATTTCAGCTCTCTTTTTTATATTCAACTCTTTTTCAGTATTGACAGGCAGTGTGGCCTAGTGAAAAGAACACTAGATGGAGCCTCAGAAGATTTAGTTTCTATCCCCAGGTCTGCAGCTGATCAAATGTGTGACTTTAGGCAGATCCCTTCACTTCCTTGTGCCTCTGATGCCCCTCCAATCCTTTGTCTGTCTTGACTATTTAGGTTCTAAACTCCTTGGCACAGGGACTGTCACTTATTATGCGTATGTACAGCACCTAACACAATGGAGTGCTGATCTCAGCTGGGATCTCTAAGCACTATCATAATAAAAATACATCACTCCTGGGAGCAAAGTGATTAGGGTTAAGAAATCTGCTATGATTTTTGTATTTAACATTTTTGTAGGGAGTAAGTTTCCTCCTGGCTGCATATTATTTCACTAGGTCCATAAATATGCATAGCATTTTAAAGAGAACAAAAATAAATGTCCTTGTCCCAAAGAGTTTATAATCTAAAATGAGATGACAAGACACATGAGGCATCATGTGGAATGTGGACAACATTGGATGAGATAAGGGAACAAGAGGATGAGCACTACAGAAGAAAGATATGTTTGAAGATGTTGCTACAATTAACTTCAGGATTCCCCTCCCCGCCTCTCCCACAATGGCATATTATTTTCCTTCCACCTCTCTTCACGCCACTCAAGCATACATATACGCACATGTACACATTTATTCTAGTTACATTACTGACACAGTGTCTTTCCCCCTTGTTTTCCAATAACTGCCCATTTAAATCTCACCAGCCAAATTGTTAACACGAACCAAATGTAGTCATCAGGGCCAGATATTCAGCTAGGGGTGAAGAGCACAGAACAAAAGTCACAAAGGATGTGTCTGTGTCATGATGACTTAAAACTCTTCTTTGCACTCCCCCGATAATGGTGCTTCTCTTGGAATGGCCATCCCAGATGGGCATCTGAAGGGCAACAAATCATGTCACATTTCTCCAGCCACAACCTCTTTTTGGCTGCTACAGTTCAGTGGGTCTCAAAAATCACATTTACACACGGTTGATCCTCCTTCTGCCATTTAAGGGCTGCAGTGCCGTGAAGCATCTGGCCACTCATCTTACAGATTTTAAGATATCACTGGAGCTGCCAATGGAAACTCATTTACTCTAACATTCTTCCTATTCCCTTTGTGCGTAAGTGTTCCAGGTCTTTGAGCTCCTATCCACTCCCCAGTACGTCTTTCCATGTTAAGCTCTTTGTTGTTAATCAAGTCTTATAAATACATTAGTATTATGCTTTTGAACATTTTCCCCCAAAATAAAATTGGATGTAGAATTGCTGCTCTGTTAACAATTCTTTTTAGCTATAGCCATGTATTGAGTAGCAAGCACACTGGAAACTTCCCATCCCAATGCTGCCCTGCCAGTGCATTTCAGTCTTGGGCTGCAACATCCTTTCTATTCAAGTGCTGGATCTTCTCTGAGCAGAGGGTGCCAAATATGTTGAATGCTTTCAAATACCAGCAAGTGTAAGGAGTCTGAAATTTTGATTTAAAGGAAAACTCCACCTTTTTTGCTTAATCCAGCAAATTGAAAATTGAGAAAAGTAAGGAGTACTCATTGTGAAATGTTTTTTAAAGTACGTTTTTAAAATGAAAAGCATTTCTCAGTTTGTTGCTTGTCATGGCCATGTTGTATTAAAAAAAAAAGAGGCATGTTTGTTGACATTAGGTGAATAGGAAGTAGAACCCAGTGTAAGATACAGTAAACCAGATTGTGTCCTGCCTTATAGGGCTTTAACAAAGACTACATTTCCAAAGAGGTTATAACATGCCTTTATATTTGCACCTGCAATTTTACACATGCAGAGAGACTTTCGGATTAGTCCAGAGAGCCAGGGCAAGGGCTATGCCCTATTTCGAAGGCACAGTATGACCTAAGTGATGAACAGTATTTGTGCTGTTCCCTCAGCACAGGGCTGAATTCCAGCCACATCATTTTGCATGAGCTGAAGCTAATATTTGTGTAACTGTGAAAATCAAATGCAAATCCTGACCTGGCATGCAGGGAGACCTCCTATGACCCATGAAGCTTGCCTGAATACTACCTGCTTGCATCCCCTTGCAGGCTCAGGGACTGTTTTCCCACATCTTTTGCACATATCAATGTTGATTTCAGCTTGTGCCAAACCCTCTGAGTGATAGCTATTAAATAATTGTTAATAATAAACCATTACTAAACCAAAATATAAAAAGCTTGGAAATGAGTTTATAATGTATTATTTATGGCCCCCATACTTTATTGTTGTTGCTATTTGCATAGCCCTGCAAGAGCATCGGATGCTAACTGTTGTGTAGGATGTGTCAAACAAAACCCACACAGTGGGTATCACATTTATGTCACGCTATGGCAACAAGACCATGACTTGCAATAAATTGAAACTTGGCACTTTAAATTAGTTTTATTTTCAAATGTATGCCATAAATCATTGATGGCATTTCCTTACTTTGTTGAATTTACAGATTACAGGGCAAAGCAAAATGAGAGGTTTTCTTTTAAAATGGGTGAGTCTGGTCTTTTTGCTGGTCTGCTTATCGGGTCTGGATTTCTTTGCAAGATGGGATTCAGAATGCAGACACATTTGGAAGTCTGGACTAAAGACATAACATATTTGATTTATCTGTTTCTTGTGTAATAGCTATTATCAAGCCGCGTGAGCCCAAAGAGACATCTGTGCCTGAAGGAATGCCACTGTATAAATATGCAAGTTGTATTGAATTGTATTGTGCTAGTGTAAAATCTTATTTACTTCAAATGACAATACCATACAAAAATCAGAATATTGGCAAACCTCTATATTCTGAGACCTCTTTCGGTGTATGTGTGGGGGGTACTCTTTCATGGACTACACTAGGTAATGTTTTCTGGCCAGGGAGGATATCTTTTGGACCATCATCACCACGAGTGTATTTCTGTGGCTGGCAGGAAGCTTGGAGGAAAAATGATATGTCCAATGATAATACTTTAACCTTCAGTCCAATGGACTGAAATACAAATTTTCAAACTGCAATGCTGTAAGTGTCTGAGCCATTGAGCTCCTGTAGTTCCCAGAGACATCAAGTGGGTATTGAAGAACAACTAAAAATCAGGCCACTTTTTCGGGGCCGGCCTTAGAGAAAATGGCGCCCTGTGCAAACTTGCATTTTGGCTCTCCTGGCCCCCGCTGTCTCCCTATCCATCCCCCGCCATTGCCCTGGAACCACTGTCTCCCCCTCCCCATTGACTTGAGCTTCCTCTGCAGCCTCACATCCCAGGCCCTTCCCACTCCTTGTGTCTTGACCACAGCACATATACACTCCTGACCATGATGCCAAGCCATAAGGCCAGCCCTAACCTTTATTTAGCTGTCTAAAAATAGATATTGGAGCCTAACTGAAAATATTGACCCAAAGGCATAATACTTTCTGCTATTCCTTTCTTTCAATATTTTATTGGATAGTGGAAGAAAGTGAGGAGAGTGGAAAAATTAAGTTGAATATTCTGGGGCACAAGAATGTATTTGATATTATCCCATCAAATGGATGGACAACAAAGTGGATTGGCAAATCTTATAATGATAAGACATCCTTATCAAACATTTGACGATCTGAAGAAGACACAGAACCATAAATGATTTCCTGATTTAAGGTGCAGCAGGGGTGAAAGTAAGGTGGTACGGACTGGTACGGCATACTAGTAAAAAGTGGCTGCCTGTACTGGCCCCTACCGCCTTATTTTAAAGCGCTGTCATGGGCAGATCCCTACTGACAAGGCTGCCAAAGGTGGAGGGGGCTAGGGGCAAAAGGGGCAGGGACATTAAAGTGCTGCCATGGCAAAAGGACCTTGCTTAAAGCACTCCCACGGCAGCACTTTAACATCACTGTCCCTTTTGCCCTCTCCTGCCGCTGATGGGGGAGGGGGAGAAAGGAGCAGCTACCCAGCCCTGGATAACGCGGGGGCGGTGGGGGCTGACAGGGGGACTCTGATCCTCAGCCCTACCCCTTCTGCCTGAGGCTCTGCCCCTTCTGGGGGCAGGTGGGCAAAGCTACCCCCCATATCATTAAGAGACAAATTTTACTTTCACCCCTGGTGTGCAGAGATTCTACATTACTACTAATAAATGATGAGCCAGGATGCAAAGTTGGACCAAACCAAACCCAGGATGGGAGGGGGCACAGGATGGGAGAATTCATTGTCTTTTCCTCAAAATCCTACATGGTGCAATTTGGCCATCCCATGAGCACAGGGGCCTGACCCAAAGATCACCAAGTCAGTGGGAGTCTCACTATTAATTTCAAAGAGCTTTGAAATACAGTAAAGATTTTCGTGTGCGTATTTTAGTGTTTGTGTGTGTGTGTGTGAACAATATGAGATCAACATAGTGGTAAATTTATCTCTGCCATAGCTAAGAGGTTTGGCATAATATCAAGACTGGGGTTAGTGAGTGATTTTCATAACATTTTACAAAATATTGTTGTTTTAATAGTACATATTCCATAACTGATGAGCTTAGCCCAATGTAGTCAAGAGCTATTACTGAATGAAAATAAAATATGTAACTTTTCTCTTAAAACATTGGAATGTAGAGATTACCCTAGCAATGTTAACTGTGAATTAAATTTGTACAGTCAGTATCCAGTCCTGATCCTTATGAAGTTAAATGTTAGTTTGGACAAGGACTTCAGTTGGAACTTAATCAAGCAAATCAATATTCATTATTTTGTTGCTTCATCACCCTGAGCTGTAATCACAAAGAAGACTTACAACCAAAATTACTTATTTCCAGTATTCCTAAGAGAAAAAAAATGATTACCAGGTATGATTTGCTGCATGGAATCTGGCTGTTTGAGTTCAATGGCAGGGCATTTCATATCAGTTCAGTATTTGTGCACAATTATTACCAAGTACATGACTGTGCTTGCATAAAAGCTCTACGAATTAGACCAGTTTCAGATAAAAGAAATACTTAGGGGCTTTTCTTTTCTTCTCACAGTTGAATGTCCAGCTGCAGATGGCTCTTCTTTGTCCATTTACAGTACATTTCTCCCTTTGTTCTGTGCTTTCCTTCCAATTTCTTCTCTTTGATGAAAGTATGTTACATGTTCAAAAATCCTTTTGAAACAGCAAAGGAAAAGCCTGGACAATTTTAGTGGTATTCTTAGAGGATGTAGTTTTTTATAAACTAAACTCTGTAATATATTTTTAAAAGCTAGCGTATTGGCATTTTACTTTGTATTGCTATTCTAACAGCTAAATACGACTTTAGTTTTGCATTCCTCACTCAAGGTATCTCAGTGCACTTGAAATGGTTTCCATTGCATATAGGATTTACAGTTTGAGTCATTGGCTCTCAGTACCTCCACTATAAAAATTGTTCCAGCACTCCTGAAGTTATAGGTGAAGATGACAATCCTTAAGATTACCTGGCACTTCCAATTATAAGATGCTATTTTCTGCTGCTTATAACTTTGCCAAAATAAAACTCGGGGGAAATTTTCCACGCCAGGTGTCTGTCTCAGGATGAATTTTGTGGAAAGTTTAAACAATGGAGAGTACTTGTGGCACCTTAGAGTCTAACAAATTTATTTGAGCATAAACTTTCATGGGCTAAAATCCACTTCATCAGATGCATGGAGTGGAAAATACAGTAGGAAGAGAGAGAGAGAGAGAGAGAGAGAGAGAGAGAACATGAAAAGATGGGTTGCCTTACCAATTCTAATGAGACAATTCAGTTAAAGTGGGCTACTATCAGCAGGAGGAAAAATCACTTTGGTAGCGGTAAAAACTATTTCCCCATGCTAATTTTCCTCCCTACCGCTACTCACTTCTTGTGAACTGTTTGAAATGGGTGTCCCTGATAGCTATATCCCAGGCTCTAAGGACTGACGCAGGATTTTCCCTAGAGTTGCTGCTCCTGGCTGCTGAGGGCCACGGATGTCCATTCTGTCAGACATCAGAACAAAGAATAGGAAGACTGTGTCTCCTGAACTTCCAATGCTCCCCATTCTGACATATAGGCAACATGGAGGAAAGGAAGGAAGAAATTGACCGAAATGCAGAGGAGTAAAGAAAGAGGCATGGGAAAAATGGGGAGAGAGCGGATTGTAGGAACCACAGAGTTGGGGTGAACAGAGCACTAGGGTGATAAGAGGCATAGAGAGGATAGGAGGAAAGGGGTGGTAGGGACAGAAGCCAAGGGGTATGGTGGACAAAAACAAGGAGTACAGAGGCTGACTGTAAGTTCAGAGAAGAAGGGTAGCTAGAATCACTAGAACACATTACCCTACTGGAACTGAACTCAGTAGTTATAAGTTTTTGCATTTCTCTTCTGTCAGCAAATAGCTATGAAACCCACTGGCAAAGGAAGTCTTCTTCACGCTCCCTTGCCCCCGATTGGTCAAAATAAAAAATAACAGCCTACTACTGTTACCAGTTATTCCTTTAGTGAATAGAGTGATAGAAGTTTGTGCTGTGGATCTAAAGATCCGTGTCTTGCTGGTAAATCAAGTTGGGGGGTCAAAATAGTTCCACATTATGTAATTTCTGTCTCATTTAATTTTGATTTAGTTTTTTAAACATTGGAAATTACCTTAAAAACATTAAAAGAATGTTATTTGGGTTTTAAAGTCAAGCACTCAGAAGTTAGGAAATGCTAGAATTAGGGTTGCCGCTGCAACGTAAGTTCAGACCTCTTGTGCATGCGCGTTATCTTTAATGACATAATCACATATTATTTTTCCATAGGACCTGCACCTCATCCAACGAATAGGTTATTCATTATTATTTTTTATTCTCCACATTCATTGTGTGGCCCCAGCATTATTCTTTCCCTGCCTCTACCACAGAGTTAGTACGTGAGCTGGGCAAGTCACTAACTATGCATTTCACATTTTCTGGGTGGCCAACATGAAACACTTGTGGTCTGATCTGGAGAAGTGCTAAGCACTCACTGCTGCCATTGATGTCAGTTGGAGCACCCAACATTGGTGGACACTTCTGATAATTTTGGTCATAATCTCTCTGTGCTTCTCTTCCCCATTTCCCCATCAGTAGAATGGAGATGTTATAATGTTACCTATTCTTACTGGGGTGTTATCAAGATAAATTCATTTATGTTTGGTGAAATACTCAGGTGCTATGATGAGAGTGCCATAGAAACACTAAGGAGGAAGTTAATAATTTTGTATTCGGTGCAGGGTTTGGATGATGTGCACTAAATAACCCTGGTCCACACACTGAATGTGGAAAATAAAAAGAAATATTGGATAATTAACTACCCATTCACTGAATGAGGTAGGGATCCTGTGAAAAAAATAGTATGGCATCATGTAAGTAAAGATTGTACCATAATGCATGTGCAAGAGGGAGTGGGGTTTGAACTAAGCGTGCATGGTCAGCCTCAATTCTGGCATTTCCTGACTTTTGAGGGCTTTAATTTGCAGCCTTTGCATTCTTTTCATGTATATTTTAAAAATGTAATACATAATGTGTGGCTTTCTTTTCTTTCTTAGGCCCTCTGAGGGACTCCAACTTTAAATAACAAAGTTGATTAAATCATACTCATATTTATTTAATGAATTTAGTGATTTTAAGAAAAAATGGATGAATATTCTCTACTTATTGTCTAGCTTATACTGTTGTGAATATGTATGAATGTATATGTATTTTGCACTTTTTTTCAAAATAAGTATTCTTAATTGACTTCCATTGTTCAGCAGATCTAAAAATACATCCATTAATTTGACTGTGGCATTGATTTAGGGATGTGTGGGGAGGAAAGAAGAGTGAATATATTTGTTGGAATTAAAAACAAGAATATTTTTGCATTATTTCTACATTCTTTCAATTGTGAAGCTTCTCTGGGATCAGAAGGAAAGAGAGAGAATGCTCTAGGAAACCAGGAGCACCTCTAGGGCAAATTAGGAATGAACTAGAAGAATTAAAAAAGTTTGTCTGCCTAAGGGCCAGATCCCACCTTTTGCAGGAAGATGGATTTGTGGCTCCAGTGGGCATATTTTCTTGTAGGCAGGGCCAGAGAGGGATCTGAGCTGGGGAGTGCCCATAACTAGGGCCTACCAAATTCACTGTCCATTTTGGTCAATTTCACAGTCAGGATTTTTAAAAATCGTAAATTTCATTATTTCAGCTATTTAAATCTGAATTTCCATGGTGGTGTAATTGTAGGCATCATGACCCAAAAGGAATTGTGTGTCTCTGTGTGTGTGAGTGTCACAAGGTTATTGTAGGGAAGGTTGCAGTATTGCTACCCTTACTTCTTTGCTGCTGCTGGACCAAATTTCATGAAGGGAGATGAGATTTCATGATCTATGATGTGTTTTTCATGGATATGAATTAGGTAGGGTCCTAGCCATGTCGTGGGAGATCCAGATGGGATGTTCAGGGAAGAAACCCAAATATCTCTGTCATCGGCCTGGCAGAAACTTGCCTCCAGAGGTCTCCTAACTCCAACTGTTCTTACATTCCAAATCCCAAATGTGTACTCCTCACCATCTCCTCAGATGTCATCAAGCTGCGGTCTCTTAGGTCACTCTGATTAGTCTTGTGGTATCTGAGTTTCACAGTTCATAAAGAAAGATCATTCTTGTCTCAATCTACCACTTTCACATTCTAGTACTTGAATCCAATGTGTACTTATAGTAAGTGTTGTCAGCTAGATCTGGGAAGTACTGCTTGAAAAGTCTAGCTCCTTCCAAGTCCATAAACTATGCTGCCATAATGGGTGAATTTGTGGATTGGAAATGAAATTCAGTTATTTCATTACCTGTAAACGGTTTCCAGGTACAAAAATATGGGTCAAGGAGAACTGAATTGAAACTATCTTTTCAGCTCTGAAGTTTTCAGACAGTAACATTTGTAACAATTCCATACTGCTTATTGTGGCATGTTAGCATCGATCAGCTGAACAATATGTTTCAATAAAGTTTGACCTGATTCTGCTCTCCCGCTGATGAAAATCAGGAGTAACACCATTGATCTTAATGAACTTGCTTCTCTTCTCACTTGCAGTGGTTTTACATGGCGGTGTCTCTGTTGATTTTGATGGAGATACGATTGATTTGCCCCACTGTGGGAGGGTAATTAGACTCAATGAAATAACACCAGTGTAAAGTCTCTCCTGTCAATGTAATAAGTTAAAATATAAGCCATTGTTGAAACCAGGCAGACCCAGAGGGAATGACACCAGTTTGGAAACATGGGGAGAGCTGATTTTGAGTAACACTTGTATGTTGCTTGGGGCAGTGATCTTGATTAAAGGGAGTTGAAAAGGGTTAAAACCAAGAGACATGCAATATCTCAACTCAGTTTGGACCAAGTTATACTGATCTACATCAGCTGAGGATCTAATGTTTAGAGTTTAAGGCCTTTGTCTTCTGTAAAGTATCATGCACACCAGTGGTACTATAAGCATTTAAAATAATATATATAGCTATGTATTTGGAGAGAAAAAAATTGTGTTTGAGGTGCTTGATTACATGAAAAATGTTCAATGCAGGATTTCAGGGCATTGGAGTTTATCTGTGGAGCTCAGGAAATTAGCTGTATGCTGTAAACAAAATGAGTTCCTATGATTGTTTCTCCTTAGCAGGAAAACACTCGCGAATATAAATTGATACAGATTTTAAATATATTATGAAGTGAATGTGGTGCTCTTGTGAAAAGTGCTGGGGAGTTGATACTGTATATAGAGAAAATGGGATTGCTAGAACCGCCTGGGAAATTTATTTTGTTTTCATGAAAATTTTAGAAGAAAATGAACATTTTTCAGTTTCTTGACATTTATTGCTGGATATTTCCAGTTCTAATTTTTTGGTTGTCAGCAAATACAAAAATGTGACTTTCAGTTGTCAACAAATGAGAAAAAAAATGTTTTTGTGTTCTCAGACTTTCAATGAACTCCATCACGTAATTCAATTCAAAGGGAAATGTTTGCAATAAAGTTTCTATTTGATCAAAAAGTAATTTTGCATCTTAAGAAGTTTTGATGAAAACTGTGTAGGGCTAAAGCAAAATTAACCTAATAATCAAAACATATCTTTTGAAGTTACTAAAATAGTGTCCTTACTTAATCCACGTATGACACTTCAGAAACCGTGTCGCAGCAGGAAGGTGTTATCTTCAAAACTAGCTTGCATGCTGAAGTGCCTGCTGTTCACTAGACGTCCTCAAAAACTCCCTATAAACTAAAAAATGAGGCACCGAAGAAACACTCCGAAGATTCAGAATCATTTCCTCTTTCCCTGGTTACCCCTCAGCAAGATGTAAATGCCTAGGTTATTGTACAGCGTGTGTTAGACAAAAGCAAAAGCCATCCTAACTGTCAGCATAATCCAGAAAAACTGATGACTTTAAAGACCATTAGCATAGGGAGTGCTGCCACTGTTAACAACCTGCAGTGACTCAGCTACGTTTGCCACTTACTGTTGGTTATTGAATTTGAAACCCTCTGAGGTTTTTCTGAAATAAGAGCTGTTAAAAAGTGAGTGCTAAGAAGGGGATCTATTACAGGAACAAGAGGTTTTAAAAGAAAAGATTGATGAAGTTAAAGGGACTCTGTCAGGCCACTGTAGCTGAGTGTTTCTGATCTTGGCAACACAGCTTGAAATCAGGTGTAACTCCACTAAAATTAATAAATAACACAGTGATGAACCACCTCAAAAATATAGGCTTGGTAAAAAGCAATGTTAGAAAATACTTAGCATCAGTAAAAATATATGCATGATTATTGTTTCTGAAATTCCAAACAAACTTGTATTTTTTTGGTTTGGTTTAAAATAGGGCTCTCAAGCAATTAAAATATTAATTTTGATTAATTGTGTGATTAAAAAAATTAATTGCGATTCATTGTACTGTTAAACAATAACAGAATATCATTTATTTAAATAGTTTTGGATGTTCTCTACATTTTCAAATATATTGATTTAAATTACAACACAGAATACAAAGTGTACAGTGCTCACTTTATATTTATTTTTATTACAAATATTTGCACTGTAAAAAAAAAGAAATAGTATATTTCAGTTAACCTATAACAAGTATTATATTGCAATCTGTTTATCATGGAAGTTGAACTTACAAATGTAGAATTATGTACAAAAAAATCTGCATTCAAAAATAAAACAATGTTAAACTTTAGAACCTACAAGCCCACTCAGTCCTACTTCAGCCAAAAGCTCAGAGAAAGAAGTTTGTTTACATTTGCAGGAGATAATGCTGCCCACATCTTGTTTACAATGTCACTTGAAATTGAGAACAGGCATTCCCATGGCACTGTTGTAGCTAGCGTCTCAAGATATTTATGTTCCAGATGCGGTAAAGATTCATATGTCCCTTCATGCTTCAACCACCATTCCAGAGGACATGCATCCATATTGATGACAGGTTCTGCTCGATAACAATCCAAAGCAGAGAGGACTGACACATGTTCATTTTTATCATCTGAGTCAGATGCCACCAGCAGAAGTTTAATTTTATTTTTGGTGAGTTGGGTTCTGTAGTTTCCGCATCTGAGTGTTGCTCTTTTGAGACTTCTTAAAGCATGCTCCACACCTCGTCCCTCTCAGATTTTGGAAGGCACTTGAGATTCTTAAACCTTGGGCTAGATGCTGTATCTATCCTTAGAAATCTCACATTGGTACCTTCTTTATGTTTTGTCAAATCTGCTGTGAAAGTGTTCTTAAAATGAACACGTGCTGGGTCATCATTCAAGACTGCTTGAATATGAAATATGTGGCAGAATGTGGGTAAAACAGAACAGGAGGCATATAATTTTCCCCCAAGTAGTTCAGTCACAAATTTAATTAACACATCATTTTTTTAACAAGCATTATCATCATGGAAGCATGTCCTCTGGAATGGTGGCCAAAGCATGAAGGGGCATATGAATGTTTAGCATATCTGGCATGCAAATACCTTGCAACGCTGGCTACAAAAATGCTAGTGAATGCCTGTCCTCACTTTCAGGTGACATTGTAAATAAGAAGCGGTCAGCAGTATTCCTGTAAATGTAAACAAATATGTTTGTCTTAGCAATTGGCTAAACAAGAAATAGGACAAAGTGGACTTGTAGAATCTAAATTTTTGTATTGTTTTGTTTTTGAGTCCAGCTATATAACAAAAAAAATTTACAGGTGTAAGTTACACTTTCACGGTAAAAAGATTGCAGTACAGTACTTGTACGAGGTGAATTGAGAAATACTATTTCTTTTATTTATAATTTTATAGTACAAATATATATAATAAAAATAATAATATAAAGTGAGCACTGATGTAATATAAATCAATATATTTGAAAATGTAGAATGTAAAAAACATCTAAAATATTTAATAAATGTCAATTAGTTTTCTATTGTTTAACAGCGTGATTAATTTTTTTTAATTGCAGTTAATTATTTTGAGTTAATTGCATGAGTTAGCTGCGATTAATCAACAGACCTAGTTTAAAACAGTCACCTGATGTATGTACAACCTAATTAACGCTTACTAGCATAGGAGAGCCAGAAGGTGAAACTGAAAAGACTATTGTTTTTGGCCAAGCTGAGTGAAATGCAAAGGGAAAAAGGAAAATTTGGGAGTGGGGGTGTTAGATTATTCAAACTGAGATCATTTAAGATATTATTATTATTAAGATAGGAAATAATATGTATATTGTATAAATACAGGATTGCAAACTTCATTTTGTCCTCAGAATATGTATCCCACAGAAGTGAGCTCTTCTGGCATGAGGACAGCAGGATCCCTACTTTGTAGCATTAACAGAGAAAATGAATACAGTGTCACAGGGTCAAAGAGTGATTTTACAAGAGCTTGCATCTTAAAGGATTTAAATTGTTCCTTCCAGTTTCATTACCTTGCCATTCATTTACATTGAATTCAAGCTTCCATTGTACCAAATGGTATCATTTCACCTAACTGTCTTAGGTTTTTTGGAGTTCTTCCCAGTCCTCCCTAACCTTGACTAATCCCTTCGTGTATACGTGCCATCAGCAAGTTTTCTCACCTCACTGTTCACTGTATCTTCCAGTTTGTTGGAAAATATTTTGAATGCTATCAACCTCTTTCCATGCTGAGAACGGATCATTTCTTCATGGTCTTTTCCTTTAGTTATTTGATTTCATAAATATAACCTGCTGCAGCATTTCTTTAGCAAATTTGGGACTCATAATTTCCTTTGCTGCTTTGTCCTTGATCAGTGATATGATATGCGTTTATATTTGATGGCAACTGCATATGGTTCACAATCTGATGTGTGGCGTATATGTTGAGCTACTCTTTTTCTAAAATTAAAATAATATATAAATGCTGGCTCCAAAAATGGAAGTTCCTGCTTGATTTTACTTGTTCTTCTTTTCCTAAAGTGCTGAATCACTTTTTAGCTTCTCCAACCCAGACTACAGACTGATTAATTGAGTAATTGAGGGCAGAGAAACAGAGCGATAAATTCCAATTCTCTGTAAATTGCACAGGACAGCTACATTATTTGAGCTGTTGCAGAATCCTGAAGATCATCCACCAAATAGGGCAAAATTGCCCAAAGTGACAAAATGCACAATTTCTTGCTTTCCACTACAATTTTTAGATATGTTCATGGTGGTGAAAATAAAGACAGATCTTGCAGATGAAGTCTATCTTTTCACTACAAGATGGACACCCTGTCCACCATGCTAAAGAGATTTGAGTCTGAAGATGTTAAATAGCAAAATGCACATTGGCTGGGATGTTTCACCAAGCTGCTGCTTCACCACTCCCCAACCTAGTAATAGTTCAAAGCACATGGTACATCAGGTTGGCTATCTGTCACTGCAACATACATCCAAACACCCTGTCCACACTTTCAGATCTGTAGAAACCTTTGCCCCATCTACATCTCATCATTCACCTCCCCAAGCTCCCCTGCCCACTTCGTATCAACTAGCCGGACCCCTTTTCCTTCCTTCTTCCACAAGCATCTCTGTGCTTTCCTGCTGCTACCCTCCAGGTCTGGGCTAATCTCCACCATTCAGCTTCCCTCTCCTCCTTCAAAATAGCCTAACCTTAGCATACGTTTTCAGCTAGCTTACCAGTTTAATAAAACACATTTTAAAAAATCTATTAAGTATCAAACTAAACCTAACAAAAACATTAAAAATTCACACGTATAACATTATTATCTTATGCAATGCAAACCTCAACCTCATCTGATGTCATCTCTGTCTTTGTTATTCTAGCATGAGCTCTTAGGGGCAGGGGTCTGCCTTCCGTTAATCTGTAAAGCACCACGCACATTTGAAGCTTGATCCTGCAAGATGTTGAGCTCTCTGGCTCTGATCCATCATTGGAACTACTCATGTGCTGAAAGGTCAATGTGCAGTTAAGTGCTTTGCTAGATCAGAAACATGTAAATAATAATAAATGTAATGGAGCATCCAGTCCTTGTGTCCCTACCTCAGCAACAAATTTATATTAGGCACAAAGATGTTTTCATTGTGACCAGAGGAAGGATTCAAGAAAGCTGTAATTTGTTTGGACTTAAGAAATGTGTGTGGAAAGTGTTGGCATGCTAGCCAATCACATGAGTGATGCAGGATCTCTCTAGCCTACTAGCCATATTTTGCTTTGAAGAGGTAAGGTGAGTTGGGGTGTGGGATAAATGGGTGGCAAAATGTTACCTGAATAAGAGCAAGATCCCTTGTATTATTTGTTTTACTACTTTTTTTAAACAAAGCAAAGCAAAAATCTCATTGCTCATCCTGCAGTGCCTAGAAGGAAAATGTAGTCATTACATTTTAAACTATATTATTATTACTTAATACTTCTATTATGCTAATACCTGGAATCATTGTATGTGCTAGATGCTGTACAAATATATTTGAAAACTTGATTCCTGTCCTAAAAAGTTTACAAGTTAAGATCAATATGTTTCTGTGTGTGCACAGAGATCTGCCCATGCAAAGCTCATTGTGGGATCAGGGCATGTTCACATGTGCATAGAATTAAGCATGAGTTTAACTGTTTGAAAACTTGGAGCCTATTAAATGCTATACAAAGTTTCACAACTACACATACTATATACAACACACACTATCTCACACAACAAATACTATATTTGTCTTGGTATTTCATTTAAGTGAATATGTATCTCTTCACCTATAATAATTTTTTAATAGCTTCCAACTTGGACTCTCTGAAATGTGGGTAATAGGCCATAATCTATTATAAGGGAATTGTGATTATTTCTTATCAGCATTTGTTTATGCATGTTGTGACAAAGCTCTGTCCTTATCTCTGTGGATCCTGCATTTCCTGGCTGATTTTCACTAGCCTCAGAGGCTCACTGTGACCCTCCACGTAGCCCTTCTCTCTCTAGGGACAAGGTCACAGCCTATTGAGCCATTTTCATCACAAGCCAGTGAGGAGAAGCTATCCTTCCTGGCACAGTCTCTATTGTCTCCCAATCTCAGAAACTAATTAGGGGAGGCAGAAAGGGGGAGCCCGGGCCCACCCTCTATTCCGGGCTCCATCCCAGGGACCCTAACAGTATCAGCTACGATGGCTGACCTTTTATCCACAAAACACAATACAATTCTCTGGGCTACTTCCCCACAGCAGTCCCCACTTCTTCAAACTCCACTTCACCCTTACCTCAGGGCCTCCTTCCTTGCGTAGGATATGTTGTCCAACACTCAGTGTCACCAACAGCACAACTTCCTCCCACAGCTCCTGACACCCACACCCACCTGACTAACTGGGAGGTTTTTAACTGGTTTCAGCCAGTCCCTGATTGGCTTCAGGTGTCCCAATCAGGCTAGCTGTTTCTACTCCTTTCTAGAAGGTTCCATTGGTACCAGGGATTTGTTTAGCCTAAGACTAACATATCTATTCTTTAGCACTTTCCTATAGCCATCCGGCCTTGCCCCATCACAATATATAAAACAAATGAATAATTTCATATTTTGAAGTGTATATTTTTGTAACTTTAATTTATTTAATCTAAAATTTCATGTAAGCTTTACACGACAGTCATTTTTGGTTACAGTTTATGCACAAAGTAATTCTATATTTGAACTTGCTTCAGGATCTACTGACTAAGAAGATAGATTTAAGCCTTCTTCTTACACCCCCACAATTGTTCCAGAGTTCAAAATGCTGATCAACTGAGAATTATGTTTATGTGTAACTTACATGAAATTAGAGTTCTTAGTAAACGTTCAGGAAATAGTTCATGATCAGGGCCTCAAAAGTTAAAGGGCAAGATTCCTACTTCATTTTGACTGTTTTAAATCCCAAGGAACTCCATTAGCTTCAAGAAAGTTTGCAAAAGTGTAAGCCAAGTCATATTCTTACTCAAAAGGTTTATTTTCCTAGGATGTGATGAAAAAGCTCATTGGCTAATTTTATGGAAAGCATAAAATAGAACTACATAAAAATCACTCCTTCTACAAGATTTATAGCTTTAGAGTTCAGATCTGGATAGATGTTTTGTGTAGGTTATTAACTTCTGTGTTCCCAACCAGTTTACCTTACAGAAGTTACAAATCAAATTTGTGGTAACTGCCACGTGCTTCTATAGCCTAGTCTAATCAAGCATATTAACAATATTTATAGATTTTTGTTTCAAAATGAGATTTTCCTAAAATTACTCTCAATATATCTTTACAAGCATCATAATGATTGGGAACATAGTAACAAACTGTTAAGGTAAATCCCTTTCTTTGTGTTGTATTTTGTAAGTAAGGAAATTCGACGGTGGAATCAAATCCTTAGCTGGCGTAAATCAGCATACATCCATGTACACCAACTTAGGATCTGGCCAATGTTACCTATTACTGATGCATTACTTTTATCGGGGTCAGCGTGCCACTTACAGTATGCATTTCCCAGTGACTGAATTGCTCTAATGCTTCTTGTACTCGCTGCTGGTTTCTGCTCCCAATAAAGCTCTGGATTTTCCTGGGAATGAAAGTCACTCTTAGATCTCATATGCTTTGAGACAGGTATATCAGGCACAATGTCTAGATCTAGTCCATCTGGTTTTATTTCACTAGGCTTTCTTCATTTGGTTAGAACTATGTTGGTGCTAGTAAACGTTTGGCCTCATTCCACCAAAAGGATTATCATAGTATATATATAAAGCACAGAATGTGTATATTTTGCAGTATCTAGATTCACAGCATTTCACTGATACATTCATCTTCTCAAGGTTAATTACATCAAGGCTTTCAAAAACTCAGTCCTTCTCATACTTTTCATGAATACTGGTGCCATGACAGCAGCACATCTTTCATGTTATTGTGTGATGAAATTTGATAAAGGGATAGAGCAGGTGAACTAGTAAGCTGATGTATTTGAAATGCCTATCATTCCACTTTCATTTTAACAATCCAACATTTTTAATTTCCATTTGCCATATTCACTTTGTGTCACTTCTCCAGTGACTTGTCCTGCATTGCATTCGCTTTAAGTCCCAGAGCCTAATGAATATCAAAATAGCAATCTCAGTACCATTGACTATCCAAATGCCACATGTTGATTTTTGCAGCTCTTGTCTCATTTTATTAATAGACAAATATATAAACCGTTCCATGTGTTTCTTCACAGATTTGTCTACAGCATCCTTCTCGTGTATAACTATTTCCTGTTCTCTCTCCTAGGATCAAGATCCTCAGTTGGTGTAAATCAGAACAACTCCATCAGCTTCAATGGAGTAAAACGGATATATCTGAACTGTGGATTTGGGGCCTTGTTTTTCAGTCACAGAACAACATGACTTTTGTAGGCTATTATTATGTGGTTGTTCACTTGGAATACTTTCTGTCCATTAAGGGACAAATTCATCTAACCCTATGTGAGAAATCATATTGACCTTAATGGGACCATTCAGACGTGATGCAAGTGAAAAGGATTTGGACTTCAAAGTGGTGAAAACAGTGTTATACGCGACATCAGTGCAGCTGCTTAGATAGTAGATATTTGTGTTGTCATGCATTCAAATAGGAAGTAATGTACTCTACAGCTTTAGTATTTGAAAACTGGATGGCTGATATGCTCTTGTAAAGATACATCTGTGCTGGGCCATCTTTTTCCATTTCTTTCTATCTGTTTTTCCTCATGTTTTCCTCAGTTGCTTCTTCAGGGACTATATCTAGGTATGAAGACTTACTCCAACCACAGAAATATTAATTTCATGTATCACTAGATATTTATTTAATGGATTCATTTATTTATGTACACATGGATTAAAAATACTTTGTTACCTATCAATGCTTCTTTAATCACTTGCCATTGATTTTTGTATCTTGCTTGTATTTATTTTGCTTTAATATAAAGAGATTTGGTGCAGCAATTTTCAAATTATATCAAATTTCTCTGGTGTACATTGGGGAAAATCAATAAAATGAGATGGAAGTAAGAGAAATGACTCACTGACTAATGTGAATGGCTGCGAAGTGTCATACTGGAACGCGTGAAATGAAAAAATAATAAACAATCATTGGAAAAAATGTTTTTTAAAAATAATTCATTTATTGTGTTTTAGATCTGCTACATGCTTGGGTCTAAAATATTGTTTGTTTGTGGCCAGTGATATGGTTACTGAAATTTTATCAACCTGTGGTTCACATGTTCAATTATTACAACATTTCTACTCAACTTTTGGAGACATCTCTGTGACAAGGCTTCATATGCTGCAGTTTGATGCTAATGTCAACAAAGTGGGAGACTCTCTAAGTCTGATAAGATCGAATTCTCCTCCAGCAGGTGTCGCTGCAGCCAGTGGGAACAGAGGAAGTGACAGAAATAGGACTAAATGGAATGTTGCAAAAACCCACTTACTAAGCAAATGCTGCTGCATAAACATTTTATTTAGAATCAAGTTATTTCCTAGTCATGTAAAATTAGTTTTAAAAGTACCGGAGATCTCCTTGATAGATTTAATAAAGATGAATTTGCAGTTTACTGACAGGGTAAGCATTATTACATCTTGATTCTTTTACTTTTTTAGCAAAATGAGATGCATTTAGTATATTTAATCAAATAAAATTGTTTTAAAAATGAAAATTTATCATAGAGTGATGACATGATATTTTATGCATATCCGTCCAAATAAATATTTAACTCCCTCACTGCCATAGTGGTGGCAAGCTCCAAGATTACAGATTTTGAATTTACAATATCAAAGGCTTTTCACTTCCCTTTCGCATAGCATAGCTTTCAAAGTAGGAACTGATTTTTGTATTTAATTATTATTATTTAACATTTATATTGCTGTAGCACCTGGAGGATGACCGGGCTGAGGCCTTTATGCTAGGAACTATTCAATTACATACTAAATTATACTCCCTGCGCCAAAGACCTTACAATTTTTTTTTTATCATTAGTAAGGCTCATTTGCTCCCGTTGTCAATCACTAGAATCTAGGCTTCTAAGTAATTTTTTTGTCCTTACATTTATGTCCTAGCAGTATTCCTCTTTCCAGTTCCTGTAAGTATTTTTTGCTTCAACACAGTGACTCTATTGGTTCTTCATGGTCTTCTTTCAGGGTCAAATTGTCTCTTCCTGTGCCTCCAAATCCCTTAAGAGCTTCCATTCTTCATACACCCGGTTTCTTCTTTTTATCTTTTCTCATAGGACCTGCTACTAGTTTCCTTAATTTCACCATTTTTTTTCATTAATGCAGTTCATCACCAATCAAAAATCCAATGCACATAGGCTATGATTAGAGATATGAATATTAAACCGACAGAAGCATAAGCGTGCTTGGTTGTACTTGTACCCTGTATGATCAGGATACTCTTCAGAACATCAAGTAGGTCTTTTAAGTATAATGGCAATTTCTTGTGTGAAACATTGTACATATTATTAACAATGCTATGCAAGAAGGGCCTTGTACAGGTGATCAACTGTTCTATTCACACTGCAATTTAAAGAATATAATACTGTCACCACCATCTAGAAAACAAAACAAGAACAAAAGTAAGATATTTCAATGTTAGATTAAGTCCACTGTTGGTGTAAAGTCCATTGATTCCAGTTCATTTGCACCTACTACATACCAGATGTCAGTTCAGAGTTTTAGATATTGTAAGTGATGCAGTTTGATGCTGGCAGATCAGGTGCAAGCTCTTGCCAAGGTTCCAGGTGTCAGCTGAGCTCTGACAAATTCATAGATGGAAACCAGATCAGCTCACCTGTTTGTAAGTATTGTTTGAGATAGGTGTTAGATGTGTAAGGATGTGTTTAGTGTTTAGACTCTTTAAAATGCTTGTAAGTTGCTGCATGCATTAATCATACCTGCGATATCTATATCCCATGCTATAAGGTAATGCGTACATTTTGCTGCATAATTGTAAAAATGCCTGATCTGAATTTGTCAACTGAGGCAGGAGGAGCAGTTCCCCTGTCCATCAAGAGGACTATCAAAACTAAGTGGGCCACTGTGAAGCATCATGATACAAAGATTGGGCTAACAGCCCTCTGACACCCATAAAGGTTCAAGAAAGCTCATCCCATAAACTTGAATTCTGGACAAAGGAAGGAAAGAGAGCTCACATGAAAATTCTTCATCTCTTTGCTGTTTGGGATCTCACAGGGCAGGAGCTGGAAACAAAAGCAGAGATCCCCAGAGTCAACCTGGGCTAGCCCTAAAAGACAGTCAGTGATGACAGATTACTATATCTCTGTCAGCTTTTGGAAGCATAAACTGTAACTCATATGTCTGCATATGTTGCCTTCTTAACCTATCAAAAACTTTTATCATTTCTTTTTCCTATTTAATAAATCTTTAGTTAGTTTACTATGAGATTGGCTACAAGTGTTGTCTTTGTTGTGCGATCTGAGGTACAAATTGGTAAGTGACTGATCTCTTAGGACTGAGGGCAACCTGGACATTTTGTGATCTTTGGTGTAAGTGATATTTTATCACTAAGTCCAATTTGCCAGGCTGGCACAATAGACTGGAGTATCCAAGGGGACTGTGTGTGACTCCAACTTCTTGAGATTCTTATCTACCATTATGGATGAGATTTCAAAGAGATGCATGCATGCAGCGGCACATGCCCAATTGTGCATGCCTGAATTTGTTCACATAGATATCATGATTGTAGAGCAAATTGTGTATCTGTGCACACAAATGGCTAGTTAGGTGTCTGATCATTGGTACGCTCAGTCAAACATGCACAGGTTAGGCATGTACAATTGTGCATGCACATCTTTGAAAATCTGACCCTGAATACTAGAATAGAGTGCTGCTGTTATATTATTCAGCTGTTATCCATAGTTCATCTGCCTTATTGGGAGTAGTGAGCATTGTATGCTTAGAGTGTGCATTCTGTTTTGGTGATTATTAATAAATAGAGGTTAAGTAGGATATTACCATGTAAGACTCTTTAACTGGTAAAAGACTCCGCAAACCCACAGAATGTAAGGTTATACCCTGAGCCCACAGAAGGGTATGGGTGGATGCCTAAATTAAGAGGGTTACACTTTGAGCCCTAGGAACTGGGTTAAGGTGAGTGCCCCTGGTGTATGTGAGTAAGAGAATTTTTTGCAGGTAGCACAGGTAAAAAATTGACTGTGAAATCCTTAATAAACATATCAGCTCACCACTGAGAGGTTAGTTATACAATCCCCAACATTCAATCACAAGATAGTTATCAAACTGGCAGATAAAAGGGGCACTATCAAAATCCTCAGTTGTGATGACTATGTCAACAAGACCAACCAACAACTCTCTAATCCCATCTTCTATAAAGAACTCAGAGAAGACCCCATATCACAATTTACACAGAAATTTAAGGATATTCCCAAATCTTTCTCCAAACAACTCCAACCTCTTCCCCCAGGAACACATGGCAAGGCATGGTTCACCCCTTCCCTGATACTTGCCCCGTTAGCCATGAGAGGGAGACCCTAGCACAGATTCAAATCAATCAAGTATGCCAGATTGCAGCCCCATTTCTGGCTCCTCCAAAACCTTCTTCTGAGGTTTTGGCTGCACTTTTCCCTGCACCTTCAGATCTGCACATGGCCCCAC